>JAGVSL010000071.1:2400000-3000000 GCA_022494535.1 Himalopsyche phryganea
TTTGAAGAGAGTAGAGATAGAAGGATAGAGCTAGGGCAAGACTAGTTGTTCGCTAATCGCTGTCGCTACGCTCCGTTTTTAGGATTGGATTGCTGACAGGGAATTCAATACAGACATACCTAAATTGTAATCAGTTCGAGTCCATCCGTGTGCTCGAATGCCTGAAGATGCCGAAAGGCGAAACCCGGGTCGTTAGTGACAAAATACATGGAAGTGTACAAAATCTCAATAATCCAAATTTGATACCTAAATTGATTGAAAAATCAATTAATGAAACTGTCCGTACCATGAATTAAACTCTAGAGATCCGTAACTGACGCCAACGACGTTCACCACTGCACCACGGACCCGACGATATCCTTATACTGACATTGAAAAATCAACATTTTGTTTAATTCTTTGGTAAGTTTTCTGCCTTCGAATTTGTTTGATGGCATTATTGAGTTGTGTAAAGACAGAGCGTAAATTTATTTTTTTTTGTATTGTCTGACTAATGATCGATATTTAAATAAAATATTTAACAAAAGATATATAAAAAAAGCCATTTTTAAAGTATAGTTCATTTATATAATACATTTTATACATAATTAAATGAATTAAGACAATGAATATCTATTGTAAGATATATTAATAATATATAACGGCTTTCCCGATTTTCTAATAATTCGTCTAAAGCACTTTCCTGATCATAAATTATATGCAACGATTGTCGCTGGCTACAGTTACGGATGTCTCGGGTTCAATTCCCGGTGCGAACTATTTTCATAGATTGATTTTAAATCGATTTATGGATTTCTGTTCGTAGTCTGAGTCCTCCCTCCCACCAATCCTATCCTAACGGGGCGTAGAGAGAGCGATTAGCTAACCACTAGTGCTGTCCTAGCTCTATCCTTCTATCCCTACTCTCTTCGAAAAAGAGAGATTGAGCGACTGAAACAAACAGTTTTTGTAGACAAATTTTGTTGAATTACCTCCATTAGGAGACCACATTGGGAGCGTACATGGAAAAATAATTAAATTAAAAAAAACCGAAGACAAATAGGGATAACGTACATGCAGTGGTTATCCATAACCAAGTATACCCGGACATGCGGTCAACACATAATTATTCGAATAAATATTTCACAAAGCGACACACCGTAGGTGACGAGAAATTTCCCATGGCTATATTCTTCTTCGTTTATAGTCGAGTCCCTAGAAGCCGACAGCATCTACATTATTCACAGAAGACCCCGCGTACAGTTAATAATCGTTGAAATACAGTACCGGAAATAAACAAATTGATCGTGTTATTATATTTTGCATAATTTATTTGAAACTGTTCACAATTATATTTGGCCATGCTTGCAAAACATAATCCATTGCTATGTTTCACCCTTTTACAATGAAATGAAACCAAGAGAACTAAAATCAAATCAAACCCGTACCTAAATTTACGTCAAATAACAGCGTTACATTTAACTATGTTTTTTTAATCATGCATTCTCCCACTGTGATGTATATAAACTTTTAATGGAGTTTATCTCAATAAAAAATTGCAGCAAGAACTACTTGTTACTAAGTGGCTTAACCGATATTTTAATAAACAGGATAATGCATTACTAGTTCTTAGCTAATCGCTCCATTTACTCCCCGTTTTTAGGATGGGTGGTAAGGATTTTTCAGACATAACAGACAGCAATTCCTCGTAACACAAATTCAAAAATCGATTGAAAAAACAATAATTTTTGAAACTCTCGTGCTATGATTTGAACAAGTGAGCACCGTAACCTAAGCCAACGACGTTAACCACTCAGCTTAAAACCTTTAACTAATTACTAATAGTCCTAATTACCAATTACTAATAGTTTCAACGTTTCTATTAGTTTCTCAATCGTATCAGCGATACATGACGCCACATATTTACGAAATATTATATAGAACATGAAAAATTATCAGAGTGTTTATGTCGAGTCGGCAATATAGACGTGGCAAATCACTTAATAATATTTCATTTATCAAAAGCAATAATTGTACAAGTTAACGCACTTGAAAATGCAGTCAGCGAAATCAAGCAGTGACCGAATACGACGCCGATTTGGCATACGTTATGATAAAGGTGAACGCTCTGAAAAAGTTATGATGACTAAATCAGAACACAGACAGTATAAATGAACAAAGAAGAAAGGACCGGATTAATTCTGCCATCGCCCGCCTAGCTGGATATTCAGTCGTCACGCCTGGAACTGCAGACTTCTTTCCGAAATTGCATAATCGTCACAAGTCATACCAACAATTAAGTCTCGTCAATCATACAACAATCGGAATTATAATCCTACATTCTTACAAAGGTTAAGAAAATCTTTAGTATCTGTTAGTTACTACTGTATAAAGAAGCTTTTTTAAAAATTGATTAAATTCTTGGACTATTTTAATGAACATTTTATCGCATCGTTGGCAGCTTAAATATCCTTTTCAGTAAGTAAAGAATTTTTCTAAAATTTCAAATTAAAGCGAGAACAGATTTTGGCTTATTGGAATCTTAAAAATGATAGTTGTTTAATTAAACTGAAGAATTTATCTAACAGCACTACAACAAATAAAGAAAAAAAACTAAAGTCTCACAAATAGATATATATATAGAGGATGTATACGCTGTATGCCTCTATATTATTTAACGTCAAAGCTTAACCCCCTCAACGAGAGTGAACTCAAATAGCAGGCGTATCTCGGAGAACTATGCCCGACTTGATTAGAACGATTTGGCCTTTGATGGCCTTACTTTCCCCTTGAGCCTACGCGCTGAAAGGGTCAGTCTAATTTCACAACTACATATTTAACGAAATTGAATCTCTTAGCTGTATGAGATGGAAGCCTTTTATATTTCAAGAGTCTGTAAGGATCGCTTTGTGAAGAAGTCTGTGAGGGAGGGTTTTATTTCGATCTTGTTGAATATGGCCTGAAATCGTCAATTAAGCATTATGTACATAGTTTTCAAGTAAAGAATAAAAGATACATACTTAGTTCAACTATCAAAGTTGATTTCTACTCAAAACAATTTAAGCCACACATTTATAAATTAAATTTTGTTGGTTACGTCTTGTCTTCACTTTTTGATCTTTCCATTTTGTGATTTTGGCAATTTATAATGACTACTAATTATTTGGTCAGTAACTTATTCCATAAATGGTCGGTTAATAATATGTTTGTCAGTAAATAATTACCAAATAATTAAAGGTTATATTTAATTAAAAACATTGAACGTTTTGTATAAATAATTGACCGTTTAATTTAATAAGAGACCATTTTATATAAATTACTGACGGCTTATTTTATCAACTGACCATGTATATCCACGGAGTCCTGACCATTTATCGAAAAAGTTGCTGACGATTTATTATTTCTTACTAACTAAAAATTAAAATAGTTACTGACCCAATAATGTTATAGCAAGCATATTAAAATACAATAAAAATCATCATTCTTTTTCAAATCCTAAGAGTCGAATGAAAAAATTACGATTATTTCTATTCAATAATCAATACATATATATATATATATATATATATATGCATAACGCAGTATTGAAACACCACAAAAATACAACAACAAAAAATAGTGGAACATCAAACTAAACCACTTTCTTCTTATACGTTTCCACTTTATTCTTTACCCATTTTAATACGTCTTTTTAGATCAACCAATATCAAATCAAAGGTACTTAATTGAAACAAAAACGGTTGCGCACTTAGATTATTAAATGTGCAATAGAAATATGTACACTGTTTATAAATCAGTTACATTTTGTTTTTTGGTTGCATTATTCTTTCAAGTCTTTGAGAGAGGGAATAGCAGATAAATTTGAATTTTCATCTAACACCATCGTAATACGGTGTTTTTACTTTACAATGAAGTGTAAAAATAAATTTATTATTTTTTATTTAGACCTGAATGAGTTAACACTGGTAGAATCCTTGGGTTTGAGATTATAGCATTCAATAGCAAACACATCATTTTTTATTCACACTGTCACCCAAATCATATGTATAATGATTCATATAACATAATATCGTTGCCATATTGGCACAAGGCGATAATTCGAAAATTAAACTGTTTTTAGTTATGAATGCAGTACAAATTTTATAACGGTAAATGTTCTGAAAAAACAATTTCAGCCATATTCCATGTATAGATAATTTGAAGTAATCAAAATGAATTAGGTAAATTTTGTTCACAGTTATTAGTGAAAAAAAATATTATTCAAATAATGAAAAACAATTAACAAATCTCATTAAGAAGTTTGCGTAATAAAAAATAATCCAGGTGAGTAAATAGATAGGCTAAAATTTCATAATTTTCAAAAGTCGAATATCACAGACTTTTTGACTTAACTCCTTCTGCCACTATAACAACGATTATATTACATTCATTCACCAAATAAGACAATTAAAATATTTAACAATTAATTTCAGTTGACTCATTTACTTACAATTATTATAAAAAAAATCTGCTTTTCACTATTGTCTACGGCCTTCTGTTCCAATAGACGACTTACGACTCTTTTACATATTAACGTGCTTTAACTTTACTATTTATGTAGATAACAATATATAGATATATTCAATACCCAATATACTTGTTTTCGTACTGTCGTCTTCAAAACTCCTTGAAATCCATTAATTCATATTACTGTGGGATAACATTACTTTTATGTCTTTAGTTAATCAAAATTACTTTAAATTCTTGTACATTTTGTTTTCTACTAGCATAGATGATAACAGTCTGAGAAGATAATATTGTGAAATCTTCCAGCGTTAGCCCATAAAATTTGTATTAAATTGTCTGTAGGTCTACCTTCGTTATAATTTAAGCATTGTGATAATATTTCTCTTTTAATAAAGTATCACGTTTCTCTGAAAACCTCAAATGTTCACATTATAAATACAATATGTTAAGAGGCGGTAGTTGTAATTAAAACACAATACCATGTACTCTCGATTCTCTTTTTGCACGGGGTGTACGTTTCAGAGACTATCATGTAAAAAAGAAAAGGTAGATACATGGAAAAATGGGAGATAGGTTACAATACGGATATATCCGTATTCTAATCGTAATGTAATATAAATATTGCCATAATTTAAAATTCTCGAACTCAAAAATAATTCGAATTTCTTTTTTATTTATACATAAAACTAGTTTTATAAGATGCGTAATATAATAAATAAGAATTTAACATGATTTTCGATTTTAATTACACATAAGACATTAGAAATTAAAAACCAGAAAAGGAATAAAGAGAAACATTAATGTATCAAAACAATAGCAAGTCATAAACACCTGCATCTTAAAGTTTCCCAAACAGTGAAAATGACGATTACAATATTCATAAATAGCAGGTATTTTTTTTAAATGTACATAAATATACCGTTTTTAATAATACTTTTCGATTTTTGTAACCGTGTAAAATCAAAAAAACTGTTTTTTTAAATTGTGCAAAAATAAAATAGGTTGTATATGATTATATCGATACCTGAGTTCTAAAAGGTAACAACTTAAAATTCATAGTTCTAAGCTAATTAGGAATGAAGATTTTAGGCAAGTTTAATCCTCTGATTTTTCGTAAATTTAATTGAAATTCTAGAACAATGTGAACAATAATATATATCTACAATATTATGAACTTTTTCTTATATTAATAATATATGGTTTCAGAGGCTTTCACATGAGTTTCGTTGTTGTTACAGTTTGGATCTAAAGTAATAATAACCACTGTCATTTAAAAATAATCACAGATTACCACTTGTAACAATTTGGAACTAGTAGATATCGGTATTCTAATCATTTCTTCACACTTTAATAAAAACTGTAAATCCATATATTATAAATGGAATTTATCATATTTTTTTTAAACAGACAGGTAATTTCTCGCGGAGAAGACCTAGACTGTATTTACTATATTTTCAACAATATTTAACGGTTCCTTTGCACTACATTTTTCATTTTAATATCAAAATGTAGCGATAATATTAATTATGATTATTTTCTTTGTAATACTAAGCGTGTTACATGTTGAGATAATTTCAAACAGAAGTTTATATATTCCTTCCAATTGAAGCAATGATGGAGATAAATTTGATTTTAAATTTACAATTTAAAACATGAAATTACGCTAAATGACCACTCCGGGGATTGAAAAATTGTGAATCCAGAAATCCCGGAATCATAAAAAGGATCCGGGTAGATGATACACCATTCGAAATTATTTATTATCATTTAGGCATTATCATTATTTTTAATATTTCATTTATATTAAGAGATGTTCGAATATCCAACTAAAATTACATTCGACGAACTGTGAATAAGTTAATGCGGCATCAAGTCCAAAATCCTCAGTCGATTACCCCGCCAAGTCAAGGCCCCAGTTCGGGCGTCGGCCGTGGCGACGCTTGGGACAGATTGGCGTCGCGGCCCTCATTAGAGACTCCGAGAGGCCTCGTTAGTGCCCCTTCGAAGCCTTCATCCTCGCAAACTCACCCTTCACATATCACGAGGGAGAAATTCCGCCACCCCGTTTGCCTGCCGGGTATCGGTGGCCCGTGTTTGTGGCAAGGATTCTAAAACTTTGGTTTTTTTTTCTGTCAATAATATTTTCATATTTAGTTCAAACTACAACTGGTGGTTACCAAACGACACTTTTCCATATTTACCATCGTGACTTAGTGATAAAAGCAGAGAGGTTAAAATTAAATTCAGATTTTTTCAATCTAATATTTAAGATTACAAACATTGTGCTTTTGTGATGTCTTTTCAACAAAAAAGTTTGTTTGCTCGCATTTTCAAAAATCTTTATAAAATCGTTATATTAAAAAAATCCTCATCGACCACTATGTAAAATAAACATTTTTCTACGGTTTTATCTTAGACATCAAATCTGGGTAACTTACAATAAACATTAATTTAGTCACGGCGTAAATCAATTAAAAGTGTATCTGAAATACAGGTCTCAACTCTTTGCTAGACAGACTTGAAAATTTAACTATTTTCATATTAATAAAAGTGTAATAGTGTAAACAAATCTTCTGAAAGTGCAGTTTTTAAAAACACTATTTTTTCCGACGTTTCATAAAATTGAGTCGACGGTAAACGTTTAATGATTTTCACGAAACGAGAGAAAAAATCTACTATAACCTCTTAATCTACTCAGTGTTGAGTCTAAAGAGCAATTAAAAATATCCCGTTCTTCATATTATGATGTTGCAAGTTTATTGAATGCCTCAAAGTTGGCCTTGGTTGAGATCAACCTAGCGTGGTCTATTAGGCCATTATGACGACGGACCACTACAAACAGCTCTGCTCGTTTGGCATTTATCTCAGAACCACGTTACGTGATTAGCGTTCTGATAGTTTTAAAAATAAAAAAAAACCGCAAATTTGAGCCCTTGTCATGTTTCAGACTAAAACGGAAGCCCAAGAACATTCATTACTTTAATACAGAACTGGCTAAAGAGTTAAAACGCTTAGAACAAATAATCTTACTATTTTTTTTTAAATTTATAAAATTAGTAAACACGTTTTTTTTTATTATACTTGAGAATCTTTCGCACACCACACGGAAGTTTGTTCGTAAATGTAACGATCGGTGAGGCGCAATGCTTTTGATTAAGGCATATGTTGACATTTGTAACTGTTGCTACTCTTTGATTGATGATATCTCCTTTTTCTTCGTCTTCTTCCTCCTCTTTGTGATAAATTATAGCGCGACCTATTTAAGTTTGCAGCTATGAGAAACTGTCAGCCATCACCAACATTAACTTCACAAAAATAGCGAATAAAAGGCGTGTTCACTTTCAAAGCTTATAGTAAAATAATGTGAGTGTCTAAAAACGCTAATTAAAAGGATAAATTTGTTTTGATTACCATATCGACGCGTATAATTACGTTACTGTAAAATATGTGATTATTATATATTTTGTATTTTTGTTATCTACGCAGTTGCGTTATGAATCTTTGAAATGCTCTCATGTAAGATATCATGTTTGCAGATACGACATTATATGTAGGGAGTGTCGATATAGCTATGAAAATTAAAATATACTTACTACAATATTCAATTTGATATTTTTTTCAAAGATAAGATTTTTGATAATAAACCATATGAAAAATTTTGAACGCCCATTTTCTAAGAAACTGTGTAATACAATGAGTCCTTTTTTAATTTAAATGGTTAATCGTCATACTTTCATCTTTTAAAAAATATTACCAGTTTCTCGTTTCCTGATCGAATAAAATATATTTGTATGAATAATCAATGTGGGTTTGATTTTAATATTTGTCAGATCACGACATATTTATTACATAAATAATTATAGAAGTGTAAGAGATCATTCTTCTTTACCATGCTTTTTCAAATAACAATGTACCTTGTCTCAAAAGATTACGAACATTTTTCTAAAAAAACATTATTTTTGAAAGAATTTAAGAAAAACTCATCCTCACTCAGAAAACTTTTAAAAAATGGTGTTTAATAAAATGTAACACACAACGGGACCGCCATATAATTGAATACATAATTATATGTAAAAATCCCAAAACAACTATGACTCACTCACAAACTTGATGTATTTACTACCACCATTGAAATACTTTGAAACACCAACGGCGATCGATCAATTAACGTATTTTTTCGTTATTCTCAATATGTTAAGAACATTGTTTTCTACTTTTTTTTCAACTATATCCGCTCCCAATGTGGAGCGTATAGCCTCGTAATCTTAATTGCCAATACCTTAATCCAAAATTTGAATTGAGATTTTAGTAATAAAAAATAAATTCATCGATAAAAATATTAGGTTAAAAAACATGCAGAATATAAATTTACTATATTATATTACATTACATTGTATTTTTTTACCATGTCCTCATCTCTCTGTGAAGCATATGGATTCCTAATGGAGGTATCTCAACATATGTTTTTCAACAAGAACTTCTTGTTACTAAGTTGCTCAACATCCCTTTTTCAAAGAGAGTAGGGATAGGACTAGGATATGACTAGTAGCTAGCTAATTGCTTTTGCTACGCTAAGTTTTTAGAATATGATGGGTGGGAGAGAGTTTAGACATCACAAATATCCATGCTTTTGAACAGATATTCATAAATCGATTGAAAAATGAATTTATGAAACTATCCGTATAGTTATTCAACCCCGTGAGATAACCAACGTAACCGTAGCCAACGACTTTACCACTGCACCAAAACGTAAACGATTTAATCAAATATATTCATTTAGCTTTTAGTAATTTAAAACAAGCTTGAATGGTGAGATGTGGTCAATCGGGCTTTCTTCGAGTACTTCTAGGACATTTGTCCTTGTTTGCGTGTCGATAAATAACAATGGCTACGATTTAGCTTTGATATCTCTTGATGTGATTCAAAGACGCAAATTTATAAATTTTATTCTTGACAAATACAAAAAATATATATCCATAGGTATCAAAGAAGTGATAATTTGGATAATAATTCAGAAAATATCGACAGTAGAAAAGCAAAAGGACGAAACCCACACCAAAAAATATTGAATATAACTTACACAAATCGTGTTAATACAGTATATTTCTATATATACATAATATCAACTGTGGAAAGGCAAAAAAACGTATCCTTTATTCTTTTCAAAATATTTTTTTTCAATAATCACAATCTATACAATTTAATACACTTTTACTTTTCCAATTTCGATATATATACTTCAAATACTTGACAAACTAGCGACCTGAGACGTGTTAATTGTGTGGCCGATTATGCGGTCAATATTATTTTTTCTTTTTAAATGACCAATGGTACTCAACTTAGTACCCACAACCACCTGCTACGTCTTCACACTCTTCTTACAAGATATATTCCGCAGCGTAACAGCGTTAAGTGTATTTCAATATTTTGCAAGGATTGTCGAGAAGAAATTCTTCAAGACTTGGTTGCATCATTACATGCAGTCTAGTGTGCAGGAAGTTAAGGAATAGATTGTAATAATATTTAAAAATTATGTGTTTTCATAGGACGCCGAGAACTCTTCAAATGATCGGTAATTTATCAGAGTTGCAACCAAGTCATCGTGACCAACGAGCCTGACACATCCTACTGATATCATATCGACTTGAGCAATTTTCCCGGAAGTGATAAACACACAAGTGTTTTTTTTTTTAATATCATGAGCATTTCCACCGAGAATTGACAATTGACACCTTCAAGTTGTTATTCCGTAATAATTTCGTTTGTATTATTTTAAATAAATGAATAATTTATTTTGATAAAATTACACCTAAAGAGTATATAAAATTACTACATGAATGAATTTTTGAATGATTTCATTACCACATACATTTTGTCAATCATATTACACATTTATACACTCTCCGATTTCATTCTGACATTAACTTATTCATTTATTAAAATTATTTCATCAAAACGATATTATCTCATTTAATGTATGTTTCTATGCTCGCTACGTGAAATAATTAATTGATTGATTATGACACAATGACACATGACTAAAGGTAAATTACATATTAACAATATGCAAATTCAACAACAGTATTGAAAGCAGAGATTACATCTATTTCTAAATAAAATCATTTAATTTTCATTTGATCTGAAAATTGAATTATTCTTCATATTACCTCACTGATAAACTGTTATTTAAAAAAATTCACATATCATTGAGCTCTATCGTATTGCAATTAAAATTTATTTAAAAAAAAAATTCTTATGCCTTAGAAAAGGTGTTGTACCCCTTTCAACATGTATTCTTTGGATACAGTATTAATGAATATTTAATTAATTTACTGATTATTTAATTAATGAAATCAAGAATTTACTGACAAAGGGCATTCAGTCATAAAAACAAGTTCTGAGATAATCGCATTAAAAAAAACATTTTTTTTTCAAAGTACTCTCTCTCAAAGTGGGAGAAAAGTACAATTGTTTGTTTTTTTAAAGGTTTTTTTTGCATTATAAAGAATAATCTTTTTGACATACAAATTAAAAGATTTAGTATCGATGAGTTATAGTTATATCATGCTTTTTGCCAGAATAAAAAAGTTTTTTTTTATCAGCTCCCGATGTAGAGCATATGGTCTCCTAATGGAAGTATCTTAACAGATTTTTTCTGTGAGAACTGTTTGTTACTCAGTTGTTCAACCTCTCTTTATCGAAGAGAGTAGGGATAAAAGGATAGGGCTATGACAGGGCTAGTGGTTAGCTAATCGCTCTCGCTACTCCCTGTGATGATGGATTGGATGGATCAGGAGGGGGTTTTAGACATCACAAACACTCAGACTACAAACAGAAATTTATAAATCGATTGAAATATCAAACTATGAAAACTGTCAGCGGAAAATTGAACCAGAAGCTTCCGTAGCCGTAGCCCATGCCGCTACCAATTGCGCCACGGCCACCGGCGTGTAACATATGAAAAATATTATGATCGAAATATTTTTATTTTATTTATTGCATTATTAAAGTAGGTTTTACTAGATGGTATCCAAAAATAGGACTTTTTTTTCAATTCGACTTTAAAGTATTGTTTACCATTCATTTAAGAAGCGGTCTTAATTTGTCTTATACGAAAAATGAGAACGAGGGAAACCACAATACATACAATTATATTAATATATTATATTATGAGTATTATAAAAAAATACGTAGATGAACAAACCGAGGTACGCGTTGTAATCAGAAAGTTTTAATTTGATATATAAACTATTTTTTCACATTTATAGTGAACCCGATATCTCCCTAATTCTGACCGATTGAACCAGCCAGATTGACGCCGAAGAAAATTTTGTACGGTCAGACAATAAAGAAAAATTCACAATCAGATCAAAAGCTGCTGATGATTTCATGTAGCATCCCCTGAAGGTTTGTAGAACGTCGCAAAAACATCCCTTAAATGAGTGAGTAGTAACTGAAGGAAAAAAAAATTCAACGAGGGCCTAGGAAATACGAGCGTGGCTCAAACAAGATGAAAGTAAAATGAGGTCCTTTTGAAAACGTATTGGTTGCCCGAAGGTGTAATTAACGACATTAAGAGGCTCTCTATCGAACGGACCGTACCGGTTTTCCCGGTTTATTGGATACCATTATCGGGCCCCGGGCAGTATAGGGAATATAGGGGGAGGCAGTGACGTAGATGGCCTTATGTGGAATTTAAAAGCGGTTTATTATTTTAATGAAAAAAACATTGATTAAATCGAACTTAATTTTTAAATGAACAAATAATCAGATAAGGATATTTTTGTAGTTACATGTTGCATGTAGACTAAACACAGTATAACTTTGCATTCCGGCTCCAGGATTTAGGATTACGTGATCCATACTGATACATACACAAGATCCATATATACTAATACACTGACCGCTCTGTTTATTATAAAGAAAGCGTATCAGTGTAGTAAAAGTACAAACTTATACGGCATATAATCTAATTGAATGTTTATGAACTCGAACTTTCATGCGCTAGAATACCTGAAGATGCCGAAAGGCGAAACTCGGGTCGTTAGTGACAAAATACATGGAAGTGTATAAAATCTCAATAATTCAAATTTGATATTGTAGTTCCATCAAGCACCCTCAGTCGATGTCTTAAAGAATGTTTATGTCTTTTGGTGTCTTATATTTATTCGTTCTTTGTATCAAGCGGCTATTCCACAGCCACCTTTATAATACAATAATAATCAAGAAAAGAAACGAATTTTCTTGTTATGTTCTTAGCCCGATACAGAGACGCACGGGGCTGATCTTTAAAGCATGAAATATTCTGCTTATAAAAAGAAAAAAGAAAGAAAAAAAACTGTAATATGGCTTGTTCAGTCACTTAGTTTAGTTGAAATCCTGTGTATCCTGTGTGTAGCGTAGGGGTAGCGATTAATCTACTCCGCAATCTGAATAATTTAAATCTCGCAATGATATGTCATCTGATATTTATATATACCTCTAACAATACCCATCAATTTAAAATCTTACATTTTTTCCCAATTATATTTTACTGATAATTGCAAAATTTTTAACTCTTTTCCCAATTCGTCACCTTACATTGAAAAGGTTTTGACTGACATTTTGGTCTAAAATGACCTTTTGATTGGAAAATGTTGTATTATCCACATTCTACCATATACATTGATTTCAGAATCATATATTGTTCAATGAGGGAGTTAGCAGTATTCCAGAGTTCTATCCACACGTTTATTTTCATAAATTTGTTTTATACGGTTCTATGAATCGATATAACTGCTAATTATCATATCACAAAAAAAAACATACAAATCACAGCCTTTTTGAAAAAGTTTTCAAGTAATGTAGAACATTCTTCGCTCGATGGTTGGTGTGTGTTTTACCCTTTACGTCTATTGTTCTATCGATGTGGTCATTGACGAAAATTAGCTGATTTCGTTCAAACATTTGAAGTATATATGTATTATTATTCTGTTGTATTATAATATTATTGTTAGCTTATATGTTTCAGCAAGTCATGATAATATATACTATTAATAAATATTTCAAAAATCAGAAGATTTTGTTTGATAAAATTGAAATATTCGATAAAACCTTTTCAAACAAACTATTGCTGTCAGTTATAATTAAAGCTTTAGATACTCATTATGTTCTAATATAAAGGCTTCAGTTATAATCAATTATATGAAAAACAAGTAATATATGCTGACTAATTAAAAATACTTCAAACGCTCGTATCTCAAAACATGGTGAAGTGTAGTTAGAACCTTTTCAAAGTAAGAAAACGAATTATTAAAGTTACAAGTCATTATTATTGAATCAGTATTATAACTAATTCATGTATCAATGTGGACTCTAAAACAATATTTTTTTATTTAATTAGTGCAGCAGTGAATGAGATAATTTACCTTATAAGGTATACTGACAAGGGTATAGTGACAGAACGCATTAATTCGAAAGGCGAAACCCGGGTCGTTAGTGACAAAATACATGGAAGTGTACAAAATCTCAATAATCCAAATTTAAAAATATGTAATTTAATTTAAGACATCGACTGAGGGTGCTTGATGGAATTTCAATATTAAATTTGGATTATTGAGATTTTGTACACTTCCATGTATTTTGTCACTAACGACCTGGGTTTCGCCTTTCGGCATCTTCAGGCATTCGAGCACACGAATGGACTCGAACTGAGGACTTAAAAATATGTGTTTGCGTAAATTACTCTACTTTGAAAAAAAATTATCTTTAAATGTGATTAACTCAGAACTTTTTTTTATGACTTATTGCCAGTATATTTATCTTTATGCTTGAGCATCTGAAGATGTCGATAGGCAAATCCCGGATTGTTAGTGATAAAATGAATGGAAATATGTAAAATTTTAGGTAAAATTGTTTGATGTACGGCTGGTTTGCTGATAAATACAGCACTAACGAATAAAAGCCTGTCCGATATGTATTTTATACTGCCTGTCATATTAATATTGATATCCACCACATTTTCCATCAAAAACATCATCCATCGAGATATACGATTAAAATTGTAAATCAAACAAATTAGCAGCGAGCAAAGTTTGGCTCACCATAATTAAATCTATTTCAATAATTGATCACCCCGAACCCGTCGGGGCTTTCACTTATCCAAGGGAATTATGGAAATATTTAAACCCACCCTTGAAAGGCACTTAAAAACTTAATCTCGATTATAAGGACCTCCTATTACATTTCCTGATTCGAAACATTCATCAGAAAGTCTTGTATACTCGAATGGTATCCGTTTCCGGCTAATATATTTTAAAACTGGCCATTGCAACAAAAAATACCACAAGTAATATATAGTATATTATTTAAAACACATACCGCTAACATGATGTAAGAAATATAAGTGAGCTGGATCGTTGTTTTTGTAAAACATGTGACGTCACTCTGACAAACCAGATTTTTACTGTCACCAAAACACTGTTGTAAACATAGTAAATTGTAATTCAATAAACATGCAATTGCGTCAAATAATGCAAAAATGGTGACTGACATTTTTTGTCCAGCTCACGTATACTTCTTAAACCCATGTACTGCTTACCACGCATAAATGGACAGTTTTATTTATTGGTGAATTACTTTCAGGACCGTGGCGCAGTGGTCAATGTCGTTGGCTTCGGTCACGGTTCTCACGGATTTGAATCCTCGTACGAACAGTTTCATAAGTTAATTTGTCTTTCGATATATAGACTTCTGTTGGAAGACATGGATGTTTGTGATATCTGAAATTCCCTTCTACCCATACGATCCTTAAAATGGAGCGTTTTGAGAGCTCTTAGCTAACCACTAGGCCTGTCGTAGCCCTATCCTTCTGCCCCTACTCTCTTCAAAAAACAGACGTTAACCAACCGTATCAAAGTATCTCCATTAATGGGCCATATGTTTCAAATTCGGAGAGAACATGGAACTTATGATCTCGTAATTGACCTTATCAGAAGTGGGTGCACGATTAGTTCTCGTTAATCAATCGTTTAGCCGTCTCTCGTGTTTTGAGAGAGTAAGGATATAAGAAAAGACAATAGCAACACTGTTAGCTAATCATTCTTGCTACGCTCTCTTTTTAAGATAAGCTGGGTGAGAGAGAATGTAAACGTCATAGGTTTCGAACGCAAATCTATATATGATGGAAAAAATAATTTATGAAATTGTCGTGATTCGAGATCGCATCCGAAACCAACGATGTTGACCACTCGGCTAGAGGCTCAGCCATGGACGAATGGTTGGATATTCACAAAGAATATTCTACTGTATTAAGGGTGGGAAAAAATGAAAAATTGTCAATATGTTTTTTTTTTCAGTAATAGTTGTTAAAGAATAAAAAATACACATTTTTTCGATACAAATTCATTTTCGTACAAAAAAAATAATTTGTATAAACATGTTCAGTTGAATATTTGAGTTGACAGAGATTTAACTCGCCGTATTTTAAAGGATCATAAACATAATATTGTAAATATAAATAGACTTTTCAACAACTACTTTTTTGATAGTGGCTAGTAGTAGAATAATTTTTCTATCATTTCGCCATGCATTTATTTTTATTTCAACTTTTCTGTCTTAATTATATCTAAAAATATATTTGAGTTGATCGACATTTAAATATTTTTGAAAATAGATGATTTGATACCTCACGAAGCTCAAAAGATTTCATTGGAATTAACGAAAGTGCAAACATTGAAACTGATACTAAAACAATTTGAGAGATAATCGTTAGGATCATTTGCAAAAGGCTAGGGTCTTCACCACAGCCCTGCAGTCGATATAAATCAAAGGATAGCTTAAAATATTAAAAAATAATTATTTCCAGGGATTCGATTATTGATTTGTGGATGTACTTTACTAGAAATGGCTGATAATAGACGAAAACTTTAAACGTAACTGCATTTATCAAGTCAGTAAATATTACAATTTTTGGTCAGTAAGAAATCATAAATGTGCAAAAAAAAATTAAAAAATGATAACGAAGAACAATAAAATATAATTAATATATACATGTTATTTAAAATATATATAAAAAAATATGATTTCTGCTGCCTATCATTGAAATGGCTTGCATTTATTGGTCAGCAGGAAATAAAAATGGTCAATAATTCATCGAAATGGTCAGTAACTATTTCGATAAATGGTCAGTATACACGTGGTCAGTTAATTAAGTAAACGTATAGTAATTTACATAAAACGGTCAATTGTTAAATTAAACGGTAAAATATTTGTATTAGAGAAACCTAACCTAACCTTAACTTTATTTATTTGGCAAATATTTACTCATCATTTATTGAATTAGTTACTGGCCTTTTATAGAATTGGTTATTGACTATTTATGTAGTTAGTTTCTGACCAAATGATTAGCTGCCTATTTATATACTTATTATATACTGATTTAATAATTGAAAGTTTTTTTGACCATGTCACTCTAAGTTTTATTAATTTTTTCTTTTTTTAACATGTCTTTTTCCAATATGTAGCATAATATAGCCTGCTAATGGAGGCATCCCAACGTTACTTTTTTTTCGAATAGAGTAGGGATTGAAGGATAGGACTAGGAAAAGACTAGTGGTGAGCTAATCGCTTTTGCTACGTCTTGTTGTAAGGATTGAGTGGGAAGTATATTTAAACATCAAAAACATCCATGTATACGATCAGAAATCCATAAATACAAGAGCATGCGTTCGCATGGCCTTGTTCTCCCTCGCAACCTTCACTTTACGTATGATTGAGCAAGAAAAGAGAAATCCATGAAGCGCCTGTTGTATACATGTTATGTTTAATATGAAAAAATTGGCTACTTGCCAAATTGGTTGGTTGGTGTTTATTTTGAAGACCAATTACACATAAATAGGAAAGGTAGAAAAAACCTGACAAAATTAGACATTTTTAGTCGTTGTCTGAGTTTGAGTCGAGTTGTTGGTCAATTTTGGAGTCGGAGTCGCGTTTTTTTTAATGTCTCAAAATCCCTATAATTACCTTTGCTACATATATCTAAACGGTATATATCTTTCACATTAATGGCGTGAGCAGAGTTGCATGGGATGCACCAATGTGTATTTGAAAAGAATGAATTTAAAAAATTTGACTCTTTCAGACACTGAAATCAAAATGATATCCCGTCTATTATGAGAGCCAGTCGTCTTAGATAAGCTGAGTGACTGTATTGAAAAATCAAGGTTATGACCATTCACAAATAACAAAATCGTTTATTTCAAAAGCCGCTATGGTGTTTTTTATCATTTCTTAACCTTCTCCGCTCACAATACGAAACATAAGGACATTTTTCCATGTCCGCTGTCAACGTGGAGCATATGGTCTCCTAATGGAGGTATCTCAACAGAATTTTTCTATGAGAACTGCTTGTTACTCAGTTGCGCAACCTATCTTTTTTATCGAAGAAAGTAGGGATAGAAGGATGAGGTAGGACAAGACCATTGGTTAGTTAATCGCTCTCGCTACACTCCGTGACGATCGGATGGGTGGGAGGGAGTTTTTAGACATCACAAACACTCAGACAGAAATCCGTAAATCAATTGAAAGATCAATTTATAAAAACCGTTCACATCGGGAATTGAACCCGAGACATCCGTAACCGTAGCCAACGACGCATATGGACTACTGATAAAAAAATGTTTTTTTACAAAAAAAGCTTGTTACTCAATTGTTTAACCTCTTTTATTTCGAAAAGAGTAGGGATAGAAGAATAGGACTCGGATTTGACTAGTGGTTAGCTAATCACTCTTGTTACGCCACATTTTTAGCAAAGGATGGGTGGGAGAGAATTCTATACATCACAAAAATACATGCTTACGGACAGAAACCCAAAAATAAATTAAAAATTCAATTTATTTAACTGTCCGTACTGGGATTTGATCCGCAACCGAAGCCAATGACGTTGACCGCTGTACCACGGACCCGTGATATTCTATATGCAGTTAATTGATATGTCTGTGGGGAAAGAATAAATACGACGGTCGTCACCGACGAACTAACAACACCGAACAAAGCAGATATACCATAGACGGAAGCGGGCGATAAAACAAAACACTGTCAAACGTCACAGAAGTCGCACTACCTAACTCTTCTGAAAAGGCAACAATAACCGCTCGAAGCCATCGATTGTACGATTGGCTGCAAGTCTACTTCAAAATGTTAAAATATCTGTAATTACAACAAGTCAATAAACACATTCCAAAATGTCATAGAAATGTTTGTAATTTTTTGTTTCATTTTTCTGAAACACAATATTCATTGATCCGTCCTACTGTGCAGCCATTCACAGAAACCTCCACACTCCACCGACCAGATAAAGCCATTGAGCGAAGGCTTACGGCAGACCCCTTGGATATATACAGCCTTCGAATAAAATTTTACCCTTGACTATTTTGCATCATGACGTCTTAAGGGTTGTGGTACCCATTAGGCCAATGCCGGATCAGGAAATTAACTTTACGCAGGAAATGTTTGCGCAAACTATTTGTATTGGTTGTAAGATTAACTTTATTGGTAAAGCGAGGAGCTTTCGAAAGCATTTAAGTCTTACGTGAGATTGTTTGATGACATGTTTGAGGAAACCAGGTCGTATACTCTTAAAGTTTATTTAGTTAGTGTCACACAACTGACTTTACTGTGATAAATACTCAACAGCTATTACAGTTTAGAATTAGTGAATTGACATGGTAAAATAAAGTAAAAGAAAACAAATATTCTTTTATAATAAATAAACTTACAATTTTACTTTGCAATCAATAATTTCGAAATTGAACGGTTTTTAATTTTTCACTTTGAAATATTCCAACAGTGATTTAAATAAGAAAACTTGATATCATCAAAATGAAAAAATCATCGAAATTTTACTAGATGATTTAATAGTGCCACATTAAATGAAAAGATTATTTACTTATATAAGAGTATGTATATAATGTTCTCGGTCAGAACAAAGTTTCACTTATTCAACGCATGCATCCTGATGGTTTTGGAGTCATGGCACCTCACCAAGGCACAGGGTAACCGTATACTTTGCTTTGAAAACAGATGTTTGCGGCGAATACTAGGGGTACGGTTGTTTGATTTTGTCAGGAGCTCGGAGGTATGAGAACGGACGGACCAGCCTCTTATTACATCCAAAATAAAAAAGCGACGGTGGACCTGGCTTGGACACGTGCTGCGGATGCCCCAAGGGAGCCTGAATCCTGCCTGTCTCTTCTACCAACCAGATGGATTCCGTTGCCCTGAAAGGTCGTTGATGACCATCCATAAGATGTATTCTGCGGAGCTACTGGACGCCAGAATGACCTGGCAGGAAGCGAGGAGGCTCGTGAAGGACAGAGAAGCGTGGAGGAACCGCGTTATGGCCATATGCTCCGAACAGGGAGCGGATATGGTTTTAAAAAAAATTAATGTTATTGACTTTGGTTATGGATGTCTCGTGTTCAAAAAATCAATCACAGTTTCATTAATTGATATTTCAGTCGATATATGAATTTTTTTTCGTAAGCATGAATGTTTGTGATGTCTGAAACTCCCTCCACCCATCCGATTCTAAAAAAGGGACGTAGCAAGGTTGAGCAATTGAGTAACAAAAAGTTCTCGTAGAAAAACTTGCTTTGAGATTCTTCCATTAAAACTTGGTAAAAAAAAACGAATGGGCGCAATCTATATAGCTCAGTCTCCAGTGTCTCCACTAAGCTTGATTTCATTTTTTTATATATTTTAATAATCTTTATTTGTAATGCATTCCACAGTTTTTCAATTAATCATTTTTGAATATTTTTAACATTTAATTTTATTTAGAATTATTTAAAAATATTTCATAAAAATATCTTTTAACAAAAGATAAATAGTTATCAATATTGAACAATAATATCAAGTGAATTAATGACGCCTATTCTAATACAAAAAAACAGTTATTCATTTTTAAAATGCTTCTTATACATTTTCCCTCCTCTGGAGATTCAATCCTATCAGCCATACAACCTTACACGATTTCCAAGGGTAGTGTTTTTCGCAAATAACAAAAAAATCTTGCCAAAAAAACCTCATCCAGGTCTAAAACAAAGCCTTTTCTATTTCGCAGAGACCAAAGAAAAATAAATAGAAAGTAACATATTTTCCACTTTCGTTGGAAAATCCTCCCTGAAGTGGAGGATATGTAAGGGATGTTTGCAGAGCCTATGCATCTGGAACGGTTATATGCGAAAACACTTTACTTAGGTAGGCATCTCAAATAAGTGGTTCGCGGGCTGAATGCGATTTAAATGTAATCTTGTTTATCAGTTGAAAGTTTAAATGAACACATGAATCAAAAAACTATTTATTTTACATCAAATATCGGCATTTTAATTAACAGTGGAAAATATTAGAATCCTTTATCGCTTATTACATACTGAAAACGTTTTCAGTCTTCTCCTCAAATTACTTTCAATATTCTCAAAATATATATCAATCCAATTTAGAAGCTATATTAATTATTTAGTAAAATATTAAATTAGTGTTTAAAAAATCATTCCACTTGTTGTATTACTGAATGTGTCACAAGTTTCTTTTCTTTAAGAAACATCCTAAGACAAAAAGATCATAAATTAAATAGTTTATGGCACAAATTAAATTCTTAGTCCTTAGCTATTGAACTTACAAGAGCATTTGGACATAGTTATGCAGAAAGTATACAGTCCACAAAAAATAAATTAAATATAATGTAATATGGTTCTGACGCGTGAAGGTAGGCTAGCTACAAAAAAACATTCTTTGAATAAAACAATGTGGTAATATTCTGCTAATCATACAAGACAGAAACTCGAATAACAGTCACGGTACTCTAGTTGCAATTTAAATATACGATGAATGATCTTATATCTATATATATATAAAAATGAAGATTTGTTTGTTTGTTTGTCCTCTATGCCTTCTTTTACCAATCATCCAATTTATATCAAACTTTGGTGAGTTGTTGTGCATACACCCATGAAGGTTTCTTGAGAAAAAAAATTTAAATCTAAAATCTATAAAAAATAACAAATACGTACAACTAGCGACATCCCTGAACCAGACGGAAAATATAAAATATGGAAATATGGAAACAATAACATATATTGTTTGAAAAGTATAAATGAATTACTATATTAAAAAAAATCGGGCGTTTTTTGAGCTCACAAAAATAAATCTTGGCGTCGGGTCGAGTTCGAGTAAGAAGTGTGGTATTGAGACTATTGGGCTCTGGCTAGGCCAGGCCTGAAGATGACAGGCTCGGACCAGCTAATTTTATGAAATCTCAGTTCATGCAGTCCTCTGATCCAAAATCACTTCAATAAACAGAATTAAAACACAAACCCTTTCTTTCTTTCTTTCAGTCAAAGTCAATTGGTGATATTCTACATTTAATAGAAAACAAGAAATACTATGAAATTATCGCAATACCTTTTATTTGTTGCTTTATGGGAAAAGTTGATGTATCTAATTGTTTTTTCTCACAGTAAAATATTTGCCAGCATGTGGTGACCAAATTCGGTACGCCATATACGCCGTACGTAATATCCATTTAATTTGAATTTTTGATAACTTACCAAGTTTAATTATTTGAGTCGCTGCTAGCAATTTTTCAATAAAATAAGTTTTTAATGTACATATGTGCTCTATTGATATATCTATCAATTTTTCCAGTTACAAGTTCTTCCTATTTCGTCCTATATTGGAGATTCAAAAATTTCTCAAACTTAAAAATTGCGTTTTATTACACGATCTCGATCCACATTTTACACGGTTGACTTGCTCCGAAAAAACGACAGTGTAAAAGGATATTTAACTTTTCTTTATACACATGAAGACACAAAATAACTTAAATAATACTTAAAATTATCACACCGCCCATAACATTTTTCGTGATTTACTCAAAACCATAAAAACCTTCGGGAGCGTGTTAAGCGACTCAGCGACTCAATTTTTCTCCTGTAAGCTAAGGTAAAACTGACGTATCGATTTCTGCCATAACGGCAATGATTTAATAAACAAACCAAACGCATAGAGTTGCGACTTTCTTACATAATTAATTTCATGTAGTTTCAAAAGTGCCATTATCTCAACTTGACATTATTCTGGATTGGGTGCATTCTGTATTACTACTTTCATTTAGGGTGAGAAGTTTTTACCAATGATTAAACAATGACAGGAGAAGGACTCACCACACTCATTAATAGTTACTTGTTTGCAAGTTTTCAAAAAGTCGTTGTAGATATCTTCATCTAGCAGTGGTAACGATACGCATGACATGGCTTCCTCACACAAATTTCGTACGCCTGCCATATTTAGATGGTTTTGAGTGAATGAGAACTTGTATAAAAATAGGTCAATAGGTAGACCACTCATATCGCCGAAATTTTATACGTTATCAATATGAAAATAAGAAACGAAGGGATTTTTCGCTTGTTTTTTTTGGATTTATGAAGCGATTTTCCAAGAACTACACTGTTGATGGAATAAACATGTTTCTACCTTGGAATTTTTTCTGCGAAAACACAAAGTTTGTTTTGTGGAAAACGGATTATTTTCTGAAAATAATGTATTTTTACCAGCTGCCCAGTTTTACCTCCCATGTGAATTATTTGTTTTTATTAAATTAAATTACATTCTTAGCTGCTAATTTTGTAATTTAATGGTACAGATTGAATTGACATTTAATTAGAAGGTAGAACTTTATTATAATAAGATAAAATATCTAAATGTTTAGTTCTAAAAAAATTTTAGTTAGTTGACAGCTATTTCAAGGTGAGAACTATCGTAGCTCTGACAATGGCGTTAAGCCAAACTTATTTTTTGTATTTAATAGTATTTTATTTAATCTGGCATTACAGCTGACAGCCAATGCGTGAAATATTTTGTAAATTGGAAAATCATACGAAATATACTCGACGAGATTTTTTACCAGTCATTCATGTCCAAGATCATAAGTTTAAATTGAAAAACTCTAAATTTGATATTAACATTGCTGAGATAGGACCCCCCCCCCTGATCGCAATGGCAAAACTCTTACCACTACAATAATCAGGACCGCTTTCACTCACCGTTAGAATTTTCAACTGGTCAGTATTATTTACATGAAAATTTACAAGAGTTCATTTCAAAACTCACCAAATAATGTTTTCGATAAAAACAGTTTTTACTCTCTCCTGAACTCTTTCAATTTTGAAGCTTACATCAAATGGATATAATAGATAAAGGTTAAAAGTAAAAGAAAATATGTAATAATACCAACACGTCCTTTGGAGATGTAATAGACACGACAGTGGCGGACACAGGGATGGGGCTTCATGTGGGCCGGCGTGCGGCGTTTGCGCAGTTGAAAGCGACCGCACTTCTCCCGCGCCGATCATTGTGTTTTATATATTTGTCCCGTGAGAAATCAGCCAGCGTTTGGCGTTCCCACGTTTAGCTCTACCGCTGAAAACAGAGTTGTACTTAATATTAATAACATTTGTGCAATTCTAACTGATGCGCTGATTTTGTTAAAATGTAATAACGAAGCAACTCGCAGTAACACATGGTTACCGTGTAACGCACGCTCTCCAGTTAATCGGGGAAACAAAATCGATTTTAAGGAGTATTTTCTTGGTAACATGAGGCATTTGATTCGGCAGTTTTTTTTTTTAATATTTCATTATTTTTAAATGTTTAACTAATTTCTTTTAAAAATTTCCCAATATACTATTTGCCTAATGAATATTTAAGCATTACTTAAACTCATCAACATTTAGATCAGTTAATGATATTTAGCTTAGTAGCTTTATTTTTTATTTCAAATTAGTAATACAGATTTGTAAGAGGTCCTTAAAATTTTAATTGTAGACTATTTAGTTCTCTCTAAAATCTCTCACATCACCGTGATGTTACATTAGAGTACAGTTGTAAATTGTCTTTTAAACCAATTTTATTAGCTAAAAGACGCTTGGAAACATCTTCGTGGTATCATAAGTTGATTTATTTTAATAGCTTAATTAACAATAGTTACTGTATGGATAAGTAAATGCTACAATTTCTTCCTTGCTTCATTTCAAAATGAATATTTAAACGTGTTCTTCTGTTCTGAGGAGGTTTTCTTTAAATTTAAAATCCTCATCAAAGGGATAGATTTTTCGTAAAACATTCGTTAAATTTTAAGATTTACTTTTTAGTGAATTATGTATTTTAACCAAAATTATTTTTATCAAATATTTTACGATACTAAGAATACTGTATCCCATCAATAAAACAAAACAAAACACATTTTTAAAATCAACATCTTTCAATTCAGTCTGAATCATTTACATTATTTTTTACTCCAAACAGTGAAACTTGATTTTATTCATTATAAACGTTCACTATTATATAGTTTCAAATTTTTAATACACGAATTTAAAAGCACAAAACAAAAATTGAATACGAAAATACGTAAAATCAACACATTATTTAAACTTATTTTGCATGTAATTTTCGGCACTGATTCCGCCCTGTGCCAAATATGTCGTCAGCTTTCCACAGAACCGCCCCAAGCGCCGGATCTACTTTTGAAATAGTAGTGAAATATGAGTTAGTGGGCCACAATGCCCTCAAATGGGCCTCCCTTATCCGCCCCTGTTAAACTAGAAAGTACATAGCCGGCATTCCGAAACATTACATAATTCACACATTCATAAAAAAGCAGATTGTGTACTTGTTTATCTTAAAAAGCATAATTTATTATTATTAACTTTATTTTGGAGGGTTTTAAAGAAATAACTACAATGCTAGTAAAATTTATATTGAAGTGAAGACTGTTGAATACATTTGATCGTTTTTGTTGATTTAACATGAATCGTCAAGCCCAGTGATTTCCAAATTGGTTCCGACGAACCCCCAGAGGTCGTTGAGACCGCTGAGGTGGTCTGTGGCAAATTAAATATAATTTGGGGGTGTGTGGACAACGTCGGGGGTCCGCGAAAGGTTTATTATTAAAAATATCCGGGACAAATTTTCATAATTATGAATGTCGAAATAAATAAATAAATTGGTGGCGATTTTTTGAGTGTTGGGCCCTATTGCAAGCAGATCCACAAACTCATATATATCCATACTAATACGAAAGCAATTTGTTGAATAATCTACAAATGAAGAGTGGAAACCAATTTTTGAATGAGATACCACAAATTCTGGTTCCAAAAACAGATATCAATTTTATATCCTCCTTTATGAGTCAATGTATATATAGTAGAACCTGGATTTAGTGCAGTTGTGAACCTCTATACTTAAAATATCAGAATGTTTTATTTATTTTTTATTTCTACATCACCGTTTACCATTCAAGACAACAAAATTAAATCTTAATTTTTTTTATTACGCAGTCATATAAAGTTATTTTACTTAGGGTCAGGTTTTTGCTATAGGAAGGGGCCATGGGCATAATAAGCTTGGAAACCAAGCATTGGTCAAGCCAATACATTGCCATTTCGAGTCAATTTTCCGAAAAAAATATTAAATCTTTGCCACGTCACCAATCACATCAGTTCATTTATATTTATTTAATCACTTTTAGTCTGTTTACTGTCAATTCTTGTTTGGAAAGGCATTATATTTTTTAATTAAAACAAAATTTGTTTGTACTACTTCCACATGTGTATAATGATCAAGACTGTTTTCACTCATCGTGAGCATCACTAACTGATAAAAATAAAATCAGTAATATAGAAAATTGAATGCCAACAATTACATGATATATAAAACAGTTGGTTCAAGAAATATTTTAAGAATCTGCAGGTAGTCAACCAAATTATAATATATAAAATAAATTCAATAGTCTACAATTAAAACGTTAAGGACCATTTACAAATCAACAAATACTAATCTGAAATCAAAAAATTAAGCCACATTAAAAATCTTTTATCTGAGCAAAATATAATGCGTAAATATTCATTAGCCAAAATAGCAAATGGGAAATTATAAAAGAGAGTTGTGAAGTAGTATCGAAACCGCTCCCGATAATTATAACGCGTGGAAGAAGTAAAAACAAGTTGTGCTTTATTTAAAATGCCTTTCTACCAAGAATTGACAGTTAACACCTTCAAAGTAATTGAAATTAATCCTTGAATATTGATGTTATTGTTGATACGAAATAAAAGAGTTCAAAAGAAAGATGTGACAACAGAAATACCTATGATATCACTTCATCAATAAAACGTTAGGACAATCTGAAAACTTTGTTTCAAAGATGATGGCTGTTTTCTGTTTAGCAAATATTTAGAGTGTACGACCATTTATTTCTGACTGGTATTCTCAAATGTTTTTTGTACAACTCTAACATAATTGACCGTTAGATAAAGTATTTTATCGCACAGTCCCACTTACAGTTTGTTGATATTTTTCTAAATATCACTGTTCATTCATATCGATTGAATATTTTTACAAAATATCCTAACGCTCCATTGTAATCTTCGTTGTTTTTTTGCCTTAAATGCAGATAGCACAAAACTTGACTATTTTTTTTTTATTGAATGTTATCAGTTTTACGATATCAAACGGTATTTTTGATTTAGTCATGTTGAGCACACTACTTCGGAGAATATGTATTGCAGCTTATTATATATCAGACTCAAACATCTACCCAAATTTCTTTTCTACAAAAGAGAAAATAAGAAAAATCTAATATCATTTTCCCCAATGGACTCTAACCTCTTTCTTCCATACACCTTAATTAAAGAAAACCTGTGTAGATTGTCCCCAATTAGGGTTCAAATGAGACTCAGGTAAATGCATAATAACTCATAAAACATGAGCTATGTTAATTTGAAAAACAATATTTAACATAAACATTAAACTTTTACTAGATATTTTTAACACTATTTATATATATATTATATATATATGTATAAAAATAAAGATTTGTTTGTTTGTCCTCTATGCATTCCTTTAACATTCATCCGATTTCAATCAAACTTTTGTGGGTTGTTGTGCGCACACCCGTGAAGGTTTCTGAAGAAAAAAATTAAAATCTAAAATAAAGAATCAAAATACGTACAACTAGCGACATCTCTGAACCAGACTAAAATAAAAATTTATTGTATATCCGAAATAGAGGTCTGCAAGGGCCCGGGCTTGGCCCGCGGACCTTTACCCGGCCCGGGGGCTGGGCTCGGGCAGCTAAATACAATTCAGATTTGGGCTCGGGCCAAACCCGGGTGAGGAATTCAAATTTAAGACAAATTTTTCGTACTATGTTCAGGTCATGAATCAGCCATAAGACAATAGTTTTCATAACTTAAATAATTTATTTCACATGTGCTATGAATATCGTTGGAAATATGGAAAAAATAACATAATATATTGTTTGAAAAGTATAAATGAATTACTATATTAAAAAATATATCCGGCTTTTTTCGGGATGAGAAAAATAAATCTCGGCTTTGGGTCGGGTTCCTGTAACAAGTGTGATATTGAAATTCGGGCTCGGGCCGGGCTGGGCCTGAAGATGACGGGCTCGGACCGGTTAATTTTATGAAATTTTGGCCCGTGCAGACCTCTAATCCAAAAGCACTTAAAACACAGTTTCTTTCTTTGAGTGGTATTGCAACGTTTACCGGGTACTCACTAGTAAATAATAAAATTAATGCACTATTATGGAATCATGTGCATTGCTAATCTCGATACAACGTTTTTAAAAAATGTTTTCACTCAGTTTTAGCATTTCATAATTTTAAAACTGTCTTATATACATTTTTATGTTTTTAAATATTTTTTTATAACCACGTCCGCTCGCAATGTGTAGCATGTGGACTCCTAATTGAATTTTTCCCGAAAGAAACTGTCCATTAAAACTACTTGTTATTCAGTCTATTTTTTGCAGAGAGTAAGAAGAGATGAATAGTGTTAATAAAAGATGAGTGATTAACTAATCGCTCTCACTACCCATCGTTTTTATCAATCGGATGGTTGGAAGGGAATTTACATACAACATACATTTATTTGAGATTTGAACATGTGGAAACCACAAACGAAGACAACGAGTTGTGCCACACGGGTGCAGGCCCAAAAAAATAAATAATGATTACAGAAAAAAATAAAACATAAAAAATAATATTTACATGTTTTTTGAAATTTATATAAAATACGGCAGAAACAAATTATTTTCTCAGCTAGTTATTATTTAAATGGATAAATGCATTTATTGCATCGGTAACTTTTTGTTCAGAAAGAAATAATAAATGCTCAGTAACTAATTCGATAAATGGTCAGAGTACAAAAGTCCGTTGTTAAAAGATCGGTCACATGCAGCTCTGCATTGGACCAAGACTATGATGAGTAAATTAGTTTCTTTTCTTGGTAGCTATTGTGTTATGAAAGGCGGCCGTGAAACAGCGGCTCCGTACACATAACGGGTGGAGGTAGGTGAACCAATTTGTTTACACCTGGTCATTTAATATAAAACGGTCAGTTTTTTAATTAAACCTAACCTAAGCTTCAATTAGTTACTGAACAAACATAATTCTTAAATGACCGTTTATTATTTCTTACTGACCATTTATGGAATTAGTTATTGACCAAATAATAAATTGCCGTACGGGCTATAATCATCGCTCAATCATCAGCAATTGTTCTATTTGAAGTATAAAAAAGAGTGTATATTAGAACGATGTTTCCAAACCAGTGGGTCGAAACGCTTCCTTGAGTTTGATAATGATAATGAAAATTTCGCAAAGGCGTATGCCAGGAAAAGTTTTCTTTTCTAGGGGTTCGGCTTTATTTATTTCGTATTTCCTTCAAACTTTGAGACTCTTTTACAACTGCGTTACCGGCTAAATAGATAATTAATTTTTCGGGGTAAATAAGGTATCGTATTTATTGAAGAAAGTGTTTATATGCCTATACAATTCGAAACATCTAAAAAATATCTGGCAGGGTTTCTTGATGATGACAGAATCCCACTTCCCAGGACATCAAGGGTCGTTAAGAAAAATATTTGCTCCGCTATGTCTTGTTTATTTACAGATGCACATCGTTGGTTTACAGTTCAAAGTATTAACATTTACAAGTTAATACACGAACAA
Source organism: Himalopsyche phryganea (assembly GCA_022494535.1). Lineage (NCBI taxonomy): Eukaryota > Metazoa > Arthropoda > Insecta > Trichoptera > Rhyacophilidae > Himalopsyche > Himalopsyche phryganea. Next base: position 2,429,556 of record JAGVSL010000071.1, read on the forward strand.
AAATAGATTGGTCGTTCGATTGGATAAGAGTGAAGCGTTTCACCCCTATTCTTAGTGGACGGCAACCTCAGAGCGAGATTTTAACGAAAGAACGAACGAAACTGAGAAACTCAAAAATGCGCCTTTTTCAACGGTTTTGACTGACAGGTGCACGATCTTTGGCCTGGGATGCTAACTGGGCCGATTTCAAACAACTACCCTAAAATGAGGTTAATGATTTTATTAAAACTGAATTTTCTCTGCGGATTTACATAAATGATGTTAAATTAAATATTGTGTGTTTGCCAATGCTTTTACAAATGAATTTACATAGTCAAATGCGACGCAAGGCATGGTTTTAAGCACGACGTAAATCTGAGATATGTCAAATTATGCATGTTTTTAGATTCGATGACTCAGCCACTGAATGGTGTGTGGTTATAACTATAATCTGGCATGGAAACTTGTAGACGTTGGATATTGGGGTAAGGTAGCTCAGCTTCGTGAGGAATTATAAATTTGAAGAACTGATCAGGCAGCTCACTGTTACATCAGCGGTCATGGAGAAAATATATAACTGACTGGAACATGCCTCTGGAGAACCGCTACACTTATTTCTACTGTTGGGATTTCGGCATCTTGGATGACTGTTATATAATCTTTATAATTTTATTTATGGGAACTAATGGATGCTAGTATATCGTGGGAAGAAACAAAGTGATTGGTAGGTGATAAGGAATCTTAGCGGTATCACATAAGGATCACTTAAGGTCGGAGAAAAAGTTTTCTTTACCGAAAATAAACAAGATATCTTTCCAAGCTTCTTTTAATTACTTATGAGAGATATTCTGACTGATATATTCAATTATAATTGACACAGCATTCAAAACAATTTGAGAGAACATACAAATTTCATATTAGAGTGTGTATCGGCTACATAGCCGATACACATAGACGCGATATCTCTTTAAGGTAGCTTATATTCAATTCGACTGGAAACAACACTTCCAAGAAGTGATATTATTGAAATAACATAACTGCATCAAAGAGAAACTTGCAATTGAACAGTTGTGGGGCTAATTTACGATAAAGTTTTCAGTTATCAAAGCTTGGCTATTTTCTAACAATTCACTTTATCAAAATACCTGTATAACTCGTTGGATGTCCATTACAGCTATTGTTGTAAACTTTCAAAGATAGCTACTCTTCTGGAATAATTGCGAACTTGATAAACTGACTGTAGGGCATAGATTATACCGGTGGTATTAACGCTTCCGGGATTCACTGTACATCTAAAAAATAATTATATTTACAATTAAATACTCCCCGATTTACTACAACGTGCACATCGGTTTGTTTATTTGGATACATACTTTTTTATTATGCGTAAATAATTAATACATTCATAATTTAATATATCGACTAAGGGTGTGTGATGGAATTTCAATATCAAATTTGAATTATTGAAATTTTGTACATTTTTATGTATTTCGTAACGAAAGACCCGGGTTTTGCCATTCAGCATTTTCAGGCATTCGAGCATACGTATGAACTCGATTGACAGTCAGTTAGTGACGAAATACATGGAAATATACACAATTTAAACAATTCAAATTTAATACATTCGTGTACTAATTATTGTGGTCGCTTCTTATTGTTTGTAAGTAGCGTAGACAGGAATAGATAATTTTGACATAAATATATTCTATTTCTGGGTAATTTAAAGGATATTTCTAAATATTCTTCTTCTGACTGTACTCGAAATGTATGTAATTGTGACACACCTGATAATATAACTCAGGTACAAATCAATAATACTTGATTTATGGTGACCATTTGAATAATACTTTTCCCATCATCTTAATATAAGTTATCTTTAGATGACTGAGTTATGAACTGGAGATAGATATATTAAAATATAGCGGAATAAACGATCGTATTAAATCATGCTGGTTTATTCTTATTATGTTGTGATTAAATTAGGCAACTCTCACTGATAATAGTTTCAAACTAACTTTAATTAAAACCTATCGTAAAATACCTTTGATGAATCGTTTATATCGTAACCGTAGATGACATTACAATTCAGAACTCCCCGAAACTGCTATCATTTCAATAAACTTGTACAATATATAGCAGGGTCGTAGAAACGCCACGGAAAGATGACATCTATACCGCACAGCAAAGTAGGCGCCCAAAAGTTAGTTACCAAAAGCTACTTTAGAATACCTCCTGCTGTCTTCTATTTTCCTGGTATTGTACTTTGCTTTGACAGGAGTAATCTTAAACGTCAAGCTTCCAGAAACAGGAGACGTAAGTTTGTGATATTCTTCTTACTTGAGCGTCCCGTAGGACTTTTGGTTGCTAAGGTAATATTTTTAAACAGGGGCGAAATAAGAAAGGATATATATTTTATTTACTTCACTTTTTGTCATACTTTTTTTTCGACGTCTTTTGTTAAAATACTATGTTTTATTTGGCAAAAAAGTTAACATTTAAAATGAAGGTTCTGCTTTCAAATATTAGAAATATTTATTTATTAAGTTTTAAATTTGAAGACGAGAGGGCATGGGTGTTTGTTATGAATCTTCCCATTTCATTGAGATTGTCAAACTGTCTGGTGAATTGACTATTTGTTGTAATACAAAACGCTTTTTACTAGAAAATAAACAGATCCGTGGTTGAATGGTCAAAGTCTTCAGTTACAGTGCTTACTGGTTCACATTCCAGTACGGAAAAGTTTCATAAAATAATTTTTCAATCAACCTATAGATTTCTGTTTGAAGGCATGGATGTCTGTGATATCTAAAATTCCTTCACACTCATCCAATTCTAAAAACATGGAGTAACTAGAGCATTAATTTAACCACTAATCCTATCATAGCCCTATCCTTCTCTTTCTTCCAAAACGAGAGGTTGAGCTAATAAGTAACACGCAGTTCATGTGAAAAAACTTCTTATACAGATAAACTTCACTAGGAGTCCATACGATCGACATTGGAAGCGGATAAAGTTTAAAAAAATTGCGTATCTCAACATTAAAATATATATTAAGAAAAGGTAGTATTTTTTGCAATAAAATATTTTAATGTAATTATGCGTACAGGATAAAAATAGAAGAAAACCCATGCCCAAGATTTTATATTATGTAAAATGGCTATACCAAAGCAACGGATATGAAAGATGAGATAAATCAAAAACACTTGTTTAGAGATAAACACTTTAAAATAGTAAATTTATGCTTAATTCAATTCATTTTGTAGCTTACAATAGATGATTATTTATATCTAACTATTCCACTTGTTCCACTGATGCTTTGAAGTTCTAAGGCAATATCAATAAATGTAAAATTGAGATTTTTCTCTTAATATCTCAGAGATTAATATTTTGTAGATCTACCTTTCAGTAATCGATTGGCATATTTATCTCATGGTTGCTTTTAGCTGGGTGTTTAACTTTTTTCGGGTATTTCACACAGAAAGACAAAGTTTTTATGTCGTTTGGTTACAGAGGTAGGCGATATTTTTTGCACTTTGAAAACTGTTTATGATCAAGAAATTGAATGATAATTTTCATGAAATGGTGACCAATATTTAATAACTTAATCCAAATAGTGAAATAATGATTCGTGTACTTATTATTTATTTTTTTATATTGATAACATTACTATCAAGTTCGACTCTGTAGGCCACCTCCAATACAGATTGCCGTAATAAAGCATAAGCACTTCGCGCGTGCAAGCGTCATAAATAAATCGCAGTTCTTCAAACTTCTTCTTTTCGCTTCAATGGCATTACAAGGTATTGCATACCAGCTATGACATCAATTATATAACATTATTTCAATAAATGTAATATTAACTTCCTTTACTGCATCTACAGAAGATTTCCACGTCTTGCTAATCCTTCTGCAGGTCTGTTTTTGTTCATTCTTAAACGAGTCGAGTGTTATTCTTCGAAAACCCAGGAACACATTTTTGGCATGTTAAGGAATTTTAGGATTTTTTTTTTAAATTAACTTTGAGTGACATTGACAAGCAATCTGCTAAAAACGAATCCTTCTTATACCACCAAAGACTTTGCTGGTCTATTAACAATACATTTTAGTAAATTTTTAACCTGAAATTTCGTTGCTTTCAAATTTATTATTTTTTTACCACGTCCGCTCCCAGTGCCCGCTTCTAATGGAGGTATCTCAACAGAATCTTTCTTAGAAAACTACTTTTTACTCAATTGATCAACCTCTCTTTTTCGATGAGAATAAGGATAGAAGGATAGGGCTAGAACAGAACTAATAGTTAGCTAAAAAATTTTTGCTACTCCCCGGTTTAAGGATAGGATAGGTGGAGAATTTTAAACATCACAAACATTCATGACAACAAACAGAAATCTATAAATCAATTGAAAAATTAATTGACGAAACTGTCCGCACCAATAATTGAACTCGAGACATCCGTAACCGTAGCCAAGGACGTTAACCACTGCGCCACTGAGCTTTCAAATATAAAATCAAAATTTTGAATGGTGTACGCATTTTCTCCTGTCATCATTGCATCGAATTAATATGTTCCTATACAAAAGATGACGACGTTAATTTTCTATCCTCGGTTTTTTTAAGTATGGAAAAAAAGCTTGACTTTATAAAAATTATTATAATTAAATACTGCTAAAGACTACTTATTTACTATCGTTCACGACTGATATAGGTGTTTGAATTGTTCAAATTGAGTACGTTTTCATGTATTTCCTCATTACCGAGCCGTGTTCCGCATTTCGGCATCTACACATAATGAAACCCAACCTCAAATGCCCGAAGATGCCGGAAGGCATCGTAAGTGAAAAACATGCAAGTGTGCAAAGTTTGAGCAATTCAAATTTGATATTGAAATTTCATCAAGTATAGATAGATGTTTTTTTATAAATCTTTTTTTTTATTCGATGTTTAACTAATTTTCCATATATTCAATGAATTGAAATTCACTTGGTAGAACTCCATTATAATAGGATCCTATTAATTTTCTTTAACCAATGGAATGAATAAATCATGTAAAAAACTTAGATTTACAAACCATGCTTTATTTTTTAGTTTATTACCAACTTCAAAATTCATTATCGTAATATATAATTTCAAATTCTTTTTACAATCTTTCAGCAGGTTGCAGATTTTGAATCGAAATTTGAGTCCCGTGCAAAAACAGATGATAACTGAGCACTTGGGTAATGCCAGTTTGTTTCGCTTTCCAGGATTTGTAGAAAAGTTTTGTTGCCTTAAAGTTATCTGAAAACGGCAAAATATTACATTCAAATTTTCCTGCCGTGGCACAATTTGTTTCTTGTTTCGTAGAATTATTTTCTAGAATTCCTATTGTGCTGAAAATTCATTGCTTTTCAATTCAATAGTAATATTACAAGATATGAAGAAAAACTATATATCTTTCATACTCATTCAAATCAATCATTCAAAAGTTGGTGACTAAGACTTTATCTTCTTTTTTGATTAAAAAAATATTGAATATTCACGACATATAGTTTTTTTTGTACACAATTTGTGTACTACTTTAACATTATTATAATGATCACGATCAGTTACGCTGATCGCGAGTCTTATCAACTGATTAAATATAAATCTTAACAAGGCTATGCATATGAAATTGAGTGTTAATAATTACAATGTATATTAAACAATTGCTTCAAGAACTATGAAAATAATTCAGATAATAATACATATTATAAATATACGGTTTTATCAATTTCTTATAAATAGCCATGCCATGTTAAGATTTAAATTTAATCAATTGATAAAACTCCTGTCTAGAAGAAATGCAAAACTAGTAACTGTGACAAAAATTGACAGTTCACACATGAAAGGTGATTAATGAAGATTTCAAACTATAATTTATACTGTTCCTGTGCCAAAGATGAATAGGTTTGACGATATCGAACACGTAACATAATATGTTTTATATTTAATATTAATATTAAATTGCCATTCCTGTTGTTCCATCAAATTCAATCTATCTATCAAAAATATTTCATAAAATTAGTTTATAGTTTACGAAATTAATACATTATTGTTAGATTTGACTATACCCATCATGGTCAACAATTTAATTACAATTTCAATCAACGTGGGGCCGGGATTTACCAAGGAAACGTCCAGTGACAAAGTGTCCGCAGCGCATTTGATGCACCGGACATTGGAGCAAGCTTTGTCGGGCTGCACTTTATGTATTTGACAACTTATGAATGCAAATTATTCCCTTGGGATACATTTTGACGTTAAACGTTTATGATTTTACCTTAGTTATATTACAATCACTATTATTACAGCTAAATTTTAAAAATATCATCGAAAACAAGAAGTTAATCGTCAATATATAATTATTTTATAGACTTATTATTATATAACTAGCATCATCGTACCCGTCATAAATGACAGTATTGAAATTGAAATACTTAATCTCTAAAGTAGCTATTTCGTCGGAACTGTGTGTGCATTGTTGACACCACGAACGCTTACGTCACGAGAAAATTTCATACCTACATATTATATGTGATAATAATAAAACGTCTACGAAGCGGTCTGGGCTGCTATTATTACTATTTTTTAATACTTTACGTCTCTTAGTAATTATTGAACGAATTCGTGTTTAGATGGTTAAGGTTAAGCTCCGTTACAATATGTTAAAAATAGCAGTATTCATTTAAAATTAAAATAACTATACGATATCGAATGTATACTGACAGAAGTCATTAAGTCATAAAAACAAGTTCTGAGATAATTGCATATAAAGTAGTTACTCTCTCCCATTTACATTTTTTTTTCTTTTTTTAATCACATTATAATGAATAATCTCTTTAACATAAAAATCACAAAATTTGATATCGATAGGTTATAATATTTATTTCATGATTTTTGTCAAAATAAAAAACAACAATATGACTGCTTTTTTTGAAAACCATTATATCCTGACTTCATGCGTTCTATCAGTCAGTAGAGCGTAGAATTGCATGTATTTTGACACTGAAAATCACCGAAAACTGATTTAATGCGTTCATTCCTTGATATAATATTATATTGGACAGAATTTTTATTTCGTATTTACCTACATATATTTTCAACAAAAAAAAAATAGTTCCCTCTTCTTCATTTAATTTCAAGGAAATTAAAGGTATTTATGTAAAAAAAAATCTTTTTTAAAGGACCAATTTTTGTTTTCCATACATTCGTGATACTTTTTTCCTCGATTTCGTTTTTTGGTATCAATATATCAAATTATATAGAACCACGATATTTTTTTACTTGTCAATTTCTGAAACCAATGTATCACCTTAAAAAAGATTGGGTATTTATATTTGTGTGCTGCCATATTAAACAATATTTTACAGTGATTATGAATTTGCTTTAATTTTTTAAAAAAATCTGTCACAAATTAAGAGTATTAAACTATCAACACTAGCTTAATCCCAATATTGATGCATCAAACTTTTTAAGAGCCATCAAACTAGCAAGTTTATCCAAATACCTAACATTGACAATGTTCACTTGTAGTCAAGATTCTTAAATAAATAAATTAATAAATCTGACAACTTTAATAGTATTCAAAATAAAACATCACGATTTCTTCGGTTTCTGGATATTGTGAGTATCAACATTTCTTTTATTCGCGAGGCACTATTATTTTGCCAATGTTATAAATAAAAATCGCAGAAATTCATGTCTTACTATCATATCCTCAATCGATAATTCTTCTTGAAATGAAACCTTAAATCATTAAGAGTCAATTTTATTAAAATTCAACACGCAGGTATTATTTTATTTATGGAAATAAAAATGAAACAAAAAAACCGTTCTTAGTTTCAAAGTGAATATTTTACAACTCGACTGTTGGACAGAGTGAGTCACTAATGCCCGAGGCGGGCGTCTCCAGTCGCAACAAGGACGTAACGCCCAGCTTTCGCGTCGCTCGAAGAAACTGACGCCCGTCGCGAGGTGGCGTTGGCGTCCGGGAGCGCTTTCGTCGCTGGCGGACGAAAGTTTTCACTTTGCAGAGAATAGCCTTTGCTCAGAGCTTAGGGGGCATTTATTCAAACTTTGAGGAAATTAATAATGCTCAAGATGCGGTGCTCTACCAAAAGGATGAAGCGACGGTAGCTTCTCACGTTTTTAACACCCTCGATTCATATCAATTTTCATGGTGATTAGATTTTCTTACTTTGAAAATACTTGCAAATCGTTTTTGAACAGTTATTACATTTAATTGAAGTTACTCGGTGGAACATGAGTTTAAGCCATTCTAATTTGGAGGTAACGATACATAAATATACTTACTTTTTGGAATTGTTCAAATTGTCTATATTTCCATGTATTACGTCACCAACGGCCCGTGATTTGCCTTTCAACTTCGAATGCCGAATCTTCAGACTAACTAAATCGTAAGGTTATCTATTTCTAGGGTTAACAATGATTCTAATTCTCAATTTAAAAATGAAGGGTGGAGTAGGTTTATTTCCTTCCACTGAACATGGAGTGGGAGAAAGACACAAGCGACAATAGTACGAATTAGAAGTATTTGGCGGTGAAAATCTTAAAGGAAGTAAATTTAATAGTGAGTTTAATTTTAAATTGAGAATTAGAGTCATTTTTTACCTTATAAATGAATAACTTTGCTATATAGTTAGTCGGAAGATGCTTTTTAATGAAGCTAAGCAGTGGAATAACTAAGTTATCAATCTTAATTTTATATTAAAAATGAATGTCCACAAAGTCACTGCAGAGTCCATCAAAAATCTTTCACTAGGCCTGCTCTTCAGATGTCATCGTTACAGCAAATCCAACATATACATTGACAGTGGACACAGTTTACAAATATTTACGTGTTTCAATTTTGACAAATATATTTATCATGATGGAATTGAAGGTGTTGATCCATTACTGTTAATGGCGAATTGTTTTCTTCGAACGAGGCGTCGCTCCGGGCATGCTTGTTGGTTGAAAATCACGACTTTGTTTATTGAGATGCTTTGAATATTCAAGATAAATAATAATACCTAATACTTGATTTGCGTGGAGATGTTATTTTACCTTCGCCTCGTGAATTTTCCAGCTCACTTCTTGGCTAGGATCTTTTGTTTTTGATTTCTCGCTGTCGCAAAACTTCTCTTATTAAAACTTTATGATAAAATACTACTTGGAAAATTATAGGAGCACTTTACTCTACTACCAGTTGAATCAAGCTTTAATTAATAAATCTTAAATGGTACCGTCATCCTAAACGTGTAAGAGATAAAATAAAAATATTAAGAAAGGTTTAACTTTTTCAGTGCTGCAGATTTTTGTACGATAAAATTCGCAAAAATGATCTAATTATATGTGTGTATTTTCTATTCACCAATCACTCAACTGTAATCAGACACGTTTGTGGTAGGTCTTATTTTAAAAAAATGAATAATTGGTATACTTTTATATAAGTGGGCTGTCACACACAAGTATTAAGAAAACGGTTGATGATAGTGGTATATCGGTTTACATCTACTACTAAAATATGTAACTTAAACACTTTTCTATCCACTTCCATGTATTTTGTCACTAACGACCCGGGTTTCGCCTTTCGGCATCTTCAGGCATTCGAACAGTTCGAGTCCATTCGTGTGCTCGAATGCCTGAAGATGCCGAAAGGCGAAACCCGGGTTGATAGTGACAAAATACATGGAAGTGTACAAAATCTCAATAATCCAAATTTGATATTGAAATTCCATCAAGCACCCTCAGTCGATGTCTTAAATTATACTTTTCTATCCTATTAACAAAATAAATCCTGGAGTACTATTGCATCAGGGCATCCCTATACTAGCGTCAGCAGTAACTGCCGAAACTCAGTGGAACTTTTGTTAACTAAAATGTTTTGATTTGAAGCTATAATATGCATACCGAATTTTATCAGTATTTTTTAACACATCCAAAGACTTCTTACTTTGAACAAACATCTTCAAAATTCTCTGTCCTCCACCAGTTTTTTCGATTCCTCTCTGGTTGCCCCAGTGCCCTGTAACTCCGCGCAATACTTCCTGGGTGGGTGGTCAACAGCGGCTTTCCATGGTGACGGAATCTATCCAATAGGTAGAAGAGACAGGCAGTATTCAGGATCCCTTTGGGATTCCGTAACTCATGTACAAACTTGGTCCAAAAAAGGCTGGTTAGTCCAAATGTAATATGATACACTATTTTTTACCATGTCCCAACGTGGAGCATATGACTTCCTGATGGAAAATATCAACATAAGTTTTCTATTAGAACTACTTAAGAAACTCTCATTTTTTTAATAGAGTAGGGATAGAAGGAGAGGGCTAGGACAGGACTATTGGTTATACCCCGTTTTTAGAATCGGGTGAGTGAGAGGGATTTTTAGACATCACAAACATACACGTCTACGAACACAAATCTATTTATGAAACTTTTGTACCGAGACCGAGACATCCATAACCGTAGCCAAAACGTTGATCATTGCACTATATATATACTATTTAATTAATATAAAAAAAAATGTAGAATTTCGGTGGTAAATCATAGATATTAATTACTCAATAAAAACCACATCCACAAAACATATTATTAGGCCTCAACCTTTTGCTTATTTTGATAATCTTATGATGAAATTTATTTCCGTAGATTTAATTCAAGAAAAAACGACTGAAAGCCAATTTAAAAAAAGCATCTCAAATCTAATAAAGTGACATCGCAATTCCTGTCTCATTCTTAATACTCAAATAAAAAAAAATACCTCTCAAAACAAATCTAGTCAAATTACAGCAGGCAAACATATTTTTATGATACCAGGCAAACAGAATGATTCAGGAGACGGAAAAAAGTATTATTGTTTGAAGACAAACAAAGCCTGAGGCGCTAAGTTTTCCATCATTACGTAAACATGGCATCTTTTCAAAGACCTCGCTTTATAACATGTTGAATGAATTTCATAAAACAGGAATACGTTTTGTTATAACGTTTCATTGAGACAAATTAATTATTTTGTGTTTTCATAATATTTCTTACTTACCACTATTATCGTAAGGTCGACCTGCAATTAATCCAATAAGGCAATCAATAAGAATTACTTGCTAAATAAAAATAGAGTATGATAAAATAGAGAATTCGAAATATTTTGCGAAAGAAAAAACATAATAAAACTTATATTTTCTACTTAAAAAAAGTTAAAATGTTTTTTTATTGTTGAAAATCAGCTAGATTTTGTAAGTAAAATCACAGCGTTATTATGTTTATAAGTAAAAATACAGTAATTTTTGTGAAAACAATCTGTTTCAACTAACAATTATTAACTGTCAATTCTTAGAGCAATTTGAAAGGCGTTGGATTTTAAAAATAAACACAATTTTTTTGTACTACTTCCACATGTTTATAATGATCAGGACCGGTTTCACTCATCACTAGCATTATCAATTGATAAAAAATACAATCATTATAGGGCTATTTATATAAAATTGAATGTTTGCAATTAAAAGGTATATAAAACAGTTGGTTCATGAACTAAGAGAAGAATTTACAGGTAATCAAACAAATCATATATAATTGATTTCTAAAAAAACACCTTTCAACAATGAATCAACAATTGACACATTAAAAGTGTAATATATATTCAGCTTGATTTGCTCTTGTATCAGTGAGAAATGCTAGGTTTAATATAAAACCTCACCCACCGTATTACAATATATAAAACTTCAATGCTGATTTCTCCTGCCGAGTGTTGCTCACAGCACAGACTGAGTTTGCGTGTGAGCATATTTGTTGAACGAATATTGAGAGGTGGCACTGCCACCAGGTTTATTATAATATAACCAAAAAATACTATTTAGGTAGATCCGTGGTGCAGTGTTCAACGTCGTTGGCTTCGGTTACGGATCTCACGGTTTCAAATTATATTCATAAACTGATTTCTGTTAATAGAAATGGGTGTTTATTGTTGTGTGGAATTCCCTCCCGCCCATCCGAACCTAAAAACGATGCATAACGAGATCAATTAGCTAACCACTAGTCCTGCCCTAGCCCCATCCTTCTATACCTACCTCTTCGAAAAAGGTAGGCTGAGCAACTGAGTAACAAGCAGTTCTCGTATAAAAAGTTCCGTTAAAAAAAACATCGATTAGTAGTTCATATGCTCTATATTTATTACAAAAATTTTCATAATAGGGTAAAAGTACCAGTAGTTGACCGCTCAAGAGAAAATTTCAACAAAAATAACGATTAAAGTTTAACATGAGACCGAATGATGACAAAATAAGTGTTTTCATATTGGATCAAATGTCTTAATTATAACACAAAAATTAGAAAAGGGTCTTTTACAAAAAAAAGTGTGCTAAGTTTTTAACAAACATGTGAATGGTAGTAGTTAACCATCCAAAAAATCGAAAGTTCCAGTAGTTGACCACTTTCTTTTCAGGAGCATGACTAATTAGAGGGTTTAATGACAACCTTTCACAACTATTGCTTGAATCAAGTAGCATATGCTTACAATCACTGATATCCTTAACAGTTTTCTTAAAAAATCCGAAATAAAATACTCACTGCCTAAGGTGTTGTTTTCAAATGGCCGTTTTGACATCCCATTGACATATATGGTGATGTGTTAGTTTCTCAATCCGACAAAAGATGGTTTCACTTGTCTAAACTCTACAATTTAGAGCAATCCCGCATGTACGTTTCTTATTTTGGGTACGTTTATTAAAAAGGTCAACTACTGGTACATTTACCTTAATATCTTATTCAATTTTCCAAATGACGTAATTGTAATAACGTAACAAAATTTTGTTTTAGAAATCTTTCAATTAGGTAAATATCGAGAATTAATACTTACCTATTAGAGGTCCGTAATGACCGAATTTTTTTAGAACTACTCGGTTCGAACCCGATATCTTTAGGCCTGGCCAAGCCCGAACCCGAATCTCAATGTCACACTTGTTACCTGAACCCGACCCAAAGTTCAGATTTATTTTACTCAGCCTGAAAAAAGACGAATATTTTTTTAATATAATAGCACATTGATACCTTTCAAACTATATACTATGTTATTTTTTCCATATGCCTAACGATATTTACAACACATAAAGCTTTGTATTACCTTATGACTAACTCATGTCCCGAACAAAAGTCCGAAATAGTTTTCGGAAAATTAAATTCTTTACCTGGGCTAGGCCCGAACCCGTTCTACTACTTACATTTGAATATTTGGCCAAAAATAAATTTAATACAAATTTTTTTCAGCTTTTTTCTGTTTGACTGTTTTACAATAATGCTTGGTATAAGGCCAAGATATCAAACAGTATTTCATCATAAGTATTTTCGATAATATATAATTAAAAGACAATGTGTATATGTAAATATTATTTAGCATGATAACCCATAAAGGCAAACTTGGTATAACAGATCATTTTTTAAACAGATCACATATTTAGCTGAACAAAATAAGGAAAAAAAAATAAAAACATAATAAAACACAGATAAAATCGTACAAAAATAAAGCAATAAACAGAAATTAATATTTATAAGGCTCATAAATTAAATAAAAACGAACCTTAAGACAAATACGCCATATTTATGACAAGAAGTATATCAATAAAGGTATTTTTAGTGTATCGTAAATATGTAGAATATTAACTTTATTGTGTATACTTATTACTGGCAACAACAAGACTTCTTGAAAGTAAATTTACATGATATAAGAAAAAAAAGTTATTTTTAATAATGAAACATTTAGTTAAAAATAATTGCACTTTCTGTTAGATAGTATTTACTTTATTCACTTGGTACACTTGAACTTTTATTTCGATAGTTTTCACTTTGGATTAGATAGTAGTAACTTAGTACACTCAAACTTTGATTTTAATAGTTTCCACTTAGTCACGGATTCGTTTAACAAAGTGAGTTAATTTGTAGTAGGCTATGTTGGCGTTATTTTGATTTGGTTTGTGTCGTTACAGATTCGTGTCACACTTTGAAATCGATAGTTGCACAAAGCTGTAACGAAATGTCACTTATTCGTCTACCCTATATTAAACCAGACCAACCGTAATATAACATTGTACAACTTAACTCACTTTGTTAAAAGAATCCGTGACTAAGTGCAAACTATCGTAATATAACCTTGTACAACTTAACTCACTTTGTTAAAAGAATCCGTGACTAAGTGCAAACTATCGAAATAAAAGTTTAAGTGTACCAAGTCAATATTATCCAACACAAAGTGCAATTATTTGTAACCCTTATTCAATTATATTGAATATTCCATGAATTGTGATAAAATTATTTCAGTATGATTGTTTTGTTGAGGAATATTTATGAATAATATTTAAACTCAATATATTTTTCTCACATAATTGGCTTTTAATGTGTTTTAATTTTGAATATCAGATTGGAATGTTTGTAAGAGATCCTTAACATTTTAATTGTAAACTGTTTAATTTCGTTTATGTACATAAAATTTGTTTGATTATCTTAAATTTTTGTCATAGTTCATATATACAACTCAATTTCATATAATAGCCTTGTTAAAATTTGTGTTGCATTAATTAATAATGAACGATCCTGATTATTATAAAAATGTGTAAGTTGTACAAAGTAAATTGTGTTTTATTTATAATATATAATAAAACATTGAAAGAGATTAAAGAGGGCTTATTTTAAACATTGCACTGACAGGCTTAAAAACGATTAGTAGAGACAGAAATCTAAATTGGCTCATGAATGACACGTTCACTATCCAAAATACTTTTTCCATCGTTATAGACTAATTAAATAACTATAGTGAAGAATGAAGATTTTGATGTTCCTAAAAAATTGAGGAAAATTTTAAAATACCAGCTAAATAACTTTTTTTTATCATAACCGCCTCCAATGTGAAGTGTATGGACTCCTAATGGAGTTAACTTAAGATAATTTTTTTCTGCAAAAACTGCTTGTTACTCTCTTTTTCAAAGTGTTGGGATAGAAAGATAAGCCTTGGACAGGATGAGTGGTTAGCTAACCGCTGTTACTACGCTCCGTTTCTTGGATAGGATAGGTGGGAGGGAATTTTAAACACCACAAACATCCTTGCGTACGAACAAGAATCCGTAAAACGATTGATTGAACTTGAATGGATCAGTAGCCGTATCCAAACGACGCTAACAACTGCGCCATGGCACTGACAAAAGACTACAGAGGATTTATTTTGAATCATACTAAAAAACGATCAATAGAAACAAAAATATATGTTGGTTCAGGAATCTAGCCAAATGAGTTAAATTAAAATACCTTTTTGGATAGTCAGTGCGCTAAGAGTCCATCGTTCTAGACGAATTAAATTACTATAACAAAGAATCAAGATTTCGTCGTTCCTAAAAAGATGAGCAAAATTTTAAAATACTTGCCGAATAACATTTATCTTCTAAAATTCTCTCGCAAAATATCAATAAAAAATCTAATGGATACGTTCAGTCGAAAACAACTCGATACTATAAGTTCAATCTGCATCTAAAAGAACTGTCCTTTAGAGACAACAGGAGTAAAATAAAAAAAAATCCATGCCTCCACATCTCGCGCAGTCGAGCATTACAGGTCTCGTGAGAGATTATCCGTCGCTCAGTGAGGAAGTCCCGGTGAAAAAACCCGGTCTGAGAGACGAGTCAAGTCAGTATACAGGGGCAAGTGTCGCAACGGGCAAGTCTCGTTTGAATGGGGACGTGTTTGCGACATTCGTTTTATTCGCGACGCCAAAACAGCCGAGCATAGAGCCGCATTTTCGACATGACGTTTTCTATTGGAATTGTTTATTTTTTTTATCACTCAGATACTTACATTCGTCTTTTGTATAGCACGATGCAATTTACACGACAACATCAACGTGCAATGTAAACCCTCTTGACATGTTAAGGTTTGGCATTCAAGCCAAGGTGAGGTAGAAAATACAATTAAATTCCAAAACATAAATAGATGTTTTAACAGCATATCAAAGGTATACTGACAGAATGCATAACGTCAGTTTTTGATTATGTTCTGTATGAAATATCAAAATGTATGCAATTTAACGCTTTATGTACCTGTGGAACGTATGAAGTCGTTGGATAAAATGGTTTTGAGAAAAAAAACAGTAATAAGTAATTTTTCAATTTTTTTATTCTGACAAAAAGCATGTGAGAATGCCCGGTTGAAGAGGAGCAAATGCTTGGTTATCACTATCCAGGATGTCTAGGATCTCAATCAGAACACATTCCAGTCTGGTTAATCTCTTATTTATTGAAGATGCAGTAGTTTAATACACAAAAACTACCAATACAATACAA
Source organism: Himalopsyche phryganea (assembly GCA_022494535.1). NCBI lineage: Eukaryota > Metazoa > Arthropoda > Insecta > Trichoptera > Rhyacophilidae > Himalopsyche > Himalopsyche phryganea. The sequence continues at coordinate 2,445,866 of JAGVSL010000071.1, forward strand.
AATTGAGTCTACATTTACGTTTACTTAACACGTGAATTTACCTTTAAGTCATAATACAATTGACACAACAAATGATTTTAAATTTAAATTAAATCCAATTTCAAAACAAACAAAAACAATTTATAATGACTGTGATGCGGCGGAGGCCTCAACCAGCTCACCCATCGGCCGAGACCTCCGTAAACAACCAAAATAAAAATTAAAACTTCAAACAATGTAGGCTTCTCCCTTTTTTCAATGACAGTCGTCAAGCGGACGAGGTTATTAACAAGCGCCTGCTTTCTAATTTCAGCTATAACCCATCGGTCGGTCAGCAACCGATTGATTTTTAACGGCCATAAAACGGTTTGGCTAAATAATTAGTTACCACGAATCATTGTCATTAAAGCTGTTCGCTGTCAGTTCTGGATCCTTTAAAAACTTAAACCTAACAAAAAAAACAGGGTGTATCACATGATATAACTATAACTCGTCGACACCAAATCTTATGATTTGAATGCCAATAACATTATTCTTTATAATGCAAAAAGTCTTTTTAAAACACAAAAATTGTACTTGAAAAAGAGTACATCGAAAAAAAAATGCTTTAAATGTGATTATCTCAAAACTTTCTTTTGTGACTTAATGCCTTCTGTCAGTATAACCTCGGTATACTTATAATGTTTAAGTTGTAAAGTCTTGTTAAAAAGGCATTATTTAATTTTAAACATTTTTCTCATCTGATAAACAATGGTCAATCAAAAAGGTATTTGTATCTACTTGAAAAAGCTTGACGTACTAATTAAGAATACTTATAAGTTAGTAAAATAATTAATTACTTATGAAAATATAAATAAAATAGCAACACTGTAGCTTTTGAAGTTAACTACAAACAAACCGGTCGAATAATTTGCTGACGCGTACGCGTTGTTATCTCTAGAAATTAGCTCATCCGATAGTAAAGTAAAGTTGATGATGCCGGTGTTATGTGCGAAAGTTGCAGAGAGGCAGAAACTGGAGTAACAAACATTATGAAAGCGGGCGAGGAATGGCAAAGGCGGCTCGTGTTGAAATAAGCTTCCCGTGGGAAATCGCCAGTGAGATATGTACGTCACTGGCTAAGCTGTCATTTGTTCGAGGAAATGTGCTTACTTAGGGCAGGTAGAAAGCGAGAAAAATAATTTATTGCACTGAAAAGGGAGATTTCACAGAGTATTTTTACGCTTTTTTCGTATCAAACTTCCGTATCTATTTCATCTAAGGTTACTCAATTTTGTTCTCAAACAAAGCCCTATATAGCTATTGGCCATGCTGTACGGTCAGTGGATATTTTTTCAAGCAAGTGGTCTATTACATTTAATTTGAAGTCGTGCAATCAAAATGAGACAATGTATATCTGTTAGTATGTGAGGTCTTTTTTTGGTTAATTACTATGAATTCTATCATTACGAAATATTGAGTAATTAAATGTTATATCTTAAAAGAATATAAAGAGTATTGTTAAGACGCCAAGCCACAATAGATACGTGTAATTAATCAACAATTAATATGTTGTTAGCATAAATTAATATTCTAAAATTTAAATCTACCCTGCCTTTCATTAGGCATATTTTTGCAGATTGCAACTGAACGATTTAATCATAACTTAACTTGCATATATCGACACTCTCTATTATCCTGTATCTGCAAATATGAGATTTTACATATGATTATTTCATGATTCATGTATCTGCATGTATCTTCTTCAAAATTGGGACAGTGTACTGTTTTGAATCTAATTTTTCCTGTTGTTTGATACCTACCCATAAAACTGACTGCGTAGACGATGAAAATGCAAAAGACATATAATCACATATTTGACACTTACGTGTTTATACGAAAGGAGTGTCGATATGTTGGTTTTATATGAATTGCGAATTATATAATGATAATGCTACAGAATCACAGAATAAACTGTCAAGAAATATTTTTAAATATATGTTATATTCCACAAAAAACGGTGTCTAGAGTACATCAGATCTACGTAAAGTCACCATACAATTTGTTGATAGAGATTAGGACTCATAGAACTACTCCTGTCTCGAGACATTGTATACTCTATTATAATTGGTGCATCTTGTAAAAAAATCTTGCCTAAAGCGACTTTAAATGATAAGGTAAAACATTTGTTTCTTTGTATAGTCAATACTGAATAAGACTGGCATAGAAAAAAACACATAAACATAATAAATACACTGGTAAAGTTCATAGAAACATTTACATTGAGAAATATGAGCTATTCCACTATCAATACTTCCATTTAAGATTATTTCGAGATCATAAAATGGACAGTAAATTTGACCATAAAGTGAATCACACAAACAACAAAATGCTTTTAAAAGATTTGTCATAAGCCATATTCCATACACGATAAGATAAATGGAATTATGTGGTAATAAATAATGTGAATTATTGTATTTATGTCAAATCAAAAATACGTCAAATAAGCAGATATTGTTATCCACTTTTATTTATCTTATCTTGATGTTTTACAGTCTGATGATACTAAAGTTTAAAGGTTCGTAAAAATAGAATAACATAATATGTAACTTTTAAGGTGTTAACTGTCAATTCTTGGTGGAAAGACATTATATTTAAAAAAATAAAACACAATTCATTTGTACTAATTCCACATATTTATAATGATCAGGACCGGTTTCGCTCATCACGAGCATTATCAACTGATAAAAATACAAGCATAACAGGCTTATTTATATAAAATTGAGTGTAAAAATGAAGGTATATAAAACTGATGGTTCATGAATTGAGACAAGAAAATACTGATTAACAAGCAAATTATACATAAATCAAATGATTAAAAAAAGAGGTCCATAACATTTTCATTGTAATAGGACTGAAATATTTTTTTTTATAAAACGACTTCAGCTAATTTTCTCTTCTGACAAACAATGGTCGCAAGTCGCAAGTCACAAAAATTATCAACTGAGCAACAAGCAACTGAGCGATGAGCAAAACCGGATCATTTTGAAAAATGTGGAGTTATTTAATTTACAAAACGGCCTTGATGAGTATATTTATCTCCCTTACCACATAGAAATAATCCTTTTGATAACGATTTGTTGAAGGTGAACTTATAATTTTATTCCACAAACTTTTTACGAATATCGCTTAAAAAACAGGACTAAGGCTTATAACGATAATTTTAACTATTAAAATTGACTGAATTCGTCAATTGGAGTCATGGCACCTTTCTAAATCACAGGTTATACTGTGCTTCGAAAAAAGTTGCTTGCGGCGAATACTAGGGATATGGTGGTTTGACTTGTTAAGAACTTGGAGGTAATAGAGTGGACGGACCAGCCCTTTATTACGTCTAAAATTAAACAGCAACGACGGACATGTCTTGGACACGTGCTGCGGATGCCTGGATGCCTGAGGGAGGCCTGAATCCTGCCTGTATCTTCTTCCTGATGGATTCTCGGACAGTAAGTACCCGGCTAAGCTACGGGACCGAGGGAGGAAACAAGAAGCTTGGTGGGGGACAGAGAATGTTTTAGGAACCGTTTGATGACCATATGCTCCGAGTAAGGAGTGAATATGGCTTAGTATAAATTTAAACAAACATGAAGCTCATTTTTTATTTTGTTTTATTTCCATAGCAAATGATTAATTATAATGATAGAAATATTTTTTTCCAAATCTTCATTAAAAATTGTAATGATAATGTAAGTATGTATCAACATTTAATGTTTGTGACATACCTCTATAATATAATCTTTGGTAATTTTTTATCAAAGCAATTTCAGGTAAACGCCAAATGGCTGGGAGTGTTTATAAGGTTTAAACGAAATACAAAAGAAGGCTAAACACAATTTTCTCTAAAAGGGTAAAATATATTTGACGAACACATTAAGTTAATGCAAACCCCTGTTCCGCTACGAATGTCGATCCGGTAATTATCCGGTCCCAGGCAAAAGCCTAGCGGTTGGACCCGGTACGCCGCAAGAGGTTGATCTCGGAGGTTCACGGATCCATTCAAGCCCAGGCGCTTTGCAGGGAAAGTCTAATTAGCGAGTTTCTCTCGGCCCTTAAAAGATCATGTAAAATAAATTTATCATTCACTGATTTTCTTATAGATATACTGAAACATCTGGTTGAGTATCTATTTAAATGGGATTTTCATGTATCATTTCTGAAAGCTTAATTGACGTGGTTTTTCTTTTATTCGGCTGAAACTAAAAAGCTGTAAATCGTAAGCTTTCAAATAAATTTAAAATTGATTAAATGTATTAGTTGATATAAACTAAAGTTATTTTCACATCAGTAATATTTAGACTCAATCACGGTTAGTCATGTAGAAATATTTCTCAAAAAATTTCCGATAGATATAAAAAACATGTAGCATTGTTTCAGTTCCTTTCACCTAATCAAAAATAAAGCTGTTACTCATTTTAAACTCTTTTTATCTGCAAAATAAAAATCATTGTCTTTTAACCGACTACCTGCCACAAGCGAATATATTCGCTCTATTATTCCGTGCCCGAAGGGCCGGCTATATAAAATAAGCGTATATATCGCTTTACTTGACGCCGACTATTACCAGTCTACGTCAATAATTTTAATAATCTTAAATAAAATAGCCCAAACCGCTCTGTAGACGCTTTTTATTGTTATCACATTTCACATGTAGGTATAAAATTTTCACATGACCTAAGATCTCACGGTTTGCGTTGTATAATAAAATAAAATGTTATACAATAGACACACAGTTCCGACGTACTAGCTACTTTAGACATTTGGTATTTCAATTTCAATACCGTCATCTATGACGGGTACGGTTTTTTTTATTCATGTCCGCTTCCAATGTGGAACATATGGTCTCCTAATGGAGGTATCTTAATAGATTTTTTCTATGAGAACTGCTTGTTACTTAGTTACTCAAACTCTCCTTTTCGAAGAGAGTAATGATAGAAGGATAGGGCTAAGACAGGACTAGTGTTTAGCTAAGCATTCTCGTGAGGATTGGATGGTTGGGAGGGAAGACTCAGACTACAAACAGAAATTCATTAATCGATTGAAAGATCAATTTACGAAAACTGTCCGCATCGGTAATTGAACTTGAGACATCCATGACCGTAGCCAGCGACGATACCGACTGCACCACGGACGCCAACAGTTATACTAGTTCGCATATATTGTACACAAAGTGACTTCTGTTGGGAGCATGCTGTAATATTTATACTTAACGTATTTTGTTTTACAAACAATGTGACTTATATAAATATTAAATTTTATTTTTCATTGAAAGTCGTGCACTGCCATACTAAAACCTCCCGGCAAATAAAGGGTTAACATAAACATATGTATTTAAAAATGATGTGCTTAATGCCGAATAGAAACTATATATCAAATTTCCGAGTATCTGAAATAATCTGGAGCACAACTGCTACCCGTGTTAATGATCAGCACGACTTCTAGATTAAGTGATGATTTTAATATATATATCGACGGTATTTTGGCCATTTGATGTAACTCTTAAAAATGAAATTGTTCAGAAGAAAGTAAAAACTGTTTTTATCGAAAACATTATTTGGTGAGTTGCGTTATGAATCTTTGAAATGAACTACTGTAAATTGTCATGTTTGCAGATACGGGATTGTACGTAGGGAGTGTCGATATAATAGTGATTTACATCAAGTGGGGTGTTCAGAACTTTTAAACCTAAAACCAATGTAGAATGATATTTCCCTTCCGGAAATTGGTATTTTTTTTTAATTTACGTAATTTGGCTGAGATCTGTTTTGTCGTCTTTAAAATGAGATCCAATCATTATCTCGTATTTTTTGAGGGTTACATCAATCGGCCAGAACGCCATCGATATACAAATTTGTATTTTTTATTAAACATTACATTTTAAATATATTGCAATTAACAGAGGAAATTTTAATTTAATATTTCTGTTACAAACCCATATTACATTTCCTATGAAACGCAATATTTTTTAGTGAATACTTCCATGCGTACGTCTCGATAAATAATAGTTAAACCGTTATTTCAACAAAGCCTAACAGCCGATATAAAATAGATATCGTCGTTTTAAGCTTTCAACAACAATTGGCTGGCGGGGTTAATGTTTAATATGGTAAAATAAAACAAAAAATAAAATATGACTAATTTCAGATATCGACTGAAGGTGCTAGAAAGTTCAATTTTAAATTTGAATGGTTTAAATTTAGTAGAAACGTACGGAAATATACAAAATATGAACGATTGAAATTTGAAATGTTGTTAACTCCGATTTCCCTCGAGTATTGAAAATTTGCGGTTGCGGACGATGTCGAGGGTATTATACTGATGGCACGTATTCAGTGAGTTTGTGGTGGTTTTCTGTTTTAAATGTCAAAATGTATACAATTTAACATTCTACGTATTGGTGGAACGTATGAAGCCATAGGATACAATTAGGGCTTCCAAACCGGTTTAAACCGAAACCGGTTAACCGGTTTATTGGCTGTTTTGAAAAAAACCGAAAACCGGTTTATTTTCCTCGGTTAACTGGGGTTTCTAGAAATTTCTCTTTCCATATTAAATATAATAGGATTTAATACGTCTATTCATATGTAGAGTTATCAGTTATTTAAAAATATAAATATTGTTCAATTATCTAGTTCCTGCAATATAAATGAGGTAAAATTATGAACAACAATCATTTTTTAAATCGATTTGACGTTACATACAAATTAATATCCAAAATTTGAAAGGATTCTCATATTATATTTTCGATGAGAATAAAACTAGTGTTACACAATAGCTCTTATTGAACTTACGACACATCTACGTTTATTATTTATTTTTCAGATGCAAATAAAATTTGGAAAACCCCTTGTAGGTACTATTATAAAAAAATATATATATATTTATAATCAATTTTTTTCTAATTTTTCACGATTACTTCTGATTTTTATTAGAAAGATCTGATTACTACCTAAGCTTGGGTATTGTAAAAAAATATTTATAACGAGGAATATAATATTGCTTATCTTATCTTATATTTCGCATTTTTTTTTACCATGTCCGCTTCCCAGTGTGGAGCATATGACCTTATAATGGAGTATCTCAACAGAAGTTTTCTACGAAAACTGCTTGTTACTCAGTTGTTCAACCTCTCTTTTCGAAGATAGTAAGGATAGTAAGATAGGGCTAGGACAGGAGTAGCGCTCTCAGTACGCCACTTTTTTAGGATCGTACTGGTGAGATAGAATTTTAGACACCACATACACCCATTCCTTCGAACAGAAATTGATTTATGTTACTCTCTGCTCAGGGGCTTAATCCCGAGACATCCGTAACCGTAGCCAACGACGTTACCAACTGCGCCACAGACGTCGACACCCATTACATCAACTTAAATATTTTTAGAAGGATTTTTCGTTGTTAGATGTTTTTTAATGTTGAGTTCTCTTTAATTGCGGTCAGTTTATACTAATAAATTCAGTAGGCAGTAACAGATACAAAAACAGAGTTCAAAATACACGATTTGAATTTAAAAACGTAGCAAGTCATTTTACGATAGGGTCACACTTTCGACCTAAGCCGCGATGGCCTTGTCGGTGACGTTCAGCCCCTCGGATCCGGCGAGTGCGAAGTGACCGCTTCTCTATGCGTCGCACTCTTTTTTTAACAAACAAATATAACAAATTATTTTTGAACGCCTTAGCAGCGACATCAGATATTAAATTTTCATGAATAGGAAGAGTCTGTAGACGGGTTTTGAATCACTGGAAGACCCCTGTTCGCCCCGTAAGTACGGGGCGGTGTCAGATTATAGTTTGTAGAAAGTGTATTTTGAAAATAAATAATGCTTTTAATGTGATTATGTCAGAACTTATTTTTATACCATAATGCTTTCTGTCAGTATACCTTCGACATAATCAATTTGACCAATGTATAAAAATCACTCTATATAATATTTAAAACAGTTAAACAAACACGCTATCAAATTTCATTGAGATTTTGTACATTTCCATGTATGCGTATATAATCGAACTGGCGTGTACTCGAATGCCTGAATATGCCGAAAGGCGAAACGTGGGTCGTTAGTGACGAAATTCGTGAAAATATACAAAATCTCAACAATTCAAATTTGATATAAAATTCCATGAAGTACCCTCAGTCGATGTCTTCAATTATAAATACGTTATCGTCGGATATTTGAAAATTATAACTATATAGCTCTTGTTTACATGCGTTGAAAATCGTTTAATTTATTTTTCTATTTTTAAACTTTACATATTATATCTGATGCTGCTCTGAATTTGCACTCTCAATTTTTTCACGGCTCAATAATTAATAATGTTATTTTTTATAATAAAAGTTAGCACATCACTGTCCTCTGCCCAATTCGAGCGGTGTAAATTCTCGTCCGTCATGTACATTCAATATTTTTTCCTCGTTTTAAAAGCTTACAAAGGCCTTTATTTGACTGCGCTTTTGTTAGGATAGTAACAGAGCTTCGTGTTGGCACATTGAATTGCATGAGCGCTTCGCCGTGTGTAAATATAACATAACGTCTATCGCATGTGTTTTTACGGGATTTACTCAACCAGACACATTTATTATCGCTGCCCTTTTTTATTTTTTATTCCCTATCCTCTTCTTAACTATCCACATAATAAACATAACAATGATATTGATTGATTTCGATTTTACTTAGCATAGCGTATAACCCATGTTATTAATTTTATGTTTTTCGAATCCAAATTTCGGTATTATCGAATTTGCATAAAATAAATTCTAACTATGCCGACTTTAAAAATGAAGAGAGACATAATATGTAACTATTGTTATTTAATAATAATATTATTAATAATAATATCGGCGTTCGTGGCGCAGCTGCTAGCGTCGCTGGCTACGGTTACGGACATCTCGGGTTCAATTCCCGGTGCGGATGGTTTTCATATATTGATCTGTCAATCGATTTGTGGATTTCTGTTCGTAGTCTGAGTCCCCCTCCCACCCATCCCATCCTCACGGGGCGTAGCGAGAGCGATTAGCTGACCACTAGTTCTGTCCTAGCCTTATCCTTCTATCCTTACTCTCTTCGAAAAAAAAAGAGAGGTTGAGCATCTGAGTAACAAGCAGTTCTCGTATAAAAATTATGTTAAGATACCTCTATTAGGAGACCATATGCTCCACATTGGGAGCGGACATGGAAAAAAAATCCATAAATGGTCCGTAACCATTTCGATAGTCTGTAACAGATAATAAATTGTCAGTCAATAATTATATTTGGTTTGTATATACTTTCCAAATAAATATGTTTAAGATTAGGTTTAATTAAAAAACAGACCGTTTAATAAAAATTACTGACCACGTGTAAACTGACCATTTATTATTTCTGACTGGCCAAAAATTACTGGCCAAATATAAAATTATAATACGCCAATATAAAGTTAAAAAGATGTGGCTTGTACAGAACTATATTTTCATTATCACACGAAAGTAATCGAAATAGCTGATGCTTTCAATTTAAATAATAATAATGATACAGTAAAGCTATGAATTATATCCGCTCCCAATGTGGAGCATATGGCTTCCTAGCGGAGGTATCTCAACAGAAGTTTTACTACTTGCTACTCAGTTTCTCAACCTTTCTTTTGTCTTAAGAGAGTAGGAATAGAAGAATATACCTAGAACAGGACAAGCGGTAAGTCGATTGCTGTCACTGCACCCCGTTTTAAGGATCGGATGGGTGGTAGGGAATTTTTTAACATCGAAAACATCCATACTTTCGAACTGAAATCCATGAATTGATTGAAAAATAAATTTTCGAAACTATCTAACTTAACTGAAAGCAACGACGTTGACTACTGCACGACGGACCCGGCAGAATACTAACGTTTAATATGATAGATTTATTAATTCTGTAAGAAGTGTTTGATGTTGTTTACTACCGTATAAAGTAATGATAGTATATTGTGATTATTTAAACACTCGAAAAATATAACCGATAAACATTTATGATGTATAAAAAAAAATATGATATGTTGGAAATCTGTGGAATACATTAAAAATAGCACACAACAATAATTGTCCACGCTGTAAAAAAAACCACCAAGAATTATGACGCACATTCGTTTTTATGTGTTTTTTATTGTTATTATGGAACTAAATATTAAATTCTATGCTGGGTTTTAATACGAACAAATGTATGCAATTTATAAAATGATTAAATTTTATAATACGAGTTCATGTTACATTGTTGCCCATTTTGGCACATCAAATACAGTATCATTTTAAATTTGAGCCCTCGAGAAGTAAAATGGACACAATAATGAAACTTGTTTATTGAATGTTTTAGTGACTAAATTTTTCTCAATTCATTAGACTAAAATTTAGTCTAATTAATGTTTTTTTTACATAAATTTAACTTATTACAACATTCACTTTTAAGGTGTTCAACTTTTGTCAATACTTAGTGGAAAGACATTACATTTTTAAAATAAAACACAATTAGTTTAAATATAAAATTAAAATGAATAACTTAGTTATTCCACTTGGTTTATCACTAACGTGACGCGTTTCGCGTCTTTAAGAAGCATCTTCAGACTAACAGATTATTTATTTTTAAGGTAAACAATGATTCTAATACTTACATTAAATAAAGAGTGGGGGTGGGTTTTATTCCATTCTACTAGAGTGAGGAGGGGGGATAAGATATAAACACTGTTACACTATTTACAAATGGGTTATCAATAGTTACACTTTGTGTTAGATAATATTCACTTGGTACACTTAAACTTGTATTTCGATAGTTTGCACTTGGGTTTAGATAGTTTTAACTTAGTACACTCAAACTTTGATTTGAATAGTTTCCACGTAGTCACGGATTCTTTTAACAAAGTGAGTTAGGTTGTAGTAGGTTAAGGTTAGTCTGGTTAGGTCTGTGTAATGTATTCATATGCGTGGAGAAAAGATAATACAGGCAGTCTAATATAGGATAGAAGAATAAGTGATATTTCTTTACAGCTTCATGTAACTATCGGTTTCAAAGTGTATTTATATTGAGTGAAAGCTATTTTATCTATATGAAAATGTTTTTTCGAAAGTGTAATATATTTCTGCAATGTTAAAATATATCTTATTAAGTGGGATCAATTTATTCTAATGAAGTAATTTGTTTTTTGTGGAATGCATTTGTTGTAAATGAAAACTTTTTCTATCAAAGTGAATATGATCACAAAATTGCATTTAATTGTAAGCCTTTACAAATCAATTACTGGCACTTGGAGGCGAAAAGCCCAAGGGAAACAAATTTAATAATCGTGAGCCGCCTGTTTTGTTTAAAAGTGGAATAACTAAGTTTAATTTTATATTAAAAATGAACTTCCACAAAGTTACCGCCGAATCCATAGAAAATATTACAATTAGTTTGTTCTACTTCCACATGTTTATAATGATCAGGACCGGTTTCGCTCATCACGAGCATTATCAAATGATGAATGCTCGTGATGAGCGAAACTGATCATTATAAACATGTGGAAGTAGTACAAAACAAATCGTGTTTTATTTTTAAAATTAAACTTACTACAGAATAAAATACTTTTGTAGTCTTTATTTATTTAGCTCGCTTCTCTTTTATCGTACTCTATGAATACCAAACGAGCCTAGCATATTTTTTTTTTTGAAAATATCATTTGGCTCACTTCGCTTATCATTGGCTTATGTTGTTAAAAATTTACAAAATGACATTTTTAGCACCTGTAAAAACTAATAATGTTTAGTGGGTACTGGTTTAGCATTTTTATTGACATACATCAAGGAAAGTGGCCAATTTTAATAGTCATATTGGTTTTTTTATATCTTCTTCTGACTGCCCGTTAAATATGGAGTCCAAATAATAATTTAGGAAATTATTTCATTCGAATATACTGTGCTGAATATGCGCTGTAATATAATATTATACATCGATGAAAACCCGTTTCTGTTTTTATAATATGTACATTGGCCTTTCTGTCATACAAAAATGATTCATGCATCATCGCTTTAATTAGAGCGTGGTCGAAAAAGCTCAATAATCGTGAAATATTGGGATAGGGGTGAAGCGGGGGGTGGATAGCGATGAAGGTGAACTGCACCAAGCGATTACGCGATGATGTCACGAAAGCTTTCGGCAAAATACCCATTAAAGCTACCAGAAAAGCTTTGATGACAACGAAATACAAATAAGTCAATATGTTTTAAAACTAATTCCATTTCGTTTGCAAAGAGAAAGATACAATATATACGTCATGCTTTCCATTGAATGAAAATTCATATATACATATCAATTTTTTAAATTATTTGGTGCGTCAACTTTTTGTCACCCTGTTGGTCAACCTCTATTTTTTAAGAGAGTTGAGATAGAATTATAGACAGGACTAGTGGTTAGCTAAATGCTCTTACAACGTCCCGTTTTTAGGAATGGATGAGTGGGTGAGAATTATATTACATCACAAACATTCACACCTTCGAAAAAAAATCCGTAAGTCGATCGAAAAATCAATTTATGGCACTGTCCGTACCGGGGCTTGACCCCGAGACACCCGTAACCGTAGCCAACGACGTTGACTACTGCACCACGGACCTGCCGCTGTAAGCATAGTAGATTGTAATTCAATAAGCACAGAATGATGTCAAGAAATATTAAAATGACAAATGCTTAGTAATTAATCAAAATGGCCAGTATCCATTGATCAGTATACTTCTGGTCAGTTAATAAACAAAATTGTTACTAATTACCGGGTATAAAAGACAATGATCTGCATCTATTGGTCTAGCAACTATTTCATTTTTTGGTCAGCAAGAAATAATAAATTGTCAGTAACTAATTCGATAAATAGTCAGTCATTTAAATAAAATGGCCAGTTATTAAATTAAACCATCAGGTATATCTACAAAATGGTTAGTTGTTTAATTAAACCTTACCTAACCTAGAAAATTAAAATTGATAACTTAGTTATTCCACTTAGTTTATCACTAACGAGGCGCGTTTCGCCTCTTTAAGAAGGATCTTCAAACTAACCATATCGCAAGGTTATTTATTTCTAAGGTAAACAATGCTTCTAATTCTTACATGAATATTTGATGAAAAGTTTACGATATCTGGCTACTTTATTATTTTCTATTGATTCAGCGGTAACTTTGTGGAAGTTCAACCGTGTGATATGGTTAGTCTGAAGATGCTTAAAGATAAATCAAGTGGAATATCTATGTTTTCAATTTTAATTTTATATTAAAAATGAACTTCCACAAAGCTATCGCCGAATCCCTAGAACATATAACCTAACCTAACCTGACAATTTGGCAGTTATTTACTGACCAAACATAATAACTGACTGACCATTTATCACATTGAATGTATTATTATTAAGGATCATTTTCGATCGGAAATGCGTGGAAAAATATCGTCTAAATAAAATAAAGAATCAGATTAATTATAAATTTATAATGTTTTTTTTTGTTTGCATAATATGAACGAAGAAAATTTTTGCATGGTAAACTCGACGTTACTATGCACATCGCAGTCATTCTGATAATATGGAATGTATGTTTAAAAAAATATGCGCTTGGATTTTCACTCGCCGACATTTTTTCAGGTATTTAGTTTTTACAGACAGATTTCATTTCAGCTCTATTCAGAAAATTATTCAACATTTTAAAAGCTCTGAGCTTTTGTTGTGAAATTTTCATTAAATACTTCAATATCGTTTGACGTTAATTAAAAAATTCACTATAATGTAAATTCGGAACGATACTTGTTTATGAGTTTTGTGTATTTTGATAGCGGCTTTGCAGTTATTTAATTAAATTATTTACTTTATCAAACAACATCATTTAATTTTTATAAATAAACTTAATTGCCAGTAATAAATGAAAGCGATTCTAATTTAAACAGCGGGTTTTTTTTTATACAATGAACAATAATTCAATTGTTACAATCTCGCAATCAATAAATATTTTTAAAAAATACTTTTACTCAAGTATTCAACGAGAATTGATTTAAGGAGTTTTTATCACTTAGTTAAAGAATCAATTAATCAAAAATAAATAGCAACACATCACATAAAACAATATAAGAATTTCAACAGCAGTTTCCATTTTTTTCTCTATAAACTTCTAAATCATTTCCGATCTTGACTCATCAGTACGCTTTATTATTTTATATCAATAAATTTTAAAACAATACAATAATTAAGCTAAATTTAAATTTTTTAAATAATAGTATTTTAAATTGAAAAAAAGGAATGAGAACAATGCAATAAAAAAGTGTTTTAATTGTTGTCTGAAAATTCTAGGTAGGAAAACATTACATTATTTTGAAAACATGTTATATCCACTAGTGAATTAGCATTTAGACTAGACTTTTTTTCAAAAATCTTTTATGGTTTTGAATATGAAATGAAATTACAAATGCGTTAATTCCTATGATTTTTTTTTATAATGCTCGTTGGTAATATTTGTGATGAGCAAAACTGGTCCTGATAATATAAACATGTGGCAGTAGTACAAACAAATTGTGCTTTATTTTTAAAATATAATCCCTTTCCATCAAGAATTGACAGTAAAGAGTGGATGCTATAAAAAGTAAGTATTTTAATCATGCAAATCACTTTTAATGTGTTAATTGTCAATTCATGGTGGAAAGACATTATATTTTAAAAAATAAAACACAATTCATTTGTACTACTTCCACATATTTATAATTATCAGGACCGGTTTCGCTCGTCACGAGCATTATCAACTAATACTGACAACTAGTACAAATGAATTGTCTTTTATTTTTTTAAATAATTTTGTAAATATAAAGATAACTGAGAATTGTCATCGCACAACACCATTATTTTACTTAACTGTTGAAGGTACTCCAACATAATGATATGTAAGTTTTTATTATAATACTTCGCATAGAAAACTAGTTTTGCTTAAACACGTATTTCATTATATTCAAAAATATGTAATTTATTGAATTTTAAATATAAACGTTAGTATTCAATAAAGTAAACAAATTTATAGATCTAAGAGATCCAAATAGCTCCACAATGCAATATTTTTTTATATTTAAAGTAAAATTAATCTTTTTAATTCAATCCTTACTATTATTTGCAACACTATCTACTTGCATTGAAATTATCTTATTCATATATTTCATATAAAATTAACTAGGTTTATATCTTGCGAAGTATAAGCAACGATAGTTATTCCAAAATGTGGCAGGAAGTAGTCACCAGAGCAGGTTTCCTGTAGTATATTGATTTCCGGTTGTGTCCCTTTCCTTTTTCATCCCCTACGCAGGTGGTTCTTGAACTTCTGCCTTTTCATTCGCAGCTTTCAGTAAAGTAAGAAGATTTTTTTTGTATTGTTAGCGGCCAAGCAAAATGATGAAAAAACGGTTGGCAATAGAAAAAAAATCATTTTTTAAAAATAGACTCGGAATATTTCATCAATTTATAAATATATATTAAAACCTAATACGTCAAAACCAATGCACGTTTCGTTCTCAAAGACTTATTTTAATTAATTTATATAAAAAAAAACACACGTTACACAAAAAAATTAAACATGATAAAATTATACAAGGAAAAAATTATACTGGGAAAAAAATTACACACCTCAGTAATTGCACATTCTCCAGTAACATGTTTTTATACTTTCGGTGTGTAATTTTTAACCAAAATTCTATAAATATTTAAAAGAAAGTAATTTTAAAATTTATTATTCACATGGGTTGGTACACATTTAAAAAATGCTCACTTAAGAAATTGAGAACAGTCTTTATCAACTTTGATATAGGTTAATAGTTTTATAACGCCTAAATAGATGCAATTTTAATAACATATAAACTTCAATTATGCAACGCAAAAAATCTAATTGTCAATTAAAGCCGTAATTATTGTGTATAATATTACTTTAAACTACGATGATTTAAAGAAGTTTACCCAACACATCAGTAGCTTTGTAAACCACTTATATGTAGCAAATGTTTTATTTGCTGGAGAATGTGAAATTACTGCAGTGTGTAATTTTTTACTTGTGTAATTTTATTATCTAACCCATGAATGTATCTAGAGATTATTCATAAATTAGTATTGTTTTATTTTCGGTCATATTTTATAGAAGCTTTAGCTCACAAACTACGACAGTTGGTATAAAATTTTACAAAGAAATTTTTGAAGAAAGTAGATAAAACCCCTATGTTAACCTTCTCGACCCACACTTGGAGGAATATTCCCCTAAATCACTCTCTCTTCTTCTCCACACAACATCTTCACTTCCCATTCTCCATCCCTTACTCTGGTAGATTGCAGCCCCCCAACGTCACTCATATCATAAACCCTCCCCCCGACCATTCATTCATTTTGTAAATATCTTTTCCCTTGATAGCACGATGTAGACATATTGCGAAAGGGCCATTATGAATTATTGGAGATTTTCTTTCTATGAAAATCATTACTGTTATTATGTGTTTATAATATCGAATACGATTTAAATTGAAATCCATTTAAAAGATGTCTTCCTACAGGGTTATAGAATTTATATATATATAGATATTTATGCTACAAAATTATTTGGATTATTGAGATTTTGTACACTTCCATGTATTTTATATTGAAATTCCAAATTTGATATTGAAATTCCATCAAGCACCCTCAGTCGATGTCTTAAATTATATATAATATACTTTTACTAACGTTTTTCAAAGACCATCTTTATTAAAAAAACAACTTAGATAGAAGAATTAAATATAGTAAAACTAATTATTGACCAATTATAAGACTACGTAGATCTTATTGAAAATAAAATTCTACTTGAAATAAAAGCTTTGACTTCTGTTTATAAATTCATTTTTCATTTCATATTATAAATTTTAAATTATGCTGGTAAGATGTATTACATATTAATTTATGTGTGTGTACATGTGTATTTTTAACCATAGAGCAACATTAAAAATAATTGAAACCTGTATTTAAGCCGTAGATGAGCACCGCGTTGAAAAATATTGTGAAATTTATTTCTTACGTTAAGTAAAAGACAGCCGGTTTTGAAATAAAATTAGTAACGATTACACCAAAATAATTTTGTTGGTTTGGTAAAAGGTTGGTTTTTCAACTGACTATACAGCACTCGTATTGATATTCACTTTTAAAATAATAGTAATGGTCAATGGACGAAATTGAAAAATGATTTGTAATGCAGTGAGTAAATATCCGTGCTTCAATTTCGTCTCAAACCCATCACACCCCTCCCGTAAACCTTCGCAAAAAATTGATATCGTGGAAAATTTACGCGACGGTTTATTAAGGGAAGCCTGAGATTGAGTGTATCTCGTATTTGGAACGTAAATGGGCTAAATTTTCAATCGCGATAAACTTACTGCAATCTCCAAATAATCTGGTCATAAAATTTCAACCCTCTCCTCCCTGCAATCCCGTCCTCCCGCAACACCCCATGCCTCTGCTGTTTCTGCTTTTCCCTGGCTTTCGCCGGCTTAAGGGTGGCTTTTGAAACGATTTTGATACGCTGATTTTTTTGCGCTGTAAACTGAAACTACTAGACATTAGAGTGCATGAAGGAAATATAATTATTACTGATGGGAATGAAATTTAAAAGTAATATAATATGCACACTTAAAACCATTTTTTTCCTTTTTTATACATGGATTGATTAGCCAGAAGTTGAATAGATAATTCGACAAAGTGTCTTAAACACGCTACCATCTATGCCATGGTGTGAGAAGTAAAGGTGAGCTGGATAATCGTTTTTGTAAAATATGTGACGTCAATTTGGCGAACGAAATTTTTATTATCACCAAAACACTGTCGTAAACATAGTAGACTTTAATTTAATAAGGACAAAATGACGTCAACAAATGCAAAATAGCCACTGACATTATTGTCCAGCACACCCATACTGCCCTGGTAAGTAAAAACACAGTAATTACAGAAAATGTCGCAATTAAAGTAAGTATGGATAATGATAAAGTGGAAAATTTTGAATATTTTACGCAAGAAAAACCACAGTAAAATTTATAGTTTTTACATGTATCCAACGGAAACACTAATTTGGAATGATTGGGTATATCTATCCTTTCTTCAAATTGCATTTTTAAAACCTACCTTATTATTATAAGTGTAAAATCACTAAATTATATTGGCAACCTGCAATTGCTATTGTCCTTTTACTTTGTTAATGCGTTTGTTTTCTCAACAAGGATTAAGGTTGTTAAGGGAATTTTTTGAGATTAATGTCAGGTAGTAGTGTGGGTCCTTTTGACTTTTTATTTTATGTATTATTTTATATATTATACAAACGTTAGACATCATCCGTGTACTCGAATGCCTGAAGATGTCGAAAGTCAAAAGTGAAAATACATGGAAACGTACAACATCTCAACAATTCAAATTTAATATTGAAATTCCATCAAGCACCCTCAGTCGATGTCTTAAATTATATTTTGTACTGAAAAAGGGTCAACATTTCTTTGTAAAAATTAAGTAGGTATTGATAATTTACTTGACTTCGAAAGTAAAAACACAGCTTCATTATGATGTATACAATTATATATAATACATACACCTTTTTACATTGGCCCAAAAAATCACCATCCAGATATAAATATTACTAGACGGTAAATTAAAATAGGAGGTCTGATTCTAACGAATCTTTGAACATGTAATTACTTTGTCTTTACTTCTTTCTTTGGCGTTATGGTACAAATTGATAAGTCAGTTTTATCTTACAGTAGAAGCAATATGAACCTTGGTAAGTTATCAAAAAATCAAATTAAATAGATAATTATTCAATGGATCTTGTTCATGGATAATGACTAGCATACCAAATTTTGCCACCACATACTGAGAAATATTTTATCATGAGAAAAAACCTAAAATGACAAAAACGGACATTTATATGGTTTTCATACAATTGATTTTCTGATAGAAATAATAAAATATAAGAAATGCAAGCTATTTTGTATTAATCGCCATAAAAGACGAGAGATTTTTTGGGTAGAAAATTCATAGGCTGAGCACGCTAAACAGACAAATTTGCGGGATAATTTTAACCTTTTTGCAAAAAACAATATATATATATATATATATCATATCTTTTATGGTGTGTTCCGATTCGAACAATTAGATAGCCATGCAAGTAGTCTCACGCGCGAAGCTTAGAGGGAACACTGTTTGCCAAGAATAAGAATATTTCATGCAAAAGAACTCAGATACACTAACACAAATAAATTAACGTATTAACAGAAGTGACAGCGATGACTGATATCATTTTAACATGCAATGGTGCTATCACCTACTCGGAGTATGCTGAAAAAATAAAACGTCACCTAGATTTTCAAGACGGGCGTTTACGTCCCTGTTAAGAAGCATTGCTCTGGAGTGTTACTACATTGCAAAATGTATTCTGAAAAAAAATTTAAAAAAAAAAACAATTTGTATGCATTTGATAAAATGGACCAATTTTTTTTTGTTGCTTTTACACGCTTACAAAAAACGAATAGCATTATTAAATATAGTAGATGTATATATTTAAAAATACTGAATGGATGTTTGTGAATATTGAAATCATTTTCGCCATTTAGCGAATTTTAATATGCAGGTGTTCATGACTGCACGACTTGAAATTGTTTTGACACATTCCTGATACTCTTCTATGTTTCTATTTTATTCCCTCTGGTTATTATTTTTCGATATTTAATGTGTAATTGAAATCTTAAATCAAATCACTATTTTTATATGTAAATAAAAAATAATGCGACTTATTTTTGATTTCGAGAATTTTATTTTTTGGTGATATTTTAAGTAATCGAACTATCTCGCATTTTTATATGTACCTTATGAGAATCGGGAGTAAATTCAAACAATATCTAACTCTCACGTACCTTTCCTCCCCCCTTAACAAACGAGTGATTAATGTACAAATTTAAACTACTTAAAATACCATACATAACTCATACTAATCTTAATGTTTGCACAACATTGTAAGGAAGCTTAAGTAATTGTATTTTCAACGCTTATTTTAAACCGCTTGTTCGTCTGTCTACAGAAATAGACAAAAACCCAAACAACAAAAAAACTCCTTTTTTGGGGTGAGGGCATCTCACTTAGTAATCAGGTGCCTTATTTTCCCGAAAGCGATTCAAAAAGTCGGCCTTACTTGAGTGACCAATTGCTCCTACCCCGGAAAATCGTTAAAAGAAAAAGCTTTTGCAGCTGTAAACTAGGAATACGTATCTAGAACTACGATTCCAGGATGGGAGTTGTTAGGGTGCTGTTTGGGCGATGCGTTACTGTATAGGGTGCACTTTTTTTTATAAAAAAACAGCAACACAACAACTGTTATAAAAATTTGAAATGTCATTTAAGACTTTTGATTTTGAAGTAATCACATTATTACGATTTACAATTTGCTAAAATACTTTGGCATCATTCTTTTTAATTAATACTAAAGACTTCAACATAGTTTCTATCGTTTACTACATCTACAAATATTGATATTATCCAGTTCTGAGCATTATTAATTGTAGTTTCAGTAAGCAAATTCAATAAACACAAAATATTTATTAAACACAGAAATTTCCTATTTTATTGAAAATAGTTTTGGTATTTAAAAAATAACGACTACAGTAATTGAAAATATTTTTTCGAGGTTTCATTTTAATAAAAGCGTAAAATTATTTTTTTAAATATAACGAATGACACCTAAATTAGTAATAATTAGCGATGACCTCAAACATTGTTTCTATAAGAATAAGTTTGTAGAATTATTTATCGTCAATTTTTATTTCAGTTTTTAGTAAGATATTGATTTAAAGACTAAAACGTTTGATGGATTTGGCGGTAATTTTAGTGGAAATTCTTTTTTTCGAAGAGAGGAGAGATAGAAGGATGGGACTAGGACAAGACTAGTGGTTAACTAATCGCTCTCGCTACTCCACGTGAGGATTGGATGAGTGGGAGGGAGTTTTAGACATCACAAACACTCAGACTACGAAGAGAAATCCATAAATCGATTGAAAGATTAATTTATGAAAACCGTAGTAACACAAATAGAAGAATGACAAAGTTATCGATTTTAATTTTAGATTATAAAGACAATTGAACAAGACAATTTCTACAAAATGTTTATGACTAATCAGAATATGTATTTAATTATAATTGGAATTATAAATGAATAAAAAATCAATTTGAATAATTTATCCTAAAATAAGAAGACTGTCATCTGTTCAACGTAAAATTTTTCCAGTAACGAACAATTTTTTTACCCTACTTAAATATTATTTACAGTCCTGCATTATTGGCATAAAACTATTCACAAGGTTAACGCGCGGCTTTGAAATCCCCATTCCCGGCCCTGCACTCAGCATTCTGTTATCTGAGAGTGTTTATTGCTACGCTGATCCCATTGCTAAATGCTTTTAGGCTAAAACTGCCTTTTGTATCGTAACAATCATTACTTCTCCCTCTCCAAGGGATAAACCTCGAAGGTTTGTGTATCGGGATAGCAGAAGGGACTTGTCGAATAACTCCTCCAGGATGGGAAGGATTTTCTAGGGATCCGCTGAATCTTAGATCCGACCGTTTTGAGCTAATTATTAAACGTTTAGCAGATACGCCCTTTAGATATAGTTTTGTAAGCGGGTAAGTTGCTGACGGCTTACTGTTATGTAGGGTCCTGACTTACTTATGTTATCTAGATAGGTCTAACAATCGAATCGACATTAAAATTACGAGTGTATTCAGACATTACCCTTCAAAGGCGCATAAACTATATACGGATAATTTGTATAAGTCATATCTATCGTTCAATTCCTTAGTCAGACATCTTCAAACAAAATAAATTTGTTGTCAGGTTTTAAAAATAAAACACAATTTGTTTTTACTACTTTCCTATATCTATACTGATCATTATAAACATGTGGAATTAGTGCGAACAAATTGTGTTTTGCTATTAAAATAAAATGCTTTTCCACAATGAATTTACAGTTAACACCTTACAAGTGAAGCAGTATGCCTAAAATTTTGCGCATTATCTGTTTCAGTAGTCAGTTAACTCAAAAATGCCACCAAAAAATGCTAAGGCAAATAGCCTTCTAAAGAATTAAATAAAATGCTACAAATTCTTGTTCAGTAAAAGGATATTTCTAAATACATTTCTTCTGACTTTACTCGAAACGTACATAATTTCATTGGGAAAATAATGGCATAAACAATTATAATATATAAACTATTTACTACCAATCTGTCAGTTTGATTTCATCCTTGTAATTGAATGATTCCTAAAGGCAAAACACGGGTTGTTAGTGACGAAATTAAAATTTTATTTTTCTTTCTAACATTATTTCTTATTTTGACCAGGCAACCTTAAAATTATGCATTGTGCTATTTGTAGTGCTATATTTGAGCTTTTCTGAGTTTCTCATATAAAATTAAGTTCATTTTATTATATTTTAATCCTGAAAAACAACACGCAAACATTGTAAACCATACCAATTATTTAAATAAAATAATGATACACGTGACTTTTATGGAAATACATATTTCTTACAAAATTTCAACCCTACAAAACCTTTTAGAAAAAAGCTGCTAAATTCATCTAATGTGCTTTCAGTCTGTGTGGAAAAAGAGCTTTCTGAACGAGCGCCTTTACCTGCAGGCTAACACTTACCAAAGCTTATATCTCGTACAACCTACTTGAGCAGAATCTTGCTTGCAATAGAATACATTATGCATGATTGATTACGGTTATCGCAAAAGTTTAAGATATTTTTTTGTAAACTTATCTTGGAATGATTAAAAAATTGTTTTCTTGTGTGCACTTGAAGTTTTACAATACTGAACGCTGTAGCCAATTATAATCGGTTTACGTTTGGGATTGTGTCCCTGACTTGAATCAACTAAGGTAAATGTACCAGTTGTTGACCACTTAAGAGAAAAATTCAACAAAAATAACCATTAACGTTTAGCATTAGACGGAATGATGACAAAGCGAGTGTATTCATAATGGATCAAATCTTTTAATTAATATGATAAAACCAAAATTAGGAAAGGGTCTGTAGTAAAAAATTGTGGTAAATTTTTAACAACCATCTTAATGTTTCAGTAGACCATTTTTTTCAGTAGTTTACCATGTCTAATCAGAGGATTTAATGACAACCTTTCATCATAGTTGCCTCAGAGCTTCCTGTAAGACCACTTTTTGGTTGAATCAAGTAGCATATGCTTACATTCACTGATATCCTTAAAGATTCTTTTAAGACATTCAAAATAGAATACTTACTTCATTAAGTGTTGTTTTCAAATGGCCGCTATGATACCTCAATGATATATACAGTGATGTGTTAGTTTCTTAATCTGGCAAAAGATGGTTTCATTTGTCTGAACTCTACAATTTAGAGTAATTCTGCGTCTTTTTTTCTTATTTTGGGTATTTTTATCGAAAAGGGGTCCACTATCAGTACATTTACCTTAATGAGACCTTTCAATCTCAAAACATTTACACCTAATCAAAACCTGAAAAAATACGCATATCGAGAACACTAGTTACGAACTTTTAACATCTACGGGTAAATTAAAGGATATTGAATCATTTTTTGAGATACTTATTATTCGGTTTTTCAACCTCATTTTTAAGCTATGGCAAGACTAGTGGTTAGCTAATCGATATCATTACACCCCATTTTTAGAATCGGATGGGTGAGAAAGAATTTTTAGATATCACTAGCATCCAAGCATGTTTACGAACAGAAATCCTGTCAATATCCAGAAAAACTCTCCGTAGCCGAAGACGTTAACCACTGCACCGCGAACCTTACGATGTTAACAATCTAGAAGGAAACACTTATAGATATATGCTTTAAAAAATAGTTCAAACCTTTAGGTAGATAAATTAGGCAACAGATAATGAAAATGTTGAGTAGAACACAAGGAAATATATTTTTGAAAAGAACTCTCGATATTCGGTATTCCGAATATCAGTTTTAACCTGCCAATACCCAGCATTAATCGTCAGCCGTGTCAGCCCTATGTATTAAACATACTTATGCGGCTACCGTCTTGTTTGTGTGCGTGTTGGTGGTGTATATGAGAACTGGCTTCAGCCATTTTCCTCGCAAAGTAAAAGATTAAAATATGTGTGAACCTCGTCATTTTCTTCGAATTATTAAAGCGAGAATTTGAGTTTAGTTTACTTCTTGATGTATTATATTTGGGATAACTGATATATATTTCACATAATTCTCTATTTTTCACTGTTGAAATTGATATATTTTTAACCATAGTGAGCGTTTTAATAGATCAATTGACTGGAAATACATTCATGCAAAAATGGCTCGCGCTGTAAGAGATAATATTCAACTAGTCAGGATTTAAGTCAAAGCCAAACTCGTTTTAAAATTGACATAAGTCGCACTTAGTAACAATGATCAACCTCCCCCCATCCCCAATTTAATAGAAGCAAAACGTTGAACAATACCTTGACCGGCAGTTGACTTAGCCCCCTACAGTATGACCGCAGCCCCTTCCAAACAACTCTTGAATATTGAAAGCGAAAATGGTCAGCATGACGTTGGTCGGCTTTCGAAGTTACTTTACAAACAAAATAATGATAAACCTAAGGCATAAAACTTACTCAGACTTATTGGCTTCACAGAGAGAGCTTAAATATTATAACTTTGGTAATTTTATTATAATAAATTTGATAATGTTAACTGATAATCCTCGGTAGAGTATGATGGGACATAATGAATAAACTATATTTCGTAAATATTTGACCGTTTAATAAAACATGGTCGCGTAAGAATACTCACTAGAACACGATGAGTCGTGTATTTTTAATTGTGAAAAAATATCGGCTCCGTGGCGCAGTTGGTAACGTCGTTGGCTACGGTACCGGATGTCTTGGGTTCAATTCCCGGAGCGGACTGTTTCATTAATTTTTTAATCGATGTATAGATATCTGTTCGTAGGTATAAATGTTTGTAATGTCTGAAACTCCCCCATGCATCTGATCTTAAAAACTAGGAATATTGAGAGCGATTAGCTAACCACTATTCTTGTCCTAGCTCTATCCTTCTATACCTACTGTCTTCGTAAAAGAATTCGTAAGAGGTTGAGCAACTAAGTAATAAGCAGTTCTCGTAGAAAAATTTTGTTGAGATACCTCCGTAAGGAGGCCATATGCTCCATATTGGGAGCGGTAAAAAAATGAAAAATACATGATACATAGTTTTTTCAACATAAGTAAATAACACAAAATTATCCCTTTTAAGGTTTTAACTGTCAATTCTTGGTGTGAAGGCATTAAATTAAAAAAAATAAAACCTAAGACTATGGTAAACATCACATCTATATTAAAAGAGCATTTACTATCCGACTTTGCACGATAAACAGAGCATTAACATTAGGTAATTTAGACGTTGGCGTTATGATGGTGTTATTTCGGTGCGAGCTATTGTTGAAAGTTGAAAATATTACTGTGGATCTTACCTCATGTAACACCCACAAAATATAGACCGCCAATTGGTAATGAATGTTATTACTTTTAAGGTGTTAACTGTCAATTCTTGGTGGAAAGACATTATATTTTAAAAAATAAAACACAATTCGTTTGTACTACTTCCACATATTTATAATGATCAGCACCGGTTTCGAGCGAAACCGGTCCTGATCATTATAAATATGTGGAAGTAGTACAAACGAATTGTGTTTTATTTTTTAAAATAAAAAAAAAAAAAATGAATGTTATGATGTTAAAATAGCACAGTTGACATTAAAAGTTGAAAATGGCAGCTAGAATGACTTTTTTTTACTGCTTCCAGGACCAGGACCGGGTTTGGTTAACACGAACATTATCAAGTGATAAAAATAGAATCGTAACAAGACCATTTACATAAAATTGACTGTTCACAATTGAAAGGTATATAAAACAGTTGGTTATTGAACTAAAGCAAGAATTACTGTGAAAATAGTACGAACAAGTAGTTTTTTTATTTTTCAAATATAATGTCTTTCCACCAAGTATTGACAGTTGACACCTTTAAAATGTATCAATTTCATATACAAAGCCGTGTTAGTATTTATATTGTTTTAGTTGATAATGCTCGCAACGCGCGACACCACTCCTGATCATCATACAAATGTGGAAGTAGTACAAAACTCAAAACTCACTCACCGCGAGCATTTTCAACTGGTTTCAGTTGAAAATGCTGTGCTGGAGAAGGATGCTTCGTATACCATGGACGGCTAAGTGCACAAACGCATCTATCCTGAAAGTGCTCCAAATACAGTATAGACTCTCAACCGTTTATACAAGGCTCTTGCATTTTTGGCCACATCACCCGCAAGCCCACCGACAGTCTTGAGAGGCTCATTGTCACAGGAAAGGTCGGAGGCAGAAAGGGACGCGGAAAGATCCCAAACCACTGAAACGATCAAGTGAAAGACGTCACAGGCCTCTCCTTATCGACATCCTCCAGAGTAGTCGAGTACAGGAGCGAGTGGCAAAGGATCGTCAAATTAAATGGAGTTATTGCGGTAGGCGAAGGTGAGGAATACGACGAATACGAAGATTAATAAAACAAAAATGTGTTTTATTCGTACAAAAAAATAAATATGTTGGATGATTTTTCGCAATAATCGCGAATAATTGAATACAATAAAAGATACAAAGTGTTATTTTTTAATATTATAAAAAATATGAATGTTTGAGAATCGCGGTGACCCCTTCACGTCAACACCCCTTACCTGCTACAAACCTCTGCCTAATGGCCGGTGCATTATTTACTTTGAATCCACTGACCGTTACCACAACTCGTATCTCGTATGCATATGTAACAATTCGAAAAAAGAGTTATTTAAATTTTAAGCCGTCATAACGGAGGGTGGGAAATGTCAGGATTTTCGTTTAAACATGAGTAATATATAGAGGAGTAACTGCTAACATTTAATAATTATGTTGTATTTATAAAATAAGAAAATTATATATAATTTACAGTTTCCCGTTATTTTGTATAATTCTTTAGGTTCAGTCAGTTTTTAAACGATTTTTTTTACCATTTCCGCTTTCAATGTGGAGCATGTGGACTACAAACAGCATCTCCTCTTAAATATTTTAATACCAATTTCATTATTTCATTAAAAAATCATAAATATGTGAGCGATTCACAACTTTATTATAAAATTTCCCATTTGCTATTACGACCAATGAATGAATATTTATGAATTATGAAACTCATCGTATTTTTCTTACAAAATTGATGTTGAATGTGATTTTTTTTTATTTCAGATTAGTATGTATAGATTCGTAAGAGGTCCTTAGCATTGTAATTGTAGACTTTTTATTTTCGTTTATATATACATAATTTGTTTGATTTCCTGTAAATTCATGCAATATTTCTTGAACCAAATTGTTTGATATACCTTTTATTTAATAACATTCAATTTCATATAAATAGTATTGCTGTGATTTATATTTTATCAGTTCGTAATGCTCGCAAAGAACGAAACCGGTTCTGATCATTATAACTCTGTTGATGTCGTAAAAATTGTGTTTTATTGCTAAAATATATATGTATCATCGGCGTGCAGTGGACTCGTCTCTATCTCCATCGCACAACCTCATTTGGGTATAAGCAAGTAGCTCGCTTGCACCTTCACTTTTCATGTGATTAAGCAAGAAAGAGATAAAGCTACGGCACGCGTCTGATATGTATGTATACTGTGGATTTTGTTAAATTAAAATCACTTCATAATATCGATGGTGTGTTGGGCAATTGATCTTACCATAAACAAATACAAAAATGAGTTAATGATTGAATCTTATCTCAAAGTCTACAGAGCATTTCTCGGCCAAATGGTGTAACTTAGAAAAATAAATTGACCACTTTTTGAAAGAGAAACATCATTTTACATTGGTTTTAGGTTTAAAAATTGCCGCTTGATGTAAGCCGCTATTATATCGACACTCCCTACGTATAATTCTGTATCAGAAAACATGAGAATTTACAGGATTGCATGTCAAAGATTATTAACACAACTCACCATAATTATAATGTGTTGATAAAAACAGTGTTCACTCTCTCATAAACAATTTTGAGGATCATCAATTAACCAAAACAACGTCGATATAATGACACTATACTGGGAATAAATAAACTATGATATTATACCTTAATTGATATTATTTACCAAGTTAACTATATCGTAAACGATATTTGGCAAATAAACAGTTTTATTAGCAAATTAGACAAATTCTTTTCCAAAATGTCCGTTTCACAATTACTTTTAAATTACTGTAATAATCACTGCAGAGTATATAAAAATAAACATTTGATTGCCTAGGCACGCATAATTACCATCATTTCAGTATAATTTCTCCATTTAAAAAACATTACCCCGACAAGGTAGAAATGTTTCGATCAAGTTTACATACAACGAGGGAAGCAATCTTTTCAGCAAAGGTCAAACAAAAGTGGCGATATTACAATAAAAACATGTGTACTGTAATTTCTTTTAAAAAATTCTTATGAAGTCGATAATGACAAGTATTCTTGTTTGTTTTAGGAATATAATTCCAATTGTTGAATGAGTGACGTGATTTAGTTGTAAGCTGTAGGTATAGAATGAGGATGACGTGTGACGAATATACATTTACAGATAGTCGGTATATGTGTGTGTGTCTTCAGTTCGGCTCGCGACGACGGAATACCGGTCCTTTCTTGATTGTTGACTGGTGTATATATTTTATTTTGCATAATCTTGTTCTTTCATAATTATATTTGTATTTCATAAATATCAATAAATCGTTGATTAAATTGGCATTTACGTGGTAGAACTCCATTATAATTGAATAAAATAACAATGTTTTTAGTTCTACAATTTTTTTATCAGATAGTTAATAGCTATTTCGGCTTTACGCCATACTCAGAACTATACTTAAGTTCTGACGATGGCGTAAAGCCGAAATAGCTATCAAATACCGGATAAAATTTTTTAGAACTAAATACCTTGTTATTTTATCCTTTTATTAATGAATCGCCATAAATAATATTTGTAAACCTGCATCATTGTATCATTGACGGGATTTTGATTTTTTTTTTTATTTTGGCAAAAAGCGTGATATAACTATAACTTATCGACACCAAATCTTATGATATGTATTCTAAAAAGATTATTCTCTATAATTTAAAAACAACCTTTATAAAAAAACAGACTTTTAAACTTGAGAGATAGTACGACTTCTGCCGGCATAGAGTTGTTCTATTTGCCAACCTGCCGATGTATGTATCTCATCACACAATTGACGCAATTGTGTAATAGTATGATCAAGAATAAATTTACGATTTCGATAATTATGACGACAACCAGTGGCGGCCGGTGACAAGAATATTAGGGAGTGCAAGAAAATACTCATCTATTTATGCAAGAAATCCATTCTCCGATTCTTGGATTTTGAAAGCACTTCAATACCACAAACATTTAAGTCTGATATTGACGATACCAAGTGTTTCTCTACACTCAACGTCGCAAGAGCATTTAGTCTGTCTTGAGTCATGGTATTTCTCAAAAATGATTTAATCCTTTTTGATGTTTAGAAACAACGCTCACTTTCCACTGGAATCTGTAATAACTCACTTACGAACTATTTTTTTTGTACAATTTCTACATTCAATTTCTGATTAAACACTTTATTATTAACCGTACACTAGGACGACTTGCTGCTTTAATTTCCAGCCTTTTCGAAAAATCCCGACGATTTTCTTTAATGTATGAGACGGAATATGCACTATTCTTTACTGAAGCACGTAAATATTAGAATTACGTTATTAGAAAGTAAATACATTTGATGGTATGCGTTTCTTTGTGGACAGGCCAATATACTACAGGTCCTTTCGACGTACTTACTAAACATATGCGACAGGTCTCTGCTTGTTTGAATACTTTCGGGAACGGTCGTCATAATTCGGCGAGAGGTGCAATGCTCCTGAATAACTAAAAACTTCGTATTTAAATCGAATATGCGACACAGGCGACGTCACAAAAAACTAAAGTTTAGTACTAAATCCCTTCTACTCTGGGAGAGCTATACAGAAATTGAACCTCCTCGCCGCATGCAGCGTACACAAACAATAATTATTATTATTAGCATTTTGGTGCGGAATACGTTCGCTTAAGCATTGTTGTGTATAATCGCTTCGTGCAATATTTCCTTAAGGGGAACACGCGGGAAAATTTAAAATTAGTTTGTACAACATCGCCTATTACTTGAATAAATATGTTCATGGCAGTGCACTGCACCCTTTGCTCCTTTATAAGAGCCGTCCCTGACGACAACTATGATCGTTGTTAGGAATTATCGCTGTTATCACGAACAATAATACATCCTTGTTTAGCAATCAAAGGGTTAAGAAAGTGACTCTATAACTACGTAAACAGTTCCCAGGCTCTCCGCTACCTAATTCAATTTTTCCATCACTACCCTTTCGGAGTAACAGCTGTTGAACGAATTGCAACCTGTTATCGTTAAACAAATTCCATTAAATTGCTACATTAGAAACATACATTGCCTAAAAAATATTATCAATAACTTCTTAATTTTTTCGGTCTACTATATTACACCAACTCTGAGGATATCTGAGGATAAAATAATGTAAAAAAACAACTTTGCCATGACAGTGACTCTCACTGCCGTGACCAGGAGTCGAACCTGGGTTACCACGGCCACAACGTGGGGTCCTAACCACTAGACGATCACGGCTATCGAAGCTGATAGAAGCATTGATAAATAAACTGTATTTATTTAATAATATCACCGCAAAAAATAACACTTTCACTTACAATGTAAACCAGTTCAGCTAAAAATAGCTCGTTGCATTAAAACGGTTTGGTTGACTAACTAAAGAATAATCGAGCTTAGCCACGCCCGAAACAAAGTTTTTACAACGCTGTTACGTATTCAAGGTGAAGTGATAAATAATCCAAGCAACATTTACCAGCTGTACTATGTAGCTGAAAATACATGTATAAATCTGACAGTCTATCATAAGACCTCCTCCCAAACGATGTACAGTAACGAAGTGAAATTTGCACTAGCCATTCTGCCTTCTATTTCTAGATGAACTATGCTATTTTCAACATTCAATATTATTAAAAATTCATTGACTCTATTTCTTTTCCATGTCCGCTCCCAATGTGCAGCATATGGTCTCCTAATGGAGGTATCTTGACAGAATTTTTTCTACGAGAACTGCTTGTCACTCAGTTGCTCAACCTCTCTTTTCTTTTTCGAAGAGAGTAGGGATAGAAGGATAGGGCTATGACAGGACTAGTGGTTAGCTAATCGCTCTCGTTACGCCCCGTGAGGATGGGATTGGTGGGAGGGAGGACTCAGACTACGAACAGAAATCCATAAATCGATTGAAAGATCAATCTATGAAAACCGTCCGCACCGGGAATTGAACCCGAGACATCCGTAACCGTAGCCAGCGACGAAACCAACTGCGCCACGGACGCCGACTCTATTTTGTGGGTGTTTTTGTGGATATTTTCTACTTTCAACATTTATCTTAGAATTCATTGATGAACTGTATTTTGTGGGTTATAAGTACGGCCCACTGTGATATTTTCAATTTTTTTTTAACATTATCAATAATTCATAAACTATATTTTGTTGGTGTTACTTGGGGTACGTTTCACGGTGATATTTTTAATTTTCAACATTTACTAGCACTGAAATAACGCCATAATAACGCCAACGTCTTAATTTTGATTACGAAATAAACACACCGCAACAACTATTATGTGTTAAAACAAATAACTATACATATATCTATAATATATTTGTGAATCTGTCTTCTGCATTTTAAACCATTATAATATACAATAACACTTGCAAGCACTACAAAAACCCGACGAATTTATGAATGTATCAAATCTGTCGAAAAGTTTGCGTGTGTGTGACATAAAAGGGAAAGGTACAATGCATTCATTACATCAGGGTAGATAATTATTATCTGTAACATCTCCCTCGATATTTGGTCAGATAAACAAACTGCGGGCGGGGGACAATATTGGTCGAGGGCCGGCAGAGTCGTGCGACCCTCCGGGGCATGGATTGGTTCAGATAATTATTCTGGGACGCTTCTTGCATGGGCCACGGTACATTATTGCGGTACCCTATTTTCGTCAGACATTTTCCTCACACAGTAGGTAAATTAACCTAGCAATTATTTGATATATATATTATGTTTAATATAATCTTAATACAAATTATCTAGTTTCTTTAAAAGGAAGCAATTTTTGAAGGCTATCTTATTTTATTAATTTTAATATTAATATCAATACACTTACAGTATTCATGGAAAAATTCAAAACAATTTTAAATGCCGAAATTATACACATAATGCACATCCAAGTAAATCTAACATGAACGTCATATCGATACCTCAGTTTCAAATTGCCACAAGTCAAAAAGCATAGTTCTAAGATAATTCTTTGTGCGAAAGGAAAAGGAAGTTTTGTCGAGTTAATTGAAAAATGAGTTATATATTCTTAAATAACTACAATACATACATGCATATAACATGATAAGGATGAGTCGAATCAATGCTGCTGAATTGGTAAAATTCATGTTTTAACATCACATTTTTCTTCATATTTCATAGAAACGCATATCTTGTTTAGGCTCTCCAGAAAATTACCAATTTTAGACATTAGACGCTATTTTCTTGCACAGAATTAAAAAGCAAGATTTTGAGCAGGTTTTAATTTGTGTAGCCTTTAATGAAATTCTAGGATTATCTTAATAATATATGTATATTTCAGACACTATATAAAAAATTATTTCGTTTTTTTAATATTAATAATAGGAGTTTTCAGAAGTTGTCACAGGATTTTCATGTTTGTTACAGTTTGGACCTAAAGTAATAATAACCAGTAATTATAAACAAATCACAGATTTTCACTTCTTATATTTTGTAACTGGTAGACAACGGTATTCTAATCATTTCCTCATACTTAATTCAAAACCACAAATTTTTGACTAGATACACTTTAGAATTGAGGTATAGATATATTGTATGTAGAACAATTTCATGATTTTCATGAAAGTTTATAATTTTTTCAAACTATTGTTAAATTGATCTGAAAATTTTAACAGAATATAAAAGCAGCAAAATCGATTATATATGATAGTTCGGATGGAAATTGACATAACGTTGACTAAAAGAAGGCTGCATCATATAAGACCAATAAAAAATATGAAGAAGTTTCAGCATCCAATGTGTTAAAAGGAGTAAGAATTACGATATTCCCTAAGCCAGATAAGAGTTTTTGGTGGCCCGTTTCTAGTTTGCATGCCTTTGATGACGGTAAAATTTAAAACTGTATTTCTGTTAGATGCTTCATTTTGGAGATGACAATTTGTTTCTTACGAAAAGTGTATTAAAACTATTTTGCAACATCATATTCTCCAAACTCTTTTTAGGCATTTGATTTTCACTAATTTTCTATACGGTTTTATACGTGGGGAGTATCGATATAATATTGGCTTACATCAACTGGCTGGGTCAGAATTTCTAAACCAAAAACCATTGTAAAATGATGATTCCCTTCGAAAAAGCGGTCAATTTATTTTAATAATTTTCATCATTTGGTCGAGAACTGCTCTGCCGTCTTTAAAATGAGATCCGAACATTTACTCACTTTCGTATTTTTTAAAGGTTACATCAATTGGCCAAAAAGTCGTTTTTACTTCAAAATATAAATTTTTCAGGGGAGCATAAAAGCAGTTTAAAAAATAACTGTCTCCAATAAAAACGAAAGTGAAAAACACCTAACTAAAATTAAATGTAATTAGCCAGTTGGTCAGTTGTGCTATTTTTTATGCACTTAAGGGTGATTTTTGAAGTATTCAAAATACTAAAAGTCAAAAACATATTTGCAGATATACAATAATTTTGCAATGGAAACGACGATATTTTTTCGTCATTCTTATATCTAAATTAATGTATTGTAAAAATGCGCCTTTTTTTTAATCATGTCCGATCCTAATGTGGAGTGTATGGACTTATAATGGAGAATTTTTATTCAGTCTACCAACTATAATTTTCAGAAAAAATATAAATAATAGTGCGTGTCTAGAAAAACAAATAGTAAACTGAACGCTCTCTCTCTAATGTTAAATAGAAAATGAGTGAGAAAAATATGATTATAAACACCCATGTCTCTGGGTACAAATCTATTCGAGTATTCGAATTCGTGAAACCTGAAACCAAATAGCAAAAACGCCCAAAAGCGGTCACTCGGCCGCAGGACTGGCCGATAAATTAAAAAAGCAATTCTTTTCTAAATGCCGTTGTTATTACATAAATGGGTCGTGGGGTAAATAATATCCCTCGCGAATGCAGCTAAGCGGTGTAAAATTTGCGCACAGGTCGGGGTGCACGCCATCCCGGCGGCTATTATATTAACACGAGTCGAGAAAGGGTGCGCACTTTAATCAGAGATGGAATATTTAGGGTTGAACTAGAGTTGTTTCAGATAATTACTACGGTCTTATGGTCTACGGTCTAGAGATGTCGCATCGAATATTCAGTGCCATGTGATTAAAGGTTAAGTATCGAGTACTCGGTATATTCTATTGAGACACAAAAATAACAACAGATCCTTCTTTCACACATGTGTTTTTACGGTTGTTTGAAATAGTAGACATGAATGTCTGTGATGTATGTAATGTCTGAAATTATTTTCCATCCATGCGATCATAAAAACGGAGCGAAACAAGAGCGATTAGCTTACCACTGCTATTTCTGTCCAAAGATTATTATCCTTCAATCTTTAATCTTTTATAAAAATAAAGAGCTTACATTGGGGGCAGACATGGTGGAAAAAAAATGGTGTCAGAAAGGTTGGCTTAATTAATGTAATTACTTTTACAGAAAGATTACACATAAAGTATGAAAATATTATTGTGATTAAATTAATACTAAAACGCATTTATCTTAAAAATTGTATTTCCGTTGTTTAAACAAACTTTTTTGTTTTCATTGCATATAAATATATCGATAATTACTCAGACATTTACAAATAATCCATATGTTACCATAAATCAAATATTAATAATTTGTAGCCGACTTTTTTACATTTTATAAACAGATGTTTAACAATGGGTTATAAATAATTGCACTTTAGGTTAGATAGTATTTACTTGGTACACTTGAACTTTTATTTCGATTGTTTGCGCTTTGAATTAGATAGTATTAACTTAGTAGTTTCCACTAAGTCACGGAATATTTTAACAGTGTGAGTTAAGTTGTAGTAGGTTATATTAGGGTTGGTCTGGTTTGATTTATGTTATGTATTCTAATACGTGGAGCAAAGACGATATAGGCGGCTTAATATAGGGTAGAAGAATATGTGACATTTCATTAAAGCTTCGTGCAGCTATCGATTTCAATGTGTGAGTATTTATATTATATGAAAACTATTTAATCTATGTGAAAATATATTTAATTATGTGGGATCATTTTAATTTTAGTGAAAGAATTTGTTTTTTGTGGAATGTATTTGTTATAAGTGAAAACTATTTTTTATGAAAGTGAATACGATCTAAATAAAAGTGCATTTAATTGTGAGCCTTTAACAATTGGATATTTTTCAAATTTAAAATAAAGTCCCTAGAAAGATATTTAGCAATATCCTTTTCCTGACCCAGAAGTATCAACATTTTGTTTCTTTCTTTAGAAGATGATCAGGATTAGTATTATTTCATTGGCATTTTTGAATTATATGATTACTGAACCAGATAGAGCACAACATTTTACACTTAACTGCATATTTAAATTAAAAAAAATTGATTTTTCTGACTAATGAACTGGACGATGGATACATAATAATAGCTATGTTGTAGGTACCTTAGTGTGTATTCATTTTTGGACATCCTTATAAACGGCAGATCTTGTTTCACCGGAGAAACGGTCATCTTTAACGGGAAGGGTTAATTAAAGATTCAAGAAAAAATGTTTTTATTAATTAATTCTGTTAAATGGGGTTTGACCCTCGCAGTGTAAACGTTTCTATTCCTTGTTATGTTTTATTGTATTTTTAGCCGTTCTTATGAATACCATATTGTCATAATAAAGAGAAAATTTTAATCATTCTACTTGTTATTCAATTGATGTTTTCATTTTGTTTGAATACTTAAAATAAGCATAATTAAAACGTTTAATGATTATATCAGTTTTTATTCAACACAAACCGTATAACTAATTCAGAAAAAGGTTTTCACACAAAAATAATTCATTTTTAAGATGTTAATTGGCAATTCTTGGTGAAAAGGCATCATATTATAAAAATAAATTTTAAATTAAATCATTTTTCATGTGGTGTTTATTTTAATAACGTATTAAATATTTCATTAAAACTTTCTTCTAAAAATTCCCATTTACTAATTCGGCTAATGAATATTTTACTCAGATAATTGTTTTTTAATATAGCTACATTTTTTATTTCAAATAAGTAATTATTGACACGTAAAACGTCCATAAAATTTTAATTATAAACTATTTAATTTCGTTTATATGTAATTTATTTGATTACCTGTAAATTCTTGTCATGTTTCTTGAAACAACTGTTTTAAATAGCTTCTAATTGTTACATGAAATTAAATATAAATAGTCTAGTTATAATTTTATTTGTATCAGTTGATAATGCTTGCGGTAAGCGAGATCCCGGTTCTAGTCATTATAATCATGAGGAAACAATACAAAGAAATTTTGTTTTATTTTTAAAAAATTATAATTATGACTTAATCTCTAAAACTTTTCTCTCAAAAAAGAAAATTTTAATAGAATATAGGTAACACAAGAATTTTTTTTCGTTAAATCGTCTTTAAGCTCATTTAAAATGTTGACAGTAGAAAATGATATCTCAGGTTCAAAACAAATTATGTTTATTATTTGAAATCTTATATTTTTCTACCAACATTTGACAGATAACATTTCAAAATTGTATTTTTATAATATTGAATTTAAACGTATGTAAAAAATCATATTATACAATTCGTACGCTAAGTAAAACAAATTATAATTGCAACGTGAGTTTACAGTCACGTTAACATTTATTGTGTGTTTTTAATTGCATCTACATTTAGAATCCAAAAAAATGATATCTCAACCCTTTGAAATCATTTGAAGAAGCCTTGGATCTCAAATATAAATTTTACAACCACAAAATTGAATGCGTACCTTTTGAACGATCCAGATCGTGTTTAGTTTCAATAATTATAGGATCATTTATTGCTTTGGCTTAGTTTTATTCAGGCAGCTTCAAGGTGTCAACTGTCAATTCTTGCTAGAAAGTTATTATAATTACAAAACTGATCTCACGAAGTTCGTGATGAGCAAAACCAATCTTAATTATTATAAAAAATGTGGAATTAGTACAAAAATGGGTTTGATTTTAACAAACATATCAACCGAGTTGGTGTGGAAATAAAATGTCGAACATCGTTAGTATAGAATAAAAAAACTTGTAAATTACCAACAACGAGAATTTAATTAAAATTTTACTCGTTGATTTATAATCGATACAAGTTATATTTCAAAAAATACAAAATTTACTTTATATATAAACTTATTACGAGACATTAAGTCGTTAAACAACATTTTTAACGTAGTTTTATTAAAAATCATAGAATATCCATTTTTTAAAGTTATTGTAGTACGATATCCTTTTAAAGTTCTCCGTGAAACTTTAGTTAATCAAAAAACAATCTTTGCTATATAAGTCAATGATATCTTTTTGAAAAATCTATTACGGATTAACGAAACACAATGTTGAACTTATTTAAAATATAACCTCTATACCGTCATAAGGCATACTAACTTTATTCGAACTTTAACTCACTAGCATCTTAACAACAACAATTAAAGTTAACGTTTATCATTTCAGTTGAGATAGCATCGTACAAGTCTCGCCGAAAGTTTCTTCTCCAAATTTACATCTGTTTGTATGAAATCGATGCCCACCCTCCAGAGACCGAGGACTGGATGCATTTCAAAGCATTCCTATCGCTGCTGCTGCTGTTGCAGATGCAACTAACTGCCGACAGACAAGTAGACAAGTGCATCGTACTTGCATTGAGTGCAATTCACACACTGCAATAATGAAATCACAAAAACTTTTATATTTTGTATACTAGTCACATAATCAAAAATATTTTTAGCGAACTTTTATATCAAATATGAGGGCACTAATATCATAACTCAGAATCTCTATCAATGTTTGTTTTTGGCATGCATAGAAATGCATAGAAAAGACGCTTACACTACGATAAGTAAACAACCAACTGGTGGCCATAACAGTTGAATCCTGTACTCTCATTGACTGGAATGGAAATTATTAGCTTAGAAAATTATAGGGCATTAGAGAATATTAGTGTTTCGAGAACAAAGTTTTCACATTCATTTTAGATGGCAGTTTGTAAGGTAGGTGTGAACACGAATAACAATGCTGCATTCATTACTCATTTTTTTCATATGCTGGAGATTATGAGTAATTATACTAGACACCTCATATATGTATATGAAGCAAGAAAATGTTTTGTGGATTTGGCGGTGACTTTATATAAATTCAATTATTTTTAAATTTGGATTATTGAGATTTTCACTAACGACCCGGGTTTCGCCTTTCGGCATCTTCAGGCATTCGAGCACACGAATGGACTCGAACTGACTTCGTGTGCTCGAATGCCTGAAGATGCCGAAAGGCGAAACCCGGGTCTTTAGTGACAAAATACATGGAAGTGTACAAAATCTCAATAATCCAAATTTAATATTGAAATTCCATCAAGCACCCTCAGTCGATGTCTAAAATTATATAAATTCTATTTTAATATGTAATTAATGTTGATATCTTTGTTATTTCACTGGCTGCGTTACAAAACTTTTTTGTCTTACTCCATAACCACGTCTACCTTGAAGATGCCGAAGAGAAAACCCGGGTAGTTGGTGACGAAATTCATGGAAACGTACAAAATGTGAACTATTCAAAATTGTAGATAGTGTTGTTTAAGCCTCAAACTAAGTACAATGAAAATACTTGTCAACGATCATTTTTAAGTTAATCAACTACCGCATATAAATTTTAATACTTACTAATATGATAATAGAATTTAAAGTTATTGCGTCATAGTGTGGACGAACATTAAGCACGCCTCCGTTTGTTAGCGACCGCCTCGGGAAACAAATTTCTCTGGATGCGCATTCGGCAAATTGCATTTAAAATAAATGCATCATCTTATTTCCTTTTATTTTCATCATTAATGATATTTTGCTGTGAGCAGATTTTTATTGCTAAGCATTTTTAAAGGAATAAAAAACGAACGGAATATTTCGTATACTCATACGTGTATATTATTATTTTCAAACTAAGGCATTAATTTTTATTTATTCTATCGGTATTTAGACGACACTAGGGCTTCCTATCGCGGAATATTGGTCTATTATTCAATCCCGTAATCCTGTAATTTCGGGATTCACTGTATATACTGAAAAATATTTATATTTCAGTTGTTTTTTCACAGTGTTCGCTCTCAATGTGAAGCATGTGGACTCCTTATGGAAGTATCTCAACAGAAGTTTTTCTGTGAGAACTGCATATTACTCAGTTGCTCAACCACTATTTTTCGAAGAGGGAGAACTAGTGGTGAGCTAATTGCTCTCACTACGATTCGGATAAGGATCAGATGGGTGGACGGAATTCTAGACTTCACAAACATCCATGCCTAATCGATTGAAAAATCAATTTATGAAACTGTTCATACCATTATTTGAACCCAAGACATCCGCAACCAAAGCCAATGATCTTGGCCGCTGCATCACGGACCCTGAATCTGAGGTATCGAAATGTTTTACTAACTTGTAATATTTTTATAAATATCATGAAATATATCTTATACACTATAGTGAAAACTACTTCAAAACTAATCAGTTGACCTGGGTAGAATGTCTCTTGGCGTATTTACATTCGACATGTTTACAACTTGCCACGTCTACCAACTTAAAACATAAAGTGTAGCGCGTTGCTCGTAGACCGTAGACCGTCACACGTATCTCGTAGCATCTTGTAGCACGTCGCCAGAACCAACAGAACAAGTAACCTTCACAATTATTTCACTTAACATGCACTGGACAGTAAACATATTGTGGGTTTATTTAAAAGAAAACATCATTTTAAAAAAATTATACAAATACAAAAAAGGTTAATTGACATCCCAGCCTTTGTTAAGAAACTTCGTTTTGGTTAATATCAAGTGTTTTAGAAACAATTTATATGCTACGTCAAATGTGTAAAATTGCTTATTACATGAAATGGGCAAAATTTTTCCAAATTAAATTAAATCAAGCTAAATTTGACATCCGTATTAAAATTACCTTTTCTACTGTAATATTGAAACGAATTCACGCACTGGTGGATAATTTGCCTAATTTATGAATGAGGCAA
The DNA here is from genome assembly GCA_022494535.1 of Himalopsyche phryganea. NCBI lineage: Eukaryota > Metazoa > Arthropoda > Insecta > Trichoptera > Rhyacophilidae > Himalopsyche > Himalopsyche phryganea. The sequence continues at coordinate 2,486,398 of JAGVSL010000071.1, forward strand.
TGGACTTGTTTATTTTATGAATAAGACAAGATTTTTCCCATGTATATGTATGGAACATGGAACCGATGTCGATAATAATAACAATTAAAAATATCTCTTGAACTAAATACATTAAAAATGTAGTTTAACGCATAGCAGATAAGTAAAGATGAAATTGTTTATCATTACTAGTATAGAACAGGGATGGCTAACCTTTTAAGCTCGGAGTGTGAAAATTTGAAAAAACCTAGCTTAACTCGGTAACCGAGCCACATCAATAATTTTGGAGGTAAATGAAAGACTTGTTTTTAAACTATTTTATTATTATTATTAAAGAGAAAAAATAAATAATGTTTTATATTAGTACCTTTTTTGTTGCTGAAGTGTATTTGTGTAATATTCTATTGAAAGTTGGTATTACGTTCATTTCAAGCACATGCAAGCGTTAACTTAACTTCTTCAGTCGGTCGGTTTTTTTATTAGTTTTAATATTATTTAACGCCAAGAATAATGTCTCACAAAAGTACGTAAATATTACGCCATCGCTAGATTTTTCAGAGTGACAAAAACTTTCGGTGATCTGTTGCAAGTACTGCAAATTTCGTAGAGATGCTCTTCTTCATTCTACGAGCGACTTCTTTCTAGATTAATGAGTTTGGACTTCAAGTCGACGAACTGTTGAGTTCAGATGCTGTCTTGAAATTCTGCAAGAACCGTAAACGATGCGTGTCACCTAAAATGTCTTCTGACACGAATGTCAAAGGTTAGCCATCACTGGTATAGAATTTCAGTGAGTGTGCTTATAACCGCAAACTATTTATTATAAGTGTAATATTTTGTGTTCATAAATCAAAACGAATATTATAATTATGTATTATCTTTAGATAAAGTGAACCCTAAGAAATCAACGCACTTTTAAAGTGTCCACTGTCAATTATTGGTGGAAAGGCATTATATTTCAAAAATATTTTTTTTTTGTACTACGTCCGCATGGGATATCTATGTAAAACTTATTGTAAGCAATTTCAAGGTATACAAAACACTTGGTTCAAGAACTATGGCAAAAACTTACAGGTAATCAAACAAATTATATATAAACGAAATTAGTCTACAATTAAAATATTGCAACCTCTTACGAATCAATAAATATTAATTTGAAATTTTAAATATGTTATTAATATGTTAACAACACCAAACAGCCATTATAAATAGGGAATTAAGATCGACCAAGAGCATCCAAAAGATATCTGAAAAATGAATTTAAAGAAACCAGAATAAATTCTTGTACAAGTTGAATTATAAAAATAATTTTATTGATATAATACATATGCATATATAATAAAACGGCTCAAAATTTTGACACAACAATGTCGATATTTGTTTCATAAAATAGAGTTGCAACTTTAAAAATCTCTCACCTTAAATATACTCTTAAAAATTGAGCAAAAAAAAATTAATTCCATGTTTTGTTTAATTCGTTTTTGTTAGTTGACAGTGTTGGGTATATAATGGAGCATGAATGTATATGTGTGATATTTACAGCCATATGAATTACATCTGCAGCTGAATTGCCATATAGGTTGTAAATTGAATCTAAGGTCTTGCTGGACAGGATGCGTTTCCAGCTGACATCAAAATGCCTTGCCGCTGAAAAGGTCAACCTTTGCTTTAATTGATTTCATTTCGAAAAGATATTTCGAATCATAAATTACTGCTTTTTATCTCTATTTGCTTTCCTTGTATTTTATATATTAATACTGCAATCGATTGCAAATAATAATTATTTGATAAACAGCAAAACAAAAAAAGTGTAAAACGAATATTTCCATGGAGTATGGTAAAAATAGCATTTATGCTTAATCAAATACAAAAGAAAAAATTCGGTCGTCGCTTATTCAAATTCTAATATATCTCACTTATTTGCTATTTCTCGTAATGAAAATTTATGAATTATTTTTAAACTCATTATATTTTTCACACACAATTGACTTTTGGTGTGGTTGAGTTTTTGGTTTCAGATGATTGGTAATTGATAAGTAAGACACCCTTATTAATTTAAATGCAGACTATTTATATATAAAGTTTGTTTAAGTATGTCATAGTTCTTGAACCAATTGTTTGATATACCTTGTAATTATTAACACTCGATGTCGTATAACTAGCATCGTTAAGATTTATATTGTATCAGTATATAATGCTGGCATCGAGCAAAACAGGTCGTGATAAAAATGTGGAAGTAGTACCAAGCAAATTGTGTTGTATTTAAAAATCAATAAAAAAAACCTTTCTACCAAGCAGCGTGCGGTAGACTTATCACTATCTCTATCGCACAACCTAATTTGGGTATGAGCAAGAAGGATACAAGAGCATGCGCCGCATGCCCTTGCATCTCTCTTGCACCTTCCCCTTCTCATGTGATTGAGCGTGAGATAAGAGCAGTGTCAATATACTTCCCGCATACCATGCATCAAATATATAAAACAATTAACTGTCAAAGACGCGGAGGTATTTATATTGGTACTTTGTTTCAAGTTTGAATTATAAACAATAAATGTATTGATCAGACTGATCATTATAAACACCTGCAAGTAGTACAAATCCACCTAGAATTGACAGCCAACACCTTGAAAGTAATACATGTATTGTTTACTTTTGAGAGATTGTGGAGAATACTTGAGCATTGCATGTTTAAAAATTGCTAAAGTTGGAAGCATATTACTGCCTGCCTAATTAAGGGTTAAAACAACTCTTCTTTTTCTCAACTGCAGCTTTGTTATTGCATATTTAATTCGTAATAATAAGTTTGCACCGTGCATATTACATACCGATTCCAAAACAAGTGAAGACAATTTCAAAAGAGGTGCTCATACCTGATATATTTATATTGAGTAGCAATCTTCAGTTCGATTTAGTATTTAACGTTACGTACAGTACAGTCTTGGATCTTTTAACTGAAAAGCTTGTTGAGCTTTCCTGAATAGTCGTGATACATTGCATCAGGTCACAGGTAGGCATGCTGTGAATGGAAAACGCCCTTCGTCCCGGAATACCTCTCACGAGTTACTGCCAAATAGTATGCAATTCCAAATACCTAACAACCCCTGATGCCAACTTAAATGCAATGTAAATTTGATCATTAAAAGTTATATGTTCAACTAAAATACCCCCTTTAACAACCTAATGAATAAAATGTAGCAAATTATTGATTTTCTTTTATAAATTGATGTATTTTAAAAATATTTAATATGTACATCCGTTGCCTCACACTCGATAAGTTTCAAGCTACTTCACACACTACCTACAGATTACTTTGTCAAAATTATAACCTGTATTCAATAGAATTAAAATGACAAAGTATTTAGTTATATAAAAAAGTACTAAGTAATCGCAATTAGTAAGTGAAATATTTTAATTTTAAATAAAAGTTATGATGTTGGAATAAATGAGGTAACACAATACAGTCTATCTCTTCTAAAACATTATATATTACAGCTAAGCTAAATTAAGTTTAACCATAGTACTCAAGATGGCGTGAAGCCGAAAAAGCTATCAACTAACTAACAAATTTTGTAGGACTAAATACTTTGTTATTTTTTTCTATTGCAATGGTGTTCTTCTACGTAACTGTTGATTCAATCAATATCTTTATTTAATTTAATTACATTGGTCTTCATTTTTTCCGTTATTAATTAGAAAAATTGTTTGGTTTCGTAAATGATATTTTAACTTGTTTTTGTTAGCATCATGGAAATGTTTACAAATTTTCTTTATAATGGCTTAATGCGGTTATCTTTATTTAAAATTAATGAATCGTGCAGTTTTTATATTACAAAGTGAAGGTATACTGACAGAACGCATTAAGTCATAAAAACAAGTTCTGAGACAATCGCATTTAAAACATTATTCTTTTTTCAAAGAACTCTCTCTCAAGTGCAAATATTTTTGATTTAAAAAGATCTTTTGTACATTATATAGAAAAAAAATCTTTTCATACAAATAATAGGATTCGTTATCGATGTATAGTCATATCATGCTTTCTGCCAGAATAAAAATAACAATACGACTTAATACTGCTTTTTTTAAGTCATTATATCCTATGAATTCATCCGTCTTACCAATAAATTTTAACATTGTTTGCAGAAAATCATCAAAAATTGACATAATTCGTGTTGTCGGAACACCCTCGAAATGTTAATATAGAAGGAGATCACTCTTTATATTTTGTGTACACCTCTGCATTGAATGACTGTTTTTATTGCGTAGCTGTTTTTTCTTATAATAATAAATGATTAATTCTTATAATTTCATAATTAAAACAGAATGTTAACAAAATCTTTTATGATGAAAATAACATTGTTTTCCCAACAACCCTTTTTCGCTCAGGTGGTTAACCTGTATTCAACTCAGGAGAATCGATTTTATTGTATCTATGCATATTTTTATTACACGAGCGCCACTTTCGTCTCCTCGCTTTATGACAGAATTTATTTCTTTGATGTCTTTGTAAAAAAAGATTTTTCCTAATAAAGTTTTAAATTGAATTTTAATTATAATGAAAGTAGAAGATTTTTACTGCCAACATCAAAGATTTTTTTTCATTATTTATAATGAAGATAACAAACGCTCGAGGAAAAAACATTGATAGCATAATAATGAACAAAAGACATCTTTTTTTATTTGTTTCACCATATCCGCTCCCAATGCGGAGCATATAGTCCTTATTATGGACTTCTAATGGATACCTTCTAATGATTTAAAATTCAAACAGACCCAAATTTTCTATCTGGTGATAGAACTCATGATTCAGCTATTGATAAAGATATTGGCTATTTATCGTTTAGAAATAGTCACGATGGTTTTACTAGAGGTCTGGATGTCCGATAGGACAGTTTTCTGTCATATTTAAATATAATATATCAACTTTAGAAAAATTTTCTCTCCGTCTTTTCAGAATTATTTTTTTTTCGATAATCACAATGTATAAATATTTTTCGTATGTCCTTTTTATACGTACTTTTTACTTTCCACCGTCGATAATACAAACATTTTTTAAATTATAAAATAGAAAAAAAATATTTTCTTATATATTACAGAATCAAAAATATTTTCTCCATCTATATGCAAAAGCAATCACATTTTTCTACCGTGAAATAATTGCACATTTGTATACGTTAAAAAAATAACCCAACAGTTTATTTGTCTTTTTTCGGCAAAGAAACATTATTTTTTGTTTACCAATAGAAACGCAAGTTTAAGAACAATTCTGATATTAAAAAGTGGCTATATTTATATCACATTCAAAATAGCAGATATTATAATTTAAAAATAATAACGGGTTTCATGTACAAAGCATAACACATTAAAATGAAAAAATATTCGCATACAAATAAAACAGTTGGGATTTTTAATAAAATTCTTTCCTTAAGTAGACATTTTAATCATTTTTCTTTTTTGATTGTTTTTACAAATTCTCAGAAAACCTTTGACAAATATCAAATTTTTTCTAAGAAATTTATTTATTTATTTTGTTTTTTATGTAAATAAAATGATACATTTCTTTAGTAGAAACGTTAATATCAACTACTTTATGGAATAACATACTCAAAAGAGATTTTCACGTAAACCGAAATAATATGTAATGAAAAAATAGATGAAAACTGATATTGTAGCGACGGTTATTAAAAGTAGACAAGATATTTATTTTGCATAATATGGCATTTTGAGAAATTTATTCTAGACTGACAATACAAGTTTCAAATTCGGCGGCGGCCAAGTAATGTTGGTAATACTATAGCTCAAGTTGTTCTTCTCCCATCCAATGCTCTAGCAGAGTGGCCAGGCAACATAAACCTATCAGCTTGTGCAGATAAATGATATCCTATTACATATTTATTAAATGAGTATTTCAGAAATTCGTTAAAATAAAATTGAATTAAAATAAATCTTTCGTGTTCGAGGGCATACAAATCGATCAGTGGGTGCCATGGCATCCGTTGGCATGGGGTTGAGAATATCTGATCTATATGAATTCATGTCATAAAAACAATATTCGGATTGTAAAATACTTCACAAGATTACGATTTAAGGCGTGTCTAATAAGCGAATTCTTTAGCCACTCAACCAAGACAGCCGTTTAGTACTTTACAATACACATTGTAATCGCTTTGATTATAAAGTGAAAGCGTTATTTCTTTACCGTAATGTTCATGAATAAATACAGTCAATTCATCGTTACCTGTATCAGCTTCAATAGCCGTGATCGTCTAGTGGTTAGGACCCCACGTTGTGGCCGTGGTAACCCAGGTTCGACTCCTGGTCACGGCAGTGAGATTCACTGTCATGGCAAAGCTATATTTTTTTTCCTATATAATTTTCAGAGACCTCAAAGATGATCATCAAATAATTAGTAAAAAAAATGGAATTATTACAAATATTTTTGAATATTGTACTCTCTTAATATGGCTTATAATATACGCCCTTTGTGGAATAATTTGAACGTGAACAAGTTGCAAGTCGTGCAAACACTATATGGAACCCGAGAGGGTAGGAAAAAAATGAATCGCAATGTTATTTATTTCTAAGATGATATTAGATTTTAACACAAAAATGGAGTTGAATTGGATTATTTCTGTTTGCGTGGGGAAGGAGTAAGACACAAACGATAATAGTACTCATTACCAGAACACTTTTTTACCAATTTTCCGCTCCTAATCTGGAGCATATGGCCTCCTAATGGAGGCATCTCAACAGATTTTTTCTGACTTTTCTGAGAACTGCTGGTTGCTCAGTTGCTCAACCTGTCTTTTTTGAAGGGAGTGGGAACAGAAGGATAGAACTAGAACAGAACTAGTGGTTAGCTAATCGCTCTCGCCACGCTCCGTTTTTGGGATCGAACGGGTGAGAGGGAATTTTAGACACCAAAAACATAAATCGATTGAAAAATCAATCTATCTGTCCGCTGTCCGTATTTTAACTTCAACTGTAGCCAACGACGTTAACCACTGCACCATGGACCCGAAAACTTACCATAACTCTACCAATTAAAAAATTAATTACAAGTGTTGGAAGGTAAAAATTTCTAAGTAAATAAATTTCCTAGTGGTGAGCCACCTTTCCTATTTCCTTAACAATTGATGACTTTTAATGATTTTTTTAATTTGTCAAAACTCTAAAGCAGGTTTTTCCAAACTTTGTTCCGCGGAACACCGGTAGTCCGCAGAACGGCAATAGGTTTTCCGCAAAAACTTGGAGTATATGGTTTTATATGCTGCTGCAAGTGTAACAAATTCGAACATGCTTGTCTACAAATTGATGATATATATACAATAAAATAAACAGAGTGTTCCTCTAAAATTGTTGGGTTTGCAAGGTTTTCCATCACACGAAAAGTTTGAGAAACCCTGCTCTAAACTATTCATTTTAATTCCTTTATTATTTACTCGATTACATAAAAAATGAATTTCTTTAAGTTATCGCCGAATCTATCGAAAATATTGACTTCATCAATTGCAATATAATCTATATGCATGTCGACTGTGAAAAGGAAAAAGGACGTTACCCACACACAAAAAATACTGTGTATAGCCCACACAAAACGTCTATAATATTGTATACATTGTGATGATCGAAATAAAAATATTTTGAAAAGACGGAGAGATAAGTCTTTTTGTCTTTCTACCGCCGACGTATTATATATATGTATATGAATATAGTGTATTAACACGTTTTTTGTGAGTTATAGACAATATTTTTTCTTAGCACTTTATCTTTATTACATAAACAGTATGTTACATAATATCGATGTCTTAGAGTAAAAGGTTGTAACACTAAAAATCATAATATCGAGAAAACTGAAATTTAAAGTTTGCAATCCGTGGAAAATTAGATTTTGTTATATATATAAATTACTTTTAAGTACCATTTTATGGTTTATTTATTGGAATATATTTTGTCACAAGTATTTCAACAGTAAAACTATTATTGATAGTGTTGATTCGGTTATTGATCATAGGGATTTGTAATTTCAACATTTGGTAATTTATTTATGTTTATCGTTATGTGGTGGGGAATGTTGGTATATTATTGAATTTAGAATAAATATTTAGTTCATATTTTGTTATTTTGGGACGGCGAATGTTTGGATTTCTTAATATTTAGATATTTCAACGTTGGGTTAGTTAGTTTTGGATTGGTTGGAATTTCTCCCGTCTAGTTATTTTGGCGTTTTGAAAAAACATTTTAATCGTAATATAAATTATTAGACAACTGGAAATTAAATGTCAAACAAGCTATCAAACTAAGATTGCCACTGGCGCTATTGCATATCCAGTGTTATCAGTGTTTAAATTATATTTATTCATAAAAACATAGTATCTAATGTAAATACAACGTTTTGGCACAAACTTTTTTTGCCTAGAAGAGTTACAATATATTGTCATATGTGTATGATTTTATAACGGTAAGTTTAAGAGATTTAATATTTTAATTGATAAAAATATAGGCTATCTTTGATATATTCCAGTACTCAACTCATTTTCGATCAAAGTTGAAGTTACAACCTTTAAATTCTAAGACGTCAATATTTTTAAAAAATAGTCAGGTATCAAATATTCTTAATAACTAATGAATTCTTTTATTTCATTTGCCATAACACACCTACTCTACCTTTTGTCAGTAACATTCATTCACAATATCAAATATAGTAACAGTAGATTACATAATATGTACAAAATCGATCGGGTATCAAATATCCTTAACAACTAATAATTTCATTTATATCTTTTGCCATAAAACACCTACTCTACATTTTTTCAGTAACATATCATTCAAAATATCAAACATATTATAGACATATTTTGTGATCAAAAAGCTTTTAGCATTATTATTACATTATAAAAAACCGTTTGATGCAAATCTACCTGATGTAAATTATCCATTTATCCTGCAAACTTTTGCCATAAAAACACTACTAAATCAACAAGGGCCCGATAATAACATTTTTAAAACTAAACTTTACCGTATCGTGCATAGGAAAAACGGCTATTTATTATTTGTGATACGGGCATTAAATTATTTTTAATGTTGGCAGGCTTCGCGTGTCAATAGTGAGAACCAGCTCAGTGACATATTTTTTTATTTTCACAAGTTTTTGTTTTTATAACATAAAATAAAAAACAGTCATTATATTCACGATACTCCTGATTTTTTTTATTTACACAAACTTTAAAGATTTGTTTATTTTACTAGGTAACCTCTCTAAATACATTTCAAGAAAAAGTTTTTTATTCTTTCGACTACACGTATTCACTCACTAAGTGGAGTTATACGTCAGTGTTTTCCAAACTTTTTCGGACTTCCGCTTTCTTTACGAGTAGAGATTTTATCAGCTTCCGCCAGTTTGTTATGATAGAAAATTAAACTTAATAAATTTTATATTTAACTTTTTGCAACTACGTGTGACATGTGTTTCGCCACTATAACAAGCATATTCAGACGCACTCTATCGTAAAAAACTTTATTATAACCTAGACATTGATTCTAGTTATATTATATACTAGTGAGTACCTGGCATGCGTTGCAATGCCACTCAAAGAAATAAAAAGTTTATGTTTTAATTCTGTTTATTGAAGTGTTTTTGAATACATAATATTTTTTGTTCTCCATCCGGTGCCTACACGAATGCATCATAAGGTTTTTCCGAGATGTTGCTGTTTGTACGTATTTGATTCTTTTTTTTTTAGATTTTTTTGAAATCTTCACGGTTTCACGAGTGTGCGCACAACAACTCACCAAAGTTTCATCGAAATCGGATGAATGTTAAAAGAACGCATAGAGGACAAATAAAAATTCAAACATCCATTTTTATATAAATAGATAGATATATATATATATATATATAGATGAGACATTTAAAACAGTTTTTTTTCTTTTATTGGGATGGGGAGGCAGATGATACACAAATACCGATAGTGACTTGTGCTTGGAGGGAAAAATCCCACATATAGAAAATAAATATGACAATGCTTCTCAAAGAGGCGAAAGAGTCACACCTACTAACTAAACCATAAAAATAAAAATTAATCGATTCTTATGTTACCTATATTTAACTGCGGAATTAAATATTAGACTGTCTGCGGAGATATTGCCAAATCTATTGAAAACATTCCATTCAATTTTTTTTTGTATTTCTAATGCCATTTTATGGTATTAGAATAGTGTTTATCAAATCTTTACTTCTGTTCTGATTTAGAGATTTTAATTTCGATCCGTATATCGAAGAGCATGCGATATTTTTTTGAGTGGTCAGTTGTCGGTCAGCGATAATTCGTTAGCGTGATAAATTCTCCACGGCCAAATTTCCACTATAAAGTGTCCGTAGTCGTTATGCTGAATAATCTGGCAGAAGAAGTCAATACGTAAAAATCAAACATTACTTACGCGCGAATGGAAAGAAGCACATTTTCCCCCCAAAATAAACTTGCGATCCTTTACGCGTTATCAGAAAAAGTTTTGTCAAAATCTCTCACAATAGAAAACGTTTTAACAATGCGTCCCGTTAACAAAAAAAGGAATCAATGTTACCCGTCAAGCGAATGAAATATTTACCTGAGCAGAGTCGCTTCGCAAAATCTCGATACCAGAATCACTTCTGTAACTTCCTCGGCCTTCCGCTGTTATAACGCGGTGACCATACAATATCTTCATCAAAAATTAAGCCATCAGCTATTTTTCTAATATGGAGTATTTTTTTATCATGTTTGCTCCCAATGTGCAGCATTTGGACACTTAATGGTATATATAAATATATCATATCTACGACGACTATTAGCAATAAGTATCGGTTTTACTAATTGAAAAAGCATTTTATATAATGAAAAAATAAGTCTAACAATATTCATACAAATATTTACACATGATTTATGACTTCAACTGATCAAGAATAATTTTTATTCTTTTACCATGACTGCTTCCAATGTAGAATATATGGCCTCCTAATAGAATTATCTCAACAAAAGTTTTTACGATAATTGTTCATTTCTCAGTTGTTCAATCTTTCTTTTGAGAGTAAGGATGGAGAAGGGTAGGGCTAGGACAGGACGAGTGGTTGGCTAATCGCTCTAGCTACGCCCCGTTTTGAGGATCGGATGGGTGTGAGGGAATTCCCGACATCAAAAAAGTCCATGCCTGTGAACTGGAGACATCCGTAAACAAAGCTGAAGATGTTCACCAGTGCACCGCCGACCCGATAGAATATGGACTCCTTATTGAGCGTCACGACAGAAATTGTTGAATGAGAACTGATTGTTTTTTAATTCAAAATTTCTCTATTTTTAACGGATAAGGTTAGTAAATAACTAGAAATAAGTATCTTGAGCATTTTTCGATAAATACTAAATAGATGCTTACTTAAGCAAAAATAGTAAAATATGTGAAAAGATGCTGAAATCAGATATGAAAGAAAAGAAAATTCTAAAGAAATTTTAAAATATATGGCACCACAGCACACAGAGAACATTTTGTTTCAGACATTAAGTAAACTATTCATTCTGTAGGATACATGACGTTGTAGATTACGAAATGTAATTCTCGCCTGTAGTGAAACACTATGTTTGTCTTTTTCGTCAGCGTTATTGACTAAGCATAATTAATCGGCAAATAATATTTGACCGATATTCAATATTACGCAGACGCTGCGTAACAGGTGGACACTCATCAAAGCAAGAGATGACGGAAGTAGGTCACAGATAGTTGATGTTGTAGCGGGTTCAAAATGTAGCATTAATGTGAAATAATCTGTTTTGTCATCAAAGAATATATCTACCATTATTTACGTTATTATCAGAGGCTTAATGCATAGAAAGGTATGAGAATTTAATTAAAAACTGGATACATTGCAATTATTAATGCCGACAAAAATTAAATATGAAGAGTTTATCTGTGCTGCTATCAAATCTATTTGATGTCCGTAAATAGGGTTGATGTTGAAAGGTTCTTCAGCAAATTTAATTGTAACTGACCGTCGCATTCATCATTCGTCGAAACATGTTCCTTACATTATTTCAATATATTGCTTTTTTATAAATTAAATTCTTAACAAAAAAATATTTATTCAGCGTTCAGCTTTCTGAGAATAGCAAGATAAGATAATATTTTTTTAACCCTTTCAAGCGAAACAATCAAATTAAAATGATTTAAATTCATTCTTCCTGATTCCGTGTTATTTCGAATCCGTCTAAAAATTCATGCAAAAATGAATCAAGAATATACTAATATAAAATGAATAATGGAATGGTTGACAAGATGTTGTGTATGATATCTTTGCGACTTTAACAATGGCATTCAATCCAGGATCTCTTTTATAATCCAGGGATATCGGGATTTACAATTTTTCAATTCCAAGATCCTGTGATTCGTCATTAAGCGTAATTTTATATCTAATTTGAATGAACATATTTATGATTCTATATATTTTTTTCGTCGTGAGCTACAGCTACGGATGTCTCGGGTTAAATTCCCGGTGCGGACAGTTTTCATAAATTGATATTTCAATCGATTTATGGATTTCTGTTCGTAGTCTGAGTATTTCTGTTGTCTAAAACTCTCTCCTCACCCATCTTAACCATCCTCACGGGGCGTAGTGAGAGCGATTAGCCAACCACTAGTCCTGTCTTAGCTCTATCCTTCTATCCCTTCTCTCTTCGATACAGAGAGGTTGAATAACTGAGTAACAAACAGTTCTCATAGAAAAATTCTGTTGAAATACCTCCATTAGGAGACCACATGTATGCTCCACATTGGGAGCGGACGTGAAAAAAAACAAATATTTTTTTAGGCATGGGAATGGTTTTTTATTTATTGTTTTTTTATTGAGGGCTCTAATTGTTTTTTTTTTAATAATGCAAAAAAAAACAATAAAACATATTGTTGTCAAAATTATCTGTTCCTGTCAAAATATGAGAGGAGGGACACCACAATACATATATGTACTAATTATGTAGTTATTTAAAAAAAGTGTGAGCAGAAACAAATCGTGCTACACGTTTTAGTTAATCATAAAGTATGTAATTTTAAATACGAATTACTCTCTAACGTCAACAGTGAATCCGGGAATCCCGTGATTAATATTTAGACCATCCCGGGATTGGAAACCCTATGTTACACATTATCACTTATTAATTTTTGGAATAAAACCGCGCTTTGCCAAGCAGTTGCGAGGTCACCCGATCGCATAGTCGAAAGATATTCCGAATTCGTCCCAGAATAAAATGCATAATTTCTCTTCCCATAAGCGAACAGTCCTGTGAAGCGAACGAGTATTGTAAAGGCCTATCTCAAAAAAGTTTACGCAGCGACATGCTTTCTTGAATTGAGCGGAAATTAAATGTTCCGTTGGTTTTTGATATACACCCTTCTGCCCCCTCCCTCTCGACTGCTCTCACTCACACCACGAAAGGAGACACGCAGCCAATTGGGGTTGTAAATGTTAATACAGTGTGATTTATTTTTTTGCTCAAGGTCAAATTTCAATAGAAACTTTTTCATTTAATTATATTACATCTTAAGTACAAAGTGCTTCTTACAACAACTACTTAGTCAATATCCATGATTAAGTGGTTGAAGCCGATCAAGGTTGAACAAGGTTGATAAAACAACAAACATTCAAGTCACTTTTAAGGTGTTAACAGTCAATTCTTGATGAAAAAACATTTTTTTTAAGCATTCATGTCCCGAAATCCAAATAAAATAATTCATTATTTTTTTAACAAACTAACAATTATCTTTGAAGCAGAATCATGAAAATTGTATTGTTGCTGGTTGTGGGTGGATGGGCGTGATGTTTGAGAACTGGCTTTCAGCCAATTATTAATTCAATATTTCATATTTGCAGTATATTACTTCTGTCACAAATAACGCAATTTGCATCTAGCTAGATATATCGGTCGTCTCTCGTAATCACTAGTATTCTTATGTACATACCGACACTCCCTACGTATAATCACTTAAGTACCACATACTTGATTATACCTCTTTTGCACTGTCGTTGTATACGCACTCAGTTCTATAGGTAAGCATCAAAAAACATTGGGAAAGCACCTATTTCACCATATAAATACGTAACTAGCCACTTTGAGACGCTCTCCTGTAACATTAATGTCATGTTTTGCAGATACGGGATTATGCGTAGGGAGTGTCGACACAAAGTTAATGTATCTCGTATAATCATTATTTATTTATACATTTGTATACCTTTTTAAAAAAAAGTGTTAGTTGACCACGGTATTAAAAATTGTGACACCAAAAATATTGGCAACCGCTGGTATAGAAAACATATTTTGGTGTAAGATTATTTAGAAACCGTCATGACATTAGTTCAATGAAAACGAATAAAATACAGTTTCAATAAAAATGGATTCTCTTATTACGAGGACACTCTGTGCAAAACAAATATTCCTATTTTCAGAAAACGTTGGAGAAACGTATAATATTAATTCGCTGAAATGTTTAACTTTGGTATTTTTATAAAATTATACTTTTACGAAATATTCCCCATTTTGATCAACGGAAAAAATTAAATATTCTTTTCACAAAAATAATGCTATGGTTCAACAACCTGAAACTGTATTATTCGAAAAGGTAGTTAATAAGGTATCCAATCCCGGACGCTTTTTATGACCCCGGTATTTCGGGATTCAGAATTTCTCGATCCCGGGATCCCGAGATTGGTTATTAAATTTAATTTCATGTGTTAAATTTTACATTTAAAAATGCCATGTGTAAATGTCACGTCACTACTGTAAACCGTTTGGGAGGAGTTGTTGTGACCGACAAAGACACAGATTTCTAGGTGTATTTTATGTTATATAGTAGAGATTTAATACTTTTTTATGGACTAGACTTGTTTTTTTTATTGTTTTGAATCAGTCACTTACAAAAAAAAAAAAAATATTAAAAAAACATACTGATAGAAATAATGTAATATTTAATTATGTTTATTGAATTATTAGGGTAGATTTTGCCAGACGTTATCCAAAAAGTGAACATGTTCTTCACTTTAACTTGAAAATATTGTCCTCAATCCAAACGGTCGAAGCGGTCCTAATTTTTTCTACCTTTCAAATTGGTTAAGAACGACTGTTACGAAATATGAGATGGAGAAAAGACCACAACACATTTATATTAATTATATAAATATTATATAAAATATTTACATGAACAAACCGAGGCTCACGTTGTAGTTAATCAGGAAGTTTAAATGTATGCCAGAGTTACTTGGTAATCAGTTGCTCAACCCCTTTTTTCGAAAAGAATAGTGATAGAATCATAGGGCTACGACAGGGCAAGTGGTTAGCTAATCGCTCTTCGCTACTCTCTGGTTTTATAATCGGACGGGTGGGAGAGGAGTTTAGACATCACAAACATAAGTGACATCGAACAGAAATCCATAAATCGATTGAATCAATTTATGAAATTGTCTTCACCGGGATTTGAACCCAAGACATACACATCGAATATACCCGACAATTATACATCAAATAAATATTACAACAATATTTTGAAACCACTTATATAATCCTGTAGGTAATAGATACAATCAACCAAAAAGGCGTACAGTAATGACATTAGGAGATGAGAAACGTCATACGACATTTGTACGAAAACTTCTTCCCGTATTAGGCCTGAGGAATTTTCCCGTGATTTATATATTGCCATTCTGTGAGGCATTCCTGCAGCGGGACGTCATTTCTTAATGTTTTTTTTGCTCTTCCTCCAGAATAAATGTTCAGCTCGAGCCTTGAGATGTATTAATCATCATTTGCAAAGCAATTTTGCGGAAGTCACAATAAAAAAAATATAATAAAGGGTGCCCCCCTCTTTGATGAAACGGGAAAGTATTTCGAAATACTTTTTTATAATTCCTGCAGATAAGGTTTGAAAATATATTTTCTGCTAATATTTATTTCTGACATAAACGATATGTAATTTAAGACATCGACTGAGGGTGCTTGATGGAATTTCAATATCAAATTTAGATTATTGGGATTTTGTACACTTCCATGTATTTTGTCACTAACGATTCGGGTTTCGCCTTTCGGCATCTTCAAGCATTCGTGAGCTCGAATGCCTGAAGATGCCGAAAGGCGAAACCCGGGTCGCTAGTGACAAAATACATGGAAGTGTACAAAATCTCAATAATCCAAATTTAAACGAGATGTATTTAATCGTAACAAATTTAAGAATTTAACACAACATTATTTTTTTATTGTTATCCAATTCATGCACAAAAAAAAATTCAATTTAAAAATATACATTTAATATTTTTTTACCATGCCCGCTACCATTGTGGGGCATATGTACTCCTGACAGAGATTTACGATTTGTACGAAAATCATTCCGAATATATGAACTCTTTAGTGGGACTAAAATTAGACATAGCAAAAGCTCTACGAAAATATAATAAATTTATCATTCCATTATACTAACTTATAATTGAAATAAATGCGATGTAATTATTATTATCTTCTGGTTCTAAAAGTATAACTTTCTATTTAACATTTTTGTGGTCATAGACGTACAAGTCCATTGATTCTTGTTTTAATGCTATTTTGCTATATATCTTAGTGTTACGCTTTCTGTATAACACAGATAATGTCATTGTATTTTATGTATGGATCCTGTGTATGTATCAGTATGGATCCTAAAGAGTGTATGGATCCCATGATTCTAAATCCTTGAGCCAGAGTGTCAAATTATACTGCGTAAACTCTAACACTGCTAATAAGAATAGTAAAATTGACAAACTATGGAAGGTATAATCATTATTGCTGAAAAGATGACTTCAGAATATAACTTTGTTTTTGCTCACTTAAAAAAACTTATTTTTTGAATAGTTCTCATTTGCATTGTGATTCGACCCTCAAAAAATGATTGGATCTCATTTTAAAGACTACAGAGCAGGTCTCCGCCAAATAAAAAAAACAAATTGATTACTTTTTGGAAGAGAAACGTCATTTTACATTGATACTAAGTTTGAAAATTCTGACCCGGCCGCTTTATGTAAGTCACTATTATATCGACAATCCTTGCGTTTAATCCAGTATCTGCAAACAGGAGAATTTACAGGAGTGCATTTCAAAGATTCATAACAGTTTTTACTCTCTCCTGAACAATTTCAATTTTAAGCGTTAGATCAATTTGCCAAACCACCGTCGATTATATATATTATTCTTTATATTGGGATACTACGTAAATATAAATAATATTTCAAAATATTTATCCTCATTCTTAACCTCACACTTTTGTTCCAATTTTCGCTCAAGAAGATAACATTTTAAAAGCTAAAAAAAATAATAATATACAGAGATGGCCATTACTGCAGCCCTGGGCCAATGCACAAAGCCGCACGAGCGGGCAACGTTAGCGGGCGCAGAGGCAGGCAGTTACCGTAAATCGAACTGTGTGTATTCATAAACATGCCACGGCGGCTTAATCGCCGGCCGCATCGCATTTCGGTGGGCGAAGATAAAGCGCCGCCCCGGCCCTGCACTTAATAAAAAGAATAAACAATATAACGTCCGATGCACGATACATCGATGTCACAATATTTATTTACATTTTAGATAGGTAAGGACCAAAATATCTACTTGTCTGCATAACGGAACATACCCATCCAATACAATATATTTTTTTTTATCCATGTCCGCTCCCAACGTGGAGCATATTGGCCTCCTAATGGAGGTATCACAACAGAATTTTTCTATGAGAACTGCTTGTTACTCAGTTGTTCAACCTCTCTTTTTTTAAAGAGAGTAGCGATATAAGGATAAAGCTAGGACAGGACTAGTGGTTAGTTAATCGCTCTCGCTACGCCCTGTGAGGATTGGATGGGTGGGAGAGAATTTTTTTAGACATCACAAACACTCAGACTACGAACATAAATCCATAATTCGATTGAAAGATCAGTTTATGAAAACCGTCCGCACCGGGATTTGAACCCGAGACATTCGTAGCCGTAGCCAATGACGCTACCAACTGTGCCATGGACGCCGGACAATATATTGAGATATTAAACCAATAAAACCCCAAAAAGCTTTTACCATTCGGCTACGGTACCTATAAATGTAAAAACCCTCAAGAAAATACAAATATACTATATTAAATAAAAATTGATAACTTAATTATTCCGCTGGCTGTATTACTAAATGTAACGCGATACGCAAACGATGATAGTAATAATTACCATAAAACTACTCATAACAAAATGTATCACTAGTGTTTGGAAGTGAAATTCCCTTATCCTGCTATCATCGTATGTGTCTTACCCCCTCCCCACGTCCAGTAGAAGGAAACAAACCCACCCTACATTTCATTTTTAATTTAAGAGTTAGAATAATTGTTTTACCTAGAAATAAATAACCTTGAGATAGATTTAGTCTGATCACAGAAAGTGAAATAACGAAGTTATCAATTTTAGTTTTAAATTAAAAATGAATTTCAACAAAGTTACCGCTAAATCCATCAACAATATCAACCATCAGCCGACAATCATTTCCGCTCTATAATCATAGCATATCACCAGCACAGGGTGCCTACAAGATTCTCTGTCTCCCACCTGCCTGATTGCTTTCTTCCAAGTCATCCCAGGATCCCGTAGCTAAGCTGGGTACATCCTATGGATGGTCATCAGCGGCATTCCATAGTAATCCGGTTGGCAGAAGAGACAAAGCAGGATTCAGGCTCTGTTATCGCCGCCGAGCATCCACAGCACATCTCTATTCCAGGTCCATCGTTCACGACATTTGAAAGTTTTTAATATTATACAATGGTTTTGGATTTACAGTCGGTATACAAACCAATACCAATACCTCAGTTCTAAAGAAAAAACAGTTTTGAGCTAAGTATGAAGACATGCTTAGAATACTGATATCGACGAAGAGGTAATTTATGGTTTTTTTACAATGAAAGTGGTTATTATTATTTTAGATCGAAACTGTAACAACAAGGAAAATCCTATGAAAATATCTAACAACACCTTCATTAATATTAGACAAAAACAAAATTATGTTAATAATATTAAATATTTTTAAATAATCCTAGAATTTAATTAAAATCTACAAAAAATAGGTTTACAGTACATGGTAAAACGCACCGTTTACTCACAACTATGCTTTTTGAGTTATTACACTTTGGAGCTTAGGTATCGAAATGTTTATTAATTGTAACCAAAGATAACAAAAACCTTTTTGTAAGGAAAGATAATATCATTTTTTATTAATATCAATTAACTCAAAGTAATTTTTCACTGTCATTTTCTTGAGCAAAGCGAAACTTAAACTTTACATTTTAATTAAGCGCTCTTAACTTTCTCGAGTGGAAATGTTTAGCCCCCAAACTCAAACATAATCCTCCAAAGCCAATATTTGAATTCTGAGAAAAACACGCGCTGCCTTTCGACACTGCGACTTTAATATCATTTTCCATTAGCTTTAAGTATAATTTTACCACACTGTAGAGGTCCCGGACCTCCAAAAGCTAAAGCACTCAAAATATCTTTTTTAATTGAACCCAACATTAATCTAATTTTAATAAAGACAAAAATGAATCAATATTTTTTCAGCTAAATGCATAGCAAGCTTCAGTCGCACTTTTATGAAATGGTAACTAAGCCCTTGGGTGATAATTTATAATTTGTCAAAATGGTTTCATTATAATTTAAATATTTCAATTGATCTTCGCTATTGACCGAGTAATCTAACATTTTTGGTGCCTTATTTCAACTATTCCAACTATTTTAAGTAAATAAAAAAAAAAAATTTCCCCACCAGTAGCCGAGTAGGCAGCGTCGTCTTATTCAGTTATTGTGTCCACAGGTTCGAATCTCGGTTCATTTTTTTAATTAATTTATGAATTTTTATTTGAAAACACGGGGTGTATATAATGTCTAACAATTCCATCCCACCTATCCGATTCCTAACAATAGTCTGTGACAAGAGCAAATAACTACTTACCGCTAGTTTGTTCTTTGCTCAGTCCCTCGTGTCATACCCATTTTTAAAAAGATAGTTTTACCGACAGAAAAAATCTGTTTAAAAAAGATCATGGTTATGTTATTTAAAAAAAAAATACGTTTCATTTACAAAATTTGAATCTATAATTTTTTTCATAGAAGCAAAATTAGTGTTGAATTAGAAAAAGTTCAAAAAAAGTTTTCTGATATTGAAAATAACTTTCTACTAAGTGACGCAATCAATTTCCAATAATTGTTGTTACAACAAGACTCAGATGAGCATGCCACGTTGTTAGATGCCAAGAACCTAAGACCCTGGTAGCCACAAACCCTCCCACGCCGCTCCTGGACGATATAGCAGACATCATGAGGAATGTAGGACGTTTGTGAGTTCAATCGAACAAAAGCCAATTTGGTAGGTGGACCATTTCAGTAATCAGAAAAAGTTTTGAGACCGATAATAGATATTCGACAATGAGGCTTTAGGAATCGAGTTCCTAACTTGTATAATTACAGAGATTTGATTTAGCGTCATATACATCAGCCGTTGGCTTGTCCAGAAACATGAATCGACCCGTGAGACCGACGTTCAGTGAAGTTGTATTATTGTTCGTCCGTGCGTGTGTTAGCACGGTTTCTACCAGTGTCTATGCCATGCCATATCGTCTGAGTTTCCATCTGTAATAATTCGTTTCCGACAAGGCTAAGCGTATTTTCAAGCGCAGACGAAGCAAAACAGCATATCGTAGAATCAGCAGGACTGGGTAGGCGAAGCAGACACGTGGGGTGAGCGTATGCTGAATAACGCAAGTGACATAGCCGAATATTCAATCCCACACGGATTGCTGTGGAGTAATCTTTTAACTGAGTTCAGAATCCGATTCTGACTTTGAAATTAACAATGTGGTTGTTACTTTTCAATCTATCATTATAATTATAATCTAATATCTAAACGAGTACGTCCAAACCTAAACGCGTGACGCAGGAATCTGTGCCAGCGCTACAACAAAGCGCAGCACAGGCCAGGCGTATAACTAGCGTCGCAACATAGGACGTTTCGTACGTGGGACTACACTTTTGCATGCAATACAAAATCTGAACTGCTCTGAGCTGCGCTGGACTACGTCGCGTGCGCCCCACGCTCCATACTCAATGCAGACATGATATCGCAAATACTAACCTTCACGTATATATGTAAGCTTCTTTATGCAAGTAACCAACGGCGCGAGACTGTGAGAAAAGCTTAGCAATTAGGCAAATGAAACTGGAATAGATTTTGCATAAATCACTCGTAAAGTGGAAAACACAGAATACCGTGTGTTGGCTTAACCTCTTAACAATGACTAACTGCAAACGGACTAAGTTTACAAAATAAACATTTGAAATCCGTCGCGAATAACTGCCGTACATTCTAATTTGGTTGACAATAGTTTTTTATAGCGCATACATATGGTTAATTTGAAACGAATTGTGATATATGCTAAAGTGTATGTTTGAAATCTTGTATGAAATTATGAAACTTTTAAATAAGAATGAAATTTAAAATTCGAAAACAAATGTCAATTAATGTCGATTAATAATATCACCCGATAATACATGATTGATACATGCCAATATAATTTGAAGGCCGAATGTGATAATCAGTATGTAATATATATATATTTAACCATGTTCGCTCCCAGTGTGGAGCATATGACTTCCTAATGGAGGTGTCTCAACAGAAGTTTTATACGAGAACTTTTTCTTACTTAGTTGCTCAACCTTTGTTTTTCTAAGAGAGTCGGTATAGAAGGATAGAGCTAGGACAGGACTAGTGGTTAGGTAGCCGCTCTCACTACGTCCAGTTTTTAGGATCTAATGGTTGGGAGTGGAATTTTAGACATCACAAACATTCTTGAGTACGAACAGAAATTCATAAAATGAAACTGTCCGCACCGGGACTTGAACCCGAGACATCCGTAACCGTAGCCAACGTCGTTAACGAAGCCGATATATGTAATATATTGGATAAGTGTAACAAATTCAAAATTTTACAGTTTTTAGTTAAGAATGAAGAAAAGCGTAAAATACCAATATCTACCAGTTCCAAAATGTAACGTTTTTAGTTATTATAATAAGCGGTCTTTCGTTTAGTAAAACCGGTTCTAATTATACGTTTTAATTTTTAAGACAGTATAAAAAAACGTGTATATATAAATATATTTTCATATAATCCTAAAATTTCATTAATATCTACAGTACAAGATTAAACCTGCCCAAAATTTTGATTTCTTATTGTCTCAGAACTTTGCATTTTGAGTTGTCACATTTTGGAACTGAGGTATCGATTTAATCATTTTTCAAACAATAAGCATAATTTATTCAAAAGTATGTACAAGACAAAACCCGACGTTGAACGGTTAACGGGGTATCGGCTTGGACGAGACGTTTATTGTTCTCTATTCGAAATGTTGGCGCGAAGATGTTTTATAGAGATGCTCTTAAAGTAAAATCTTATCAGTAAAATCATTGCTTACTTGTTTTTATTGCGCCTAAAAAGTAAACCCTCCTCTAAAAATAAACTCTGTCTCAAGTTGCTTTCAGTGTAAGTGGATGCGCAGGGTGCGAGCCTTTCATTGACTACATTGGCAAACAACACCTATTTAAGACATGCAAGGGCGCTTACTAACACCCAATAGATCAACTTCGTATATCATTATTGTAAACATAAAAAGACTGTTTTTCATAAAAACTTTATTGTTTTATTTGAATAAAAATATGGCCTTCAAAGGTGTTTTAAGTTGGTCGTCCTTCTCCACCCATTATATGTATGCAGCCACTTCATTACGACAGCCTTCCATAACGCAATAACGATCACGAAAATAAACGAACTTACTCATAACTTTTTTTTAATCCATGTCCGCTCCCAATGTGGAGCATATGGTCTCCTAATGGAGGTATTTTAACAGAATTTTTCTACGAGAACTGCTTGTTACTCAGTTGCTCAACCTCTTTTTTTTTCGAAGAGAGTAGGTATAGAAAGAATAAGGCTAGGACAGAACCAGTGGTTAGCTAATCGCTCTCGCTACGCCCCGTGAGGATGGAATGGATGGGAAGGAGGACTCAGACTACGAACAGAAATCCATAAATCGATTGAAAAATTAATCTATGAAAACCGTCCGCACCGGGAATTAAACCCGAGACATTCGTAACCGTAGCCATCGACGCTAACAACTGCGCCACGGACGCCGGACGCCATAACTTTTGGCTACAGAGAAATCAAGAATATGATATCGAAAATTTATCGAATGCTTTAAGGTATGCCTATTTGGCCTGTATAAGGACGGACCACAGCAAACAGCTTTGCTCGGTCCGCAGTCGGTATTCGTCTTAGGGCAGTCCCACAGCACGTGATTAGAATCCTGTGTCCAAAAGTCCAATCTGGCCTTTCAAACAACTTGCCCACTCAACAGTTTACTGAAATCTTTCAATCTCGATCGAATATTTGTGCAAATATGTCCAGCTATAGAATAAGCCTTCTAAAATTCAACGCCAGTTCGACGAACAGTCGTAATAATTCAATAATTTTTCCATAATATATTGTGACACCGATGTACCAGTGTTTTTCACTTTCCAAACCAGTATTTCAGTTTTTAAAAAAACTGACTAAATACTGGTATGCTAGCTTCGGTAACACGTGCGTAGCAAACCCTAATTGCATTGAAAGAAATAAACACACAAAAAAGTTTTTCGTAAAACAATACCTCACGCTGCATACCAATATACTGTAAAAGGGGATTTTAAGGGTTGCGCCCTTACGTAAATCGTAAAAGAATTATTACTGCCAAGCACCTGAGCACAACAAATAATATATGATACAGCAGATGCAAATCAAATATACTTGCTCACAATTTTGTAATATTTTCTTTAGTATTTTAGTATTCCTCCTCTCAGTTTATTAGTATTACCGATTTCTTTCATATTTAAATTCATTTTTTTATCTTAATGTTATACTAGTATGCATTGCCCGAGTTCGCATGGGAGACATGAGTTAACATTGAGTGATTTAGACGATAGAGTTATTTTGGTACTGGTTAAAATTGGAAGTTGAAAAATGAAAATACCGTGCACCGTACCACGATAACACTCGTACCACGATAACAAAATATAGTCTATCAGTTAAAGCAAGCTATAGCGCATAGGTCATATAGAGATCGTATTGACCTTTACAGGGAATATATAATTAAATTAAATTAAGGACAGTCAGATCACTTATGTGCAAGCCACCAACCTTGGGTAGCTGCTCTCGAGAGAATTACAAGACTATAAATTTGAAGATACGCATAACGTTGTTACGCTTGCTAATACCGAAGATATGACCGCGGTGTTTGTAAAGTTCATCAATTAATAATGTAAAAAGTTGAAAGAATCATCGTGGACCGTACCACATGTAACATCCACAAAATTTAGTGCAAGAATTAATAATAATGTTAATAATTGAAAGCTACATAGTTGACCTACAAATAGCAGCCAGAATTACGAATACAAATTTCACGTGGCTAATGTGCAGGGTTCGGTAGAAATTCTTTTGACAGATGGACAGATTAATACGTGTATTTTCTACTACGTAGAAGAAATATTTTACAATTCACATTTCTAGTAGAGTCATCGTAACTACAATTTAGTGCGGTTACAGTGCTCACGGGCTCGAATCCCATTACAGACAGTATTGATTTTTCAACCGATTTATGGATTTCTCTTCGAAGGCATGGATTTCTGTGGTGTCTAAGATTCCCACCCAACCACTTGATCCTAAAAACGGAGCGTAACGACAGCAATAAGCTTAATCTACTCTTTTTGAAAAAATAGAAGTTGAGCAACAGAGAAAAAAACAGTTCTCGTAGAAAAACTTCTGTTTAGATACCTTCGTTAAGAGGCCATATTGACACTCTCTACTCTCTTCGTATAATCACGAAAGTGCTAAATATATGATCATATATCTTTTACATTTTCGTCGTCTACACACTCAGTTATACAGGTAGGCATCAAACAACACAGAAAATTGCATTTAAAATAGTAGCGCTCACCCAATTTTTAAGAAGATATATGTAGTTTTAACTTTGCTATTGCGCTATGAATCTTTGAAATAATCTCCTACAAAATCCCATGTGTGCAGAGACGTGACAAGATCTACATAGCGGACATATTTTTGATATGATTGTTTGTAATGTTTCTCCGATAGTTTTTTTTTTAATTTGATATTATAAATATCATGCGCATAGACAATTGTTCGTAATCCCCAATATGTGAATAAATCTGGGTTTTAGTGAAATGAAGTCATTTCAATATTTAATTAATTAAAAAGCAATCCTTGCAGCGATATATTAATTCATCATAGAATTAAATTATTTTATCCCTGTGTTACTGCATAGTATTATATATCGGGTTTTTTCATCATTCCAATATTTTTTTAAAACAACGCGCATATTTTCATTAAAATTTAATGTACTTTTGTTAACGTAATACGATTCTTTTCCATTCGTGGAAAAACAAATAATGCAACGCAAAGAGCCCTATTTTAAGCCGAGCAATTATTTTTGTGGATTTTAGCAGTTTTCATTAGCGATTGTGGAAATAAAACGAAATGCTGTTAATAATTAAATGCTACCACAATACACCACTGCATTTTGTAGGGTGCAGTCGGATATTGAATTTCATTCGTAAGAAATAAATAAATTATTATCACTTTTATATTTACTCTACAACGAATAATGTAATTTTTGAAAAGAGTACCATCAATTTGAGTAAGTTTTCCCATCGGTTTAAGATTGGCCCACTATATGGAAAAAGGTTTGGCATTATGGTGTTAGAATACCATGATAATACTAATGCCAAATGAATATTTTTTTAGTTAAGCAAAGGTATCGAGTAGCCTTTGGTGGTAAAAATATGAATTAATGCGCAATGTAATTGGTTGTATTGTTGAATTTGTGAGTTGTCAGTTTGGAATGATAAAACTAAGTTTTTCCTACCTCAATTATGTACAGAATGTATGAAAGCGTAAAGAAAAGTTGTCGAAACTTTAAAATCACTAAAATTTATAGTAATTTCAGTGATTATTTGTATCTTGGGTCAAAGTTATCCGATTTGAATGCAAATATAGGTCCACCTTGTTTTATCTATATTTATATATGAATTATAACAATAAACCTATGTAAATCTATGAAAAACCGTCAGAACTGGGCTTTTTTTCTGTAAAAAGTTAAATTAAATAACTTATAAATTAATGTTAAAAGATTATTTAAGTAAAACGTTCAATAAACAAGTTCCACGTTGTTTTCACTTGACTCACTTCAATTCTTTTTTTGTCAGAATTCTGTTGTTTCCATCTTTGCCATTCTATCAGATAAATCTCATTGCAGCTGCGTTACAGGTAGACACATAAATCAAAATAAACAAATATATTGTAATACATACATCGCTTTCGATTACATAAATATATAATAAATAAAGAATTATAAAAATAAATGAATTGAATGTATTACAAAACTAAAAACGATAAATTTGTTATGCCACTGGTTGTGTTAATAATTGTGACAGGTGTTTCACTTAGTTAAGAATCATCTTCAAACTTACTTTGTCTTGAGGTTTTCATGAATAACATTGATCAGTTTTCTACAAATCGATTAAGCATGTACCCGAGTACTCAACTCTCTTATTAAGTTGGAGGGTCACGGAATCAAATCTTCAATCAGACATTTTTCAGTATTCCTTAACTACCACTTCCAATCTGATCCTTAAAAACGAAATGTAGAAAAGAACGATTAGCTAATTACGACTTATCTCCTAGACCCACACTATCATTGAAAAATCAGTTTTCGAACAACTACTGTTTAAACACTCCATAAAATTAATTGATCAGTAACTAATTTGATAAATGGTCAATAAAAAATAATAAATGGTCAGTAATAAATAATAAATGGTCAGTTAATAGTTATGATTGAACAGTAAATAATTCCTTAATAAATAAAGGTTAATTAGGTTAGGCTTAATAAGAAAAATTAACGGTTCATATAAATATCTGACCGTTTATTTTATTAACTGACCACGTGTACACTAAAACCAATCCTAAAAACGGGTAATATCGAGATCGATTAACAAACCACTAGCCCTGGCATTATCCTTCTACTCTCACTCACTTCGAAAAAAAATGGTTGAGCAACTTAAAGATTAATTAGGCAGTAACTAATTTCATAAATTGTCAGTAACTTCATTGATAAATTTATTGGGTCAACAACATCAAAATTGTTGGTCAGTAAAAAGTAATAAATGGTCAGTAGTTCATGAAAATGGTTAGTAAGAAATAATAAATGGTCAGTTAATAATTATGTTAGGTCAGTAAATAATTCCCAAATAAATAACGGTTAGGTTAGGTTAGACATAATTAAAAAACTGACCGTTTTATCTAAATATCTGATCGCTTAATTTAATAACTAACAATTTAATATAAATTTCTGAACGTTTTTTCATTAACTGACCACGTGTATACTGACCATTTATTATTTTTTACTGACCAAAAATTTTTATATTTTTGATCCAATAAATTTAAGCCCGTAATAAATACGTATACTCCACATTGTGCGTGGATATAGTGTGAAAAAAAAACGCTTACAAACGATTATTGTATGTTAATATACTCACTAATGCACCCTGCCGTAAACCACAGTACGCGGCTATAGAAACTGCACTCCAATTAACGACAAAACCACGCCATGTTTTTAAACTTCATTCCAAAACCCTGTTAATTATTTTTCCAAATAATAACCGACGCGCCCCCGTTAAATATTTTATTTCACATCCGTTTTAAAATGGCGTTATTAAAACTCATATTACCGGAACTGAAATACTAATGAGTAGTTTTCAATCACAATAAAACTTTTTTAAATCCATATAACCATTACTAAGCTATGAAGTCTGTACTTCAAAACATTTTACGATGATTTTTTCAATACTGTATCGGTCTATGCTAATAACTATTAAAACATTGAAAAGCTACCTCGTTGCTCGAGATATTAGGCGACATTTTAAAAAGGATAGGAAAGTTTACAAGAAGTTCTTAATAAGGCACAAAGGTATGCAAGGACTCGGGCTGGGTGCTGTAAATAATTTAATTTTCAAAAAAATATTTCTGACTATGTTCGGGGTATGAGTCAGCCGAATGGCAATACTATTCATAACAAAACCTTAATAACTCAGATAATTTATGTAACATTTGTTATGAATATCGTCGGAAAGATGGAAACAATAACATGTTTGAAAAATATGGCGTCATCAAAAGTTTTCTTACCTAACCCAAAAATCTAAAAAAATCTTTCTTTATTTACAAATGACCAATAGCGATGTTACTCGTTCGTACATAAATGAGGTGTGATTAGTCAGTATCTGCTTTCCAATGGTTTTAGATGGTTGACAGTTAGCTGTGTCTAATAATTCATTAATAATAAATAAAATTGAATCGTAAAAAAAGTTGAAAAAACTTTCCTTAAAACAAACTCCCTTTCCAAGAATACGATTATTAGTACGGTCAATCTGGGTAACTTTGGTCTAGCCCTTGGGGTTTTTGTATTTTTATGGTCTGCCATTGCATTTTTGTGTGTTATTGTTCTACATATAAATGTACGAAATTTGATGAAATTTAATTAACATTAATAGATTTATTTTTATAATTGATATATAAATATAGATAAAACAAGGTGAGCAAAACTTCAATTTGGGTAACATTCAAATCGGGTAACTTTGGCCGACGATACAAATAATCACCGTAAGTACTATAAATTCAGTTTTAAAATCTTGACAACTTTTCTTCATGCTTTCATATATTCCATACATAATTTAGATGGGAAAAAAATAATATGCAGCACTTGGTATTGAAATTAGTAATACAAATCGAAAATATTGCTAATCCAATTTATTTCAATATTAGTTTTTATGTTGTGTTTTATCATTGCAAACTGACAGCTTCCAAATTCAACAATAAAACCAATTATATTACACATTAATTCATATTTTTACCACCAGTAGCTACATAATCTCTTTTGGTTAGCTAAAAAATATTCATATCATGATATTCTAACAGCATAATGTCAAACCTTTTTCCATATAGTGGGCCAATCTTAAACCGATGGGAAAACTTACTCAAATTGATCGTACCTTAAATATTTTTAATTCATATGAATGTTATGGTGTTGGAATACGTGAGATGACAAATAATTGTCTACCTAATTAAATTTTGAAGAACTAAATACTTTGATATTTGATCGTATTAAGTTGTAAGTCTGTTGTCAAATATCTCTCACTTCAAACAATATACTTTAAAGCGTAAGTAAACTGGCGTACTAAGTTTCCTTACAACAAAAGCCTGAATTATTCCGACACGTCTAAACTGAACAAGCAACATTTTTTTATATTTTACACATTTTTTATTATTTCTTACTTTTTCAAAGCACCATTAGTAACTTAACTTCACACCGATTCGTAAAACGTTTAAAGCACCGATGCATATTTACCGCATTTTAAAATAGAGTGTTTCACTTGCGTTGCGATCTGGGTGTTGATAGATAGTGGATGAAATTATATTTATTACATGACATATTGTGATTTGGTGTGCAAATGAAATATGGGGCATGTCATCTGAAGCCCCGCAAAAATTCACATAAATCTAAAACAAACTTACTCACTAGTATACATATACCGGATATCTACCATATTTTTACAAAACACTCCCTAAACAACAGCTTTTCAAAATTTGTTTTGCCGTTACCCCCTAACAATCATACTTTTTTGTGTTACTTGTAATTCTGAACATACTGGTATTACTGCATAATTTAGAGACCGAATGAAACTATTTTTATTTCTATTTGACAATGTTTTTTACGTTCTCAATCGTGGGGAGCGGTCTTCTAATATAAATTTTATGGCCATCAAATGGAGCATCGTAACATTAATTGTTTTTACTAGAACCATTTTTAATTCAGTGACTGTTCTTGTCAATTCTTGTTGTAAAGCCATTACATTATCGTCGTTTCTTTTGCAAAATAGTATAAAAAACAGTTTAAAAAATAACTTTATATAATGAAAACAAAAATAATAAAACATGTAATAAGTACTGAAAATATATACTTAATCATAATTTTTCTCAATATTGTTAGTTTTTTAGGCGATTTTTGCAGTATAAATAATACAAAAAGTCGAAAACGCATAATATGCAATTTTGCAGTGGAAACGACAGTATTCTAAAAAAACAAATTGTTTTGTACCTACTACATCCATATTTTTATAGTAATCAGAACTAGTATCATCATCGCGTGCACTTTTAATTGATGAAATAACATCAGTTGGTAAGTAATACTCGCTATAAGTGAAACTAGTCGTGATCATTATAAAAATGTGGAAGTTGTACAAAAAAATTGTGTTTTATTTTTAAAATCGATTGTTTCATTAAGATAGTTTACCACCACAAAAAAAGTAGAGCACCACAGTTTGTGAACCTTTACCTACCCTTGAATGTTCATCATCTTCCCTTACACTTGGGGAGATAAAAGTTAAAGCGGGATTATTTCAAGAGGCATAAATCAACTGGACATCGAGAACAAAATAATTTATCTCGCAAAAAAAATATTTATTTTGTATAAAGATAGAATCTTTTCGAAACACTTGAATAAAAAATCAGGTCTGCAAACAACAACAACCCACCTAATGGTATATATTTTTTTCATTTACAACTATTACATATACCTGTCATATACAGCACTTTATTATCATTTCAAATCGATTCTACTGATAATATATTTTTTTACAACCATTGCTTTTAATGTGGTGCATTTATAACAAAGCAGATTATCTCAACACAAGGAAGTTTACGAGAAAAACTTACTACTAGCAATTATGTTTCATAATTCTTGGGCAGGTAAATAGTATTTTTTATGTCATCCAATTACTATGATGCGTGACTAAATGGACCTTCTCATTTTTTTTTCTCCCTGACATGGACCTCTTGCAAGTCTATATGGACCACTCTGGAAACCTAACCGTTAGGCAGTGATACAACTGTAATGATCGAACCACTGT
Organism: Himalopsyche phryganea; assembly: GCA_022494535.1. Lineage (NCBI taxonomy): Eukaryota > Metazoa > Arthropoda > Insecta > Trichoptera > Rhyacophilidae > Himalopsyche > Himalopsyche phryganea. The sequence goes on from JAGVSL010000071.1 coordinate 2,517,488, forward strand.
ATTCGACTCAAATGATCAAATCACTGTATTCGATTCGAATCTAAGTGACTCATTTCTCTGACATAGAAGTCAATAAGTTTCACTTAGGAGGCGAAAAAAGAGAATACATTAGACATTTTTCGGGGAAAATTATCTCGGCCCGAATCTGTTACTGCTTATGTACTCATTTTTATCACCTTACTCTAAGCCTGAGCGATAAATCCTGTATCACCACGGCAAATAAACCTATGAAATCACTTAATATGGAATTATGCAACGCTGCCAAAAACAAGGCAAAAAGAAATACAGTCTCATAATAAATCTCCTGCTTTCCATACAAAGAACATAAATAGTGCCACGATAAAGGGAGAGCGGGGGCAGTAAGGCATCTTCGTTCACACTTCACAGTCTCTTCCGCCATTTATCACGGGACCATTTATTCCGACCTTCCCTTATTGTGTTGCGTAGGTATCCCACTTTTGTTTGTTTGCGCTCACTCCAAACCCACTATCGTCTATCTGCGCTTCAAGGAAAGGCATTAAAACATCGATATTGGTAATTTTATCACATTTATCAAATACTTAATTATGGCGACTAATTATTTGGTCAGTAACTAATTCCATAAATGTTCAGTAACTAATTCGATACATGCTCAGTAAGAAATAATATTTTCTTTCTAAAAATATGTCAGCTTTTTTGAGAAGAGAGTGCGTTGACCGCTGCACCACTGACCCGACAATAAATAGGCAGTTAATATTTTTGTTTGGTCAGAAAACAAATACATGTTAAGTTCTAATTAATTAAAAAACCGACCGTTTTATATAAATATCTGACCGTTCAGTTTTATAACCGACCATTATATATAAATCAATGACCATTTATTTTATTAACTCACCACGTGTATACTGGTCATTTTGATTAATTGCGTTGACCGCTGCACCACTGACCCGACAATAAATAGGCAGTTAATATTTTTGTTTGGTCAGAAAATAAATACATGTAAGGTTCTAATTAATTAAAAAACCGACCGTTTTATATAAATATCTGACCGTTCAGTTTTATAACCGACCATTATATATAAATCAATGACCATTTATTTTATTAACTCACCACGTGTATACTGGTCATTTTGATTAAATTACTGAGTATTTATAATTTAAGACATCGACTGAAGGTGCTTGATGGAATTTCAATATCAAATTTGGATTATTGAGATTTTGTACTCTTCCATGTATTTTGTCACTAACGACCCGGGTTTCGCCTTTCGACATCTTCAGGCATTCGAGCACACGAAATGTTAACTCAGGTATCAGTGTGGCTCTCAGATGTATAATATTTTACCTCGTAAATAATATTTGTCGTATTTGTATCTTCTATATAAACGTTAGACACTGTTTACTGTCTGCCAGTTCAAGTCCATTCGTGTTCTCTAATGCCTGAAGATGCCGAAAGGCGAAACCCGGGTCGTTAATGACAAAATACATGGAAGTGTACAAAATCTCAATAATCCAAATTTGATACTGAGTATTTATTAAATATACTGACCAAAAATTGAAACAGTTACTGACATAAACATGTGAAAGTGGTACAAAACAAATTATGTTTTATTTTTATAAAATACCTAATGCTTTTTAGCCAAGAATTTACAGTAAACACCTTAAAAGTAATGCATAAACATAAAAAAACCGTCAAATTTGGAATATATTATGTACAACACTAATATTGTTATTCACACATTGGAAGCTAAAACATTTTTATAGCCCTTGACGAGATTAATTAAAGGAGAGGGTTTAAGAAGAAAATTCTTTTTTTGGCAATTTACGCTTTCACTAAATTATGAAAATATGTATGATGACCAATTATAAATCCGAGATCTACTAATTTATGTTGCATTTTAATTATAATATTAAAATATTCCTGATACTTTTCTGTACAACCAATGATATTGTTTCAAGCGTTGGCTAAGCGACTATGCCGATAAATCAACCAACAAATGAAGAATTAGGCTTTTTTGTATTGGATTCACGGTCCATTGGAATTTAGAGACGGCAAAACAATGCAAATACTAAATACGATGACAACTCTATCTAACAATACTTTCGCAAAAGGGAAATAAATATCTATTTTGTTTGTTTATGACGTCGGTAATAATTGTATACATAACACAGCAAGATACATTTGCTTCTAAGGTAATGCGTATTTTAATAGCACTTTTCTTCTTTTTTAGTCATATTCCTCACGTGTTTGGGGTGCGACTTTCACCTATCGCAATAGCTCTGTTTTCTTTGACGATTCTGCACTCCGCTGCTTTGAGGGCCATCGGTAAGGAGAGGCCTGTGGCGTCCTTCACTTGGTTTTGCCTTCGACCTTTTATTTGACGACGAGCCACTAAACAGTTTTGGTAGGCTTGCGGGCAATGAGGCCAATAAAGCCAAATCTGTCCCGGATTTGTAGCTCGTTCAGGACAGATACGTTTGTGCGCTTGGCTGTCCATGGTATACAGATAATCCTTCTCCAGCACCATATTTCAAATGCGTCTAGCCGTTTTTTTCTTTCGCTTTTAGAGTCCATGACTCCAAGCCGTAAAGACATATGGAGTACACCAGCGATCGTACTAGATGCATTTTGGTATGTCTGGTTATTTCCTTACTTTTCCAGATTTTCTGCAGCCTAGACGTTGTGGTCTTAGCCATCCCAATATGTCTTGTGACTTTTGTTTCGTAACTCTATATCATTCTTAAAAAATAAAATGTTATTTATTTAATATAAAATCAAAGCTTATAACTTTGTTATTTCACTGGTTATTTTACTAATTGAGACAAGTGTATCGCTTGTTTTAGAAGCATCTTTAGACTACATCAGACTATATCGCAAGATTATTTATTTCTTAAGAAATCAATAATTCTAGCACTGAACATGAAAACGAAAAGTAAATATAGAATTTGTCTTTAAATAGAATCACATTTACCGAACATTTAAAAGCTAAAATATTTACTGTAACCTTTTTCCCTGCCCAGCCGCCAAACGTGATTTATCCTTTCACGCTCTTAAAATTTCAAGAATTAATTATAAAGTGATAAAATTAAATTAGAATTTAACAGAGATAACATAAAAATAGAATGTTATTTTATTCAAATACTCATTTATATTCCGAATATTGGGTTATGTATACTGGTACTTTGTCGGCGTCCATGGCGCAGTTGGTAGCGTCGCTTGCTACGGTTACGGATTTCTCGGGATCAAATCCCGGTTCGGACGGTTTTCGTAGATTGATCTTTCAATCGATTTATGGATTTCTGTTCGTAGTCTCAGTTCTCTCTCCCACCGATCCCATCCTCACGGTGTGTAGCGAGAGCTATTAGCAAACCACTAGTCCTGTCCTAGCCATATCCTTCTATCCCTACTCTCTTAGAAAAAAAGAGAAAATGAACAACTGAGTAGCAAGCAGTTCTCGTAGAAAAATTCTGTTAAGATACCTTCATTAGGAGACCATATGCTCCATGAAAAAAAAAATACTGATACCTCAGTTCTCAAATGTATCAAGTGGTAGTCTGTGGTTATTTTAGAATTCCAGTGGTTGTTATCTTTTTATATCCAAAATGTATGAATTACGAAAATCCTGTGAAAACCTCCAGAAACTTATATTATTAATATTGAAAAAAATATTATACACTTAAATAAATTAGACAATCCTAGAATGTCGTTAACATCTACAACAATTAGATGTACGTCTATTAGATGTACAATTAGATGTATGTCTCCTAATAAGCTCAGAACTACGCTTTTCAGTTGTAACACTTTGGAACTGAGGTATCGACATATATATATACGGGAGTGTTGGGTCCAATTTTTGTTCCCGTTTATATACGTGATGGGAAGCGAATAGGTTAATATTACATTAAGAAACACATACTTTTCCAAATTACGATTCTAATTTCGAAAATTGGGTTTGCAAAATATTTCCGCTAGAACAAAGTATAGCCTTGTGATTTAACGACATCTCTAGGATTCCAGCGGATGTCTATATTGAAGTTTATGCATATATTAGAATTTATTTTATTTTATTCGGCTACGCAATCAAATAGGCAATAACACGCACTGTGGTGAGCACACTTTACTGTTCAAACAATACACTCTGGGCTTGCTTTTCGGCGTTTTTCCTTAATTTGACAATGTAAAATCTAAACGCATGCCTACGTCTTTCGCCAAATTAATTTATTACAGAAGTGGCGTCCTAATAAGACGCTTTTTCAACGGTGGCTCACAGATAGAGTTGGACCTCGATCTATCGACATCCCATGTGTTGTTGTTTTTTCACGTTGACTGTTCAATATACGAATTTTATATATTTTGATGAGCACGCTCATCACGAGCATTATCAAGTGATAAAAATACAAACATAACAAGGCTATTTATACAAAATTGAGTATTAAAAATTAAGGTATATAAAACTGTTGGTTCATGAACTAAGACAAAAAATTACTGATCATCAAACAAATTATACATAAACCAAATTAAATAGTCTACAATTAAAATGTTAAGGACTTCTTAAAAATCAATAAATACTAATCTGAAACAAATATAGCTACATTAAAAGTCCATTAACTGTGCAAAAATTTTTAATGACATTACTGATGCATTAAGTAAATAGCAGATTGGGAAAATTTTAAGTAGAAATTATAGAACCATTCAAAAACAATGAAATATTAATAATGTAATTAATATTAACAATAAACAACCATGGTAAGTGGAAAACACTAAGAAGTCAAGAGCATCCAACGAATTTTTATATCTAAAAAACAAAAATTAAACCGGTCCTGATCATTATAAGCATGTGGAAGTTGTAAAAATGAATTGTGTTTTATTTTTTTAAATATAATGCCTTTCCACCAAGAATTGACAGTTAACACATTAAAAGTGACTATATAAGAACTTTTTTATTTTATTTTTATTCGATGAACTTGTTTGTATCATACCAAAGATACATCTACTCAATGATAAATTTAAAGTACATGTTTATAGCAAACAGTGACAATAAGGAATATTAATATAACAGGTGAATAAATAATACACTATGTATGAATTATGTGTAGCACACCATCGATTCAAATTAGACATTAGTATAGAGTTTTTTTCCATTTCCGCTCCCAATTTGGGGCATATTGTCTTCTAATGGAGGTATCTTAACAGATTTTTTCTATGAGAACTGTTTGTTACTCAGTTGCTCAACCTCTCTATTTCAGAGAGAGTAGGGATAGAAGGATAGGGCTAGGACAGGACTAGTGGTTAGCTAATCGCTCTCGCTACGCCCCGTGAGGATCGGATGGGTGATAGGGAGTTTTTAGACATCAGAAACACTCAGGATGTGAATAAAAATCCATAAATCGATTGACAGATCAATTTTTGAAAACCGGGAATTGAACCCGAGACATCCGTAACCTTAGCCAGCTACGCTACCAACCATCACGGACGCCGACGCCGAAGGTTAAGTTAGGTTTAATTAAAAAACTGACGGTTTAATTTAATAATTTTCTATTTTGGCATAATGCCATCGTCATAATAATGGCGGTCACAACTACTAAAGGATAAATGTTATCAATAAGGTGTGTGAAATAATTTAAATATTTCACACATTTTAAGCAATAAACCTTAAATTTGAATTGTTGAGATTCTTTACATTTCGATGTATTTCGTCACTAACGACTCGGGTTTCGCCATTCGTCAGTTCGAGTACATTCATGTGCTCGAATGCCAGAAGAAGATGAAGTGAGGAAATATATGAAAATGTACAAAATTTCAACAATCCAAATGTCATATTGAATTTCCGTCATGCACCCTCAGTCTATATCTTAAATTATAGCAATGAAGCTTGTATAAATGTGTAGCGTTATGGTAAAAGTTGATGTCTTTTTTGTTATATTGGGTTTATTCTCACAATAAAATATTTGTCAGTGTATAGTGGCGAAATTCAATATGCTCGTCATTATCCATCAAGAAGTTTCCATTGAATAAGTGTATTATCTATTAGGAGCTATCCATTTAATTTTAATTTTTCATAACTTCCCAAGGTTCATGTTTCTAGCTTATCAACTTACGCAATAACGCCACAATAATAAACTATACAATTATTTTTAATTCATAGCCTAGTTATTAGATGACTTCCAGCAAGATCGCAGATCTCCGTCCAACAAACATCCATGTCGACTGCCTTATATTGTATAATAGCAATTGTAATTAAAAACAAATCGTTTTAACAAACTTATTTATCAAATTAATTATTTCGCGTAAATTCTGCGTATACCGCATTTTAAATAGGCACAAGCATATTAAAATTTGACAAACTTCTGTATTCGTGTATTTCCATCTAATCCGATTTTCTTTATTCTTGTTTCCGCTAGAAGCTCAGCGTATAATGTGCTTGCAAACTGAATACCAATTAGGCTGAAAAAATGCGGAAAAACCTTTAGAAAGCTTTCGTATTGCAAGCAGTGCCACTGTCAAATTACACATCTTACTGGCAATATTATTTTTTCTGACAACTTAAAATTAATTGAAATTATAAGAAATTTAATTCTTCGTAAAATCTACGAACAAGAACAATGTTTTATACAGTATGTGAAAAATCGTAATTAGATTTTTAATTTAACTAAGCTTATAGCATCAATTAATTTTCATTTTAATCAAATTCTTATTCTACCAGATCGTTTCTTTCATTTTAGATCAAACCAATCCAGAATTTCTTTCCTTGCTTCTCAATGAAAGAAAACGCGTGTCAAAAATTTCCACAAAGTTGCCGTCGAATCCCACGAAAATATTAATCTAAAAATATTTTATGTCGAGTCCGTGGTGCAGTAGTCAAAGTCATTGGCTTTAGTCACAGATGCCTTGCGTTCAAATCCTGGTACGGACAGCTTCATAAATTGATTTTTCAATCTATTTATGGATTTCTGTCGTATGCATGAATGTTTATGATATCTAGAATTTCTTCCAACATATAAGATCTTAAAAACGGGGCGTAGCGAGAGTAATCCGCTGACCTATAGTCTTGTTATAGCCTTATTTTTACATCCATACTGTCTTCGTAAAAGAGAGATTGAGCAACCGAGTAAAAAGCAGTTAACTTATATTGAGATATCTCCATTAGGAATCCATATGCTCTACAGTGGGAGTGAACATGCTAAAAGAAATATTTTTCTATAAAAATACTACACTTAAAACAATAATACAACAGAAAAACATTTCAATGAATTCTGTCAAATGCAAAATTATCATGAAAACACATTGATGTTGATGACAATTTAAAAGCGATGTATTTACGTTGCGTAGCTGTTTTTTTTTCAAATACTGTCTGGCTCCGGACAGTAAACGATCATTGCTGGTTTCTTAGAGACAGGAATTTAGCTCAGTGATCAAATAGTGCTGTGTTCAGTTCTCAAGGTCAAATATCAAGTATTTTCCTGGACGGTCCAATTCTACAACGTATGATGTTTGTTCCAGCGATGGTGATCGAATAGCACTCAATCCTCTTCACCTGATACTTCTATTAATGTCACTTTGAAGGTGTTTACTGTTAATTCTTTGTGGAAAAGCTTGTTAATACTAAAAAAATTTCTCATTCCACAATTGCATTAATATAACGATCAGAAGCGTTTTCAATTGAAGGTTCTGGAAATAAAGACTGGAGTCTTCTTTTTCGAAAATGAGAGATTTAGATATGTCTGGTTAGTATACTAAGTTGAATTTAAAACAGATAAGTCTATAAAATGTACATTTTCGAAGAATTAAGCTCTGTTTTCATAGCCTTGTATGACAAACGCGGCAGTTATTAAGCGGACCAATCAGCTCGCTTTGTCTGGCTTTTTTCAATATGACGTTTTATTCATATTTTGTATTGGTACATAACATACCTGGCAGTTTTCAGTTTTCACAAAATAAAGATGGAAGTTTTACTTCAAAAAGGATTTCACAAAACGATATAAATTATTATTTCAAGTAACTTTTTAAAGTAGCGAAACACGCATCACATTTAGTAACACAGCCAATGGAATAACTAAGTTATCAATATTAATTGTATATGAATAACAAATTTCCACAAAGTTACCGCCGAATCCATTGAAGATACAAATTATATTAAATTAGTAAGAAAATGTCTACTTATAAAATCTTATTGTACTTTTTTCAGAAGTTCTACATAGAAAAAAGAAATAAGACGTTTATTATTGATTCGCCAACATTTTAGAATTAAGAAAACTGCCACCATTGTTTTCAGAAACCAGCAAAATGAATCAAAACAGATAAACTATGTAACATTTATTAGTAGAATACCTGATCTATATCTGTGATAAACTTGTGGAATTAATAAAAAAGGTGATTTATTTTTCTTTTAATGACCGTTTCAAAAATATGAAAGAGTCAAAGAATATTTAAAATAGAAGTTATTTAATTGTATTTAAGTTACATAATATAATTTAAATTAAATTAAACTTATGCTTTCACGCCACTGTGAGCGAGCGAAAGAGCGGCACATTCTGCCAGAGGTTTTATGCAAATCTTAATTGACCCGCCTGATCAAACGGGTGATTTTGTTTCAGAACAATTAAAACGTTTGTACAAGAAGATCAGTGTTTGTTATTTTTTCCATTTGTAATAATCACGATTTGGGCATTTCTCAAGGCAACAATAAGCAGGCAATTTTCTTTGAACTTCGTTTATTTGTTCCCTGAAATCAATTAATTACATATAATGTTTTCTGAAATAATAAGGTAAAAGCATTAGTATATAAAATATTCTTCACAACATTTTACTCTTCCTACTGCTTCAAAAATTACTTAATGCTGCTATAAACAATGCCATTCTCTAGGGAATTTTATTGTGACTCGGAAATTAACAAAAAAATAAACATTGGATTCAATTGCTCTATGATTTGTTCTAAGAAGTTTCATTATTTGACATATCATGGTAACTTTTTCATACTGACATTTGACACACTCTGGTTATTTTGTTAAGTTTAAGTTTCATTAGGGTTCATAACTGAAATCGCCCAGCGGTAATGACAATGATTCGGAGAAATCGACCCAACTGTCGTCAGGGACGCACGGCCATCGCCTGAGGATACGTTTGCAAGACGAGTTCATTTTTGAACGAAAGGGTGGTTCCAACGATGCGGGAGTCCTTTTAATTTTATGTGTGAGTAGTCGATTACGATCTTTCGAGTGGAGGTGGGCTGCCCGCCAGCGTGGTCGGCACCGTTGACGTTGTGGATTGCATGTGTTTGTTTTGAATTGGATTTAATTTAAAATCGTTTGTCGTGTCACTTGCATTATAACTTAAAGTAAAATCATGTGTTAAGTAAATGTAAATGTAGAATCAATTGTATGTGTTAAGATTATATTTGTGTATTGTAAACCACTGCGTATTTGATTAAAAATAAATAAGTGTTAAATCGGATTTGAAATGGTGTTTGTTTGAGATCCCAGCCTTTCCAAGACGCCGATAACCAGTCATCCACCTCTCTTCGATCCAGGTCTTTTCACATTGTATTTGTGTAAATTATCGGTTTACCTCATTTCCATGTATGATTATTAAGCATTTTTATATTCCTAATTAAATTTCCTTCAGAAAACTGCATTGTTTTTGGCAGAATTTAGTATTTTCCTGGAGAAAAAAGGGAGCATGTTGTGAAGCATATTTAGCGAAAATACTTGATAGATATTATATTAGAAATATATAAAACGTGTATCACTTAAAATGCTTTCTACCAGCTAAAAGAAACCCGTCTTTCAACTAGTTATTATTTTTGTAATGCAGAACAAACATAGGCTTTTTTCTAGTACAAAAGTAACTAATACGTATATTATCCATCTACTTATTCTCTTCCACAAAACTCAACTCTAGTACTAAACACAAAAAACCAGTACTACAATCCGAAAATTCCGTTGGAAAAATAATATGATTTAAAATGGCTACAAAAAATCCCTTTACTTAAAAATAAAATCGTAAATAAGAAACTAAAATACGAATAACTAGTTCTATATTTTTTTTATCTAATCTGACAAACCTTTCAAGTACTTTTTTGTGATAACTCATAGACGGAAATTTATAAGTTTTTCTTTGTAACTAACTAAAAAGTATTTCTAAGCGATAACTAACAAGAAGTGCTATTACTCAGTTTATAGGAGGCTGTGATTAGCGACTATTCAATATTTTTTTATGTGTTAAGCCTTTCAAGAATTTGGCATTACGGGGGATTTTGGTATATAAAAAGTGCACTAAGTCTTCATCTCACGTCAGATTTATTTTGGTGACAAATTATTTGTAAAATAATTCTTTTTTTTAAATCGAAGTTTTTACTACAATTCAAAATAAGAGTTTGCTTTATAGAACTAGATTTATATTCAAATAATTACTGACGATATCGTCTGTATAATGTTAGAAAGCGTCAAGTCAAAAATCTGCTGTTTTAAGTTTTGAATAACATAGATTTAAGCACACTCTATACTCTCAATAATACCCAGCCATATTCCATATATTTGTTTACGTAATTTGATGAATTAATATGCGTTTAGCCAATACCATCCAAAGTCAAGACAGACCATTGAATTTTAAAGATGTCTGATAGGGTTTTATGGAGGTGGTTACATAGCTGGAACCACATTTAACTCAATACAGACAATCTGGGACACGTAGCTGTACGCTATTAAAACCAAATGCCATTTGTTCAACGCTTGCATTCTACTTGTGTTGCTTTATTGTAGCGAATCATGAGACCTGACCAAGAATCATGACAAAACCGTATACTAAGCTTTGACTTCGTGAGAAACTGGCGTACCAGGTATCGCCCTGTGGTCTTGTAGAGACATTGGAGCACGCTTTTTCACGTACTGTGAACGCCTCCTAAATCCTGCTTGCCTCTTTTTCTGACTGGTGGAATTACCGCGTCACACTACAAGATGTATTCGGCGGAGCTGACGAATTCTGGCAAGTCATGTGAGGAAGCAAAGCCGTTGACGAATGACAGGGAATCGTTGAGGCTCCGCGTGGTGGCCATATGCTACACATAGAGAGCGAATATGGTCCAGGAAGAAAGAAGAAGTACATAGAACCTTCACACATGTAAAATAACAGACTTTTTAACATAACATCTTTATCCACAAGTCTTCGATAAAAATTATTGATTAGTAAATAAAAACGCAAACGATCAAATTTCCAGAAATTAATTAACTTTTTTGGATTATTGAGATGTTGTACACTTCCATGTATTTTGTCACTAACGACCCGGGTTTCGCCTTTCGGCATCTTCAGGCATTCGATCACACGAATGGACACGAACTGACAGACAGTCAACAGTGTCTAACGTTTTTATAGAAGATACAAATACGACAAATATTATTTACGAGGTAAAATATTAACGTATAAAATAATAACGTCTGAGAGCCACACTGATACCTGAGTTAACATTTCGAGAATCGCCTTAATCCTTATTTTGTAAACAACACATTAACAGAGTGGCGAATTGCCGCTTTCATCTTCTATATAAACGTTAGACACTGTTTACTGTCTGTCAGTTCGAGTCCATTCGTGTGCTCGAATGCCTGAAGATGCCGAAAGGCGAAACCCGGGTCGTTAGTGACAAAATACATGGAAGTGTACAAAATCTCAATAATCCAAATTTGATATTGAAATTCCATCAAGCACCCTCAGTCGATGTCTTAAATTATATAAATTAATTAATTAACTGTCAGAAAAATTCTTTTCAATAAATATATTTTTTTTATTAAAAACAAATTGTGAAGCACAGACTTTATATTTCGATATACAGATATAAAAAATAGTAATACCATAAAAGTTTGAACGAGAACTAAGTTGTTTTTTGTTTATCTTGTAAATAATATAAATACTTCCAAATCAAATGTTTGGATACTGTTTTTTCTTATGTTATTTCCAACTAAAACTTTGAAAACTTTAGGAGCGATTGAAGCAAAGACTTTTTTTTGGGAACCGAACAAAGTTGGAGGTCATTCGTTTTTCGAAAAAGTCTATTAAAACAAATGAATATCTATTTTTTAATCTTTTATCATGTCCAATAAGAAAATAATATTTTAGTACATTCTTAGACTGAAAGCTTAGATAGATCTTAAAGTTTATTTGACCTTATAAAACACTAGAAATATAATGTCATTTATTATTATGATTTTATTTTCAATTATCTGGAAATGAAGAGGTGAAATTAGTTATATGAATTTTCAAACAGAATGAAAAGTCCTTATTTCACAACGTCTCGACTAATATTTTTCAAGTTTTGCTTTTTGATAAATACGAGTAATCTTTATTCGAGTTGTGTATAAGCAAAAACGCCACTGTCCACAAAAAGTCTAAAATGACATATGAATGCAAAAATATTCTCCATATTCTTGTGTATGTATACAACTTAACAAATCAAATACAATATCCCCGAAAACCGTGAAAAATGAATTCATAAATTGCGTTTACATGCAAACTCACTTCTGCCCTTTCCAAAATCATTGACTTAAGTCACTTTGATTATATTAATATATTCTATAAGAATTCACTAAATACTCACATGTTCGTATAAAGTGTAAGAATTACGGCAGTATTTTCACTAGAGGACTTTGAAGGAGAATGGCGTTTTTGCTTTTATACAACTCATAATATATGCTGAAAATAATAATGATTGTACAAACTCGTGACATAGAAAATATCAACAACCGAAAAATCATATTTCATCATTCTATTTTATTGACTTTCCTAGAAAAAAATAAATATTCCAAATTATTCTAAAAATCAAAATAACCCTATTTAACAAGACAGTATATAAATAAAGAATTTTGAATAATATTTCCAATCATGTTCATTTCTCAATCTGTATATATAAAAATGAAAGTTTGTTTGTTTGTCCTCTCTGCGTTCCTTTATCCGTCATCCGGTTTTCAATGAAACTTTGGTGAGTTGCTGTGCGCACACCTGTTAAGGTTTCTAAAGAAAATCTAAAATAAAATGTGATTCAAGAATCAAATACAAACGAACAGCGACATACCGGACAAACCTTCTGATTTATTCGTGTACGAACCAGACGGAAAACAGGAACTATTGCGTATCTAAAAGCGCTTCAGCAAACAGAATTAAAACATAAACCCTTTCTTTCTTTGAGTGGGATTGCAACGCATGCCGGGTACTCACATGTTATGAATGAAAATAGCTTTCACTTTGTAGAACTCCATTACAATAATGTTGAATATGAAAGTATTATTACTACGGGAATAATATACTGGTAGAAAGTTATTTCAGTTTCACCACATCGTGTAGTTCTGACGACAGATAGTTCTGAAAAAGCTCTCAACCAAATCCTATAATAATTCTACTAGAACTGAATACCAATATCTTTATCTCATTTACATGCCCTTTTTAGGGTAATATTTTCAGCCTGTAAAACACATGAAGTCTTTACTGCGTAAAGTCTGAGTATGAAGTATATATCGGTCCACGTGTACAACACGTGCGTTTTGCACAGTTTCATTCATTTCATTTCATTGACCCTTATTTCGCTTGTGAGGGGCTAGAGGGGTGTGTTGCGTCGTGCGTAATTCCTGCCGAGATCAATATAGCATTACCTACTGCGCATTTAGAGGTGCACTTAGATCATTGAGACAAAACCTTTCGACTTTTGTATATAGAGATTGTAGTACCGCACGAATATTTCAATATCGATATTTCGGTATTTTATAATTACAATAGTGAGACGCCCGTCATAGATGAGGGTATTAAAATACAGAATGTTCGAGCTTCTTCAGCTCTTCGACGACACGTTTAGCGGCACGTCGGGATTGTGCAGCTGCCAGACAGAGTTCTTTGTGATTGTTATTGTCTGTGTGCTGAGACATCAGCATCACGCCTGGTTCTTTAGTTTCCATACTGACGGACTGATTGTTATTTTTGTTTGTTTGCTTAGGAATTCGCGTCACGTTGGAACTGTGTGTATTGTTGGGTGTGCGTGTGTGCATTGTATAACATTTTATTTTATAAACCCTACGGACGCTTAGGTCATGAGAAAATTTCATACCTACTTCTGATATGTGATAACAATAAAACTCCTTCAAACCGATCTAAGCTATTGTATATAAGATTGCAAATAGTCGTTTTGTCAATGAACAAGCCTATTCCAAATTTGTAAACTATTGAGATATGAGTAATTGAAAATTTCTTTTTTGCATTTGAATCTTAATTTACATATTTAAAGTAAGACTATTTATCTATTTTTTGTATTCATATATGAGACATCTAGAAGCAAAAACTTATAAGTCCACATTTTTTTTTAATCTAACAAAAAATACGTATACATTATGAGCCAACGAAAATTCTAGTGACGATTTGATATTTTACATATCAAAAAAGTAAAATGATCAAAGTAAATGCTTCAAAAGTATTTTATTCTGTAAGACGTCATTAAATAATTCATAAATTAATGTAAGAAGATCATTTAACTAAACCTTTTGAATAAACAATTGTATCGCTTGGCTCACTTCACTTCTCGAGAACTCATATTATATTCTATGAGTCATCTCACACCATTTTTTATTAACTATCAACAACGTGCAAAACCCAACAAATGAATACAACACATGAATAATACGATACTTTCAATAGTTACAAGAAAATTCCGATATGTCCAATTCATATCGGTTATATCTATTGTAATTGGCGGTTTACTTTCTGATAAAATAGGCATACTATTCTTAATTAGAAATACTGTACAATACATTATCGTTGAAACTAATAATTTTAGCGTGAAACACACAAACTTCGTATATTTCTATCATCGCACTGTGGACACATCTGATTTTGCTTGTAGGCGTTTCATTTTATATTCCTTGCAAAACTGACAATAAAATTAACAAAACTTACTAATTTAATGATGACATGAACAAATCTAAGCTGCATGAATGTATTATAGACGTATTAATTTGTCACTTTTAAGGTAACTGTAAATTATTGATGAAAAGGTATTACATTTTTTAAATAAAATACAATTTGTTTTGTACTACTTCTACATTTTTATAATGAAATGATAAAATATATGTTCAATTTAAATTGGTTTTTTTTTTAATATTTGGTAAAACACTTAGGATAAATTGATATTTTTAAAAAGGTACAATTTTTTTTGTAATATTTCTATAACGATCACTCACTCAGTTGATAATGCTTGAGATTGGCGAAACTAGTCCTGATTATTTGATAAATTAGTGGAATTAGTACAAAAATTTTTTTTTTTTTTATAAATACAATTCTTTTTCGCCAAGAATTGACAAGATTGAACTATAACATTTGACACACATTGGTTTTTTTGTAAATTTTAAGTTTCATTAGGGTCCAGAACTGAAATCGCCCAGCGGAAACGACAATAATTCGGAGACTCTACCCGATCTTGTTGCCAAGGCGCTCGTTCAATAGCCGGCGGGCACGTCGCTGGACGAGTCCATTTTTGAGTTCTTTTAATTGTATGTGTGGACAGTCGATTACGATCTGTCGAGCCGGGCGAGTCGCTAGCCTCGTGGCTCGCACCAGTGACATTGTGGATTGTTTGTGTTTGCTTTGAAATTGGACTTAATTTAAAAACGTTTGTCGTGTCACTTACATTATAACTTAAAGTAAATTCAGTTGCTAAGTAAATGTAGAATCAATATGTGTTAGGAATACCATGTTTGTGTATTGTAAACCACTGCATCTTCGATGAAAAATAAATAAGTGTTGAGCCGGATTTGAAATGGCGTTTGTTTGAGATCCCAGCCCTTCCAGGACGTTCGATAACCAGCCATTCGCCTCTCTTCGATCCGGGTCTTCTCACATTTATAACATGAGTTACAACAATCGTAGCTGGTAGAATTCATACGTGCAACAGGATAAATTCACTAATAGTTTTTTCTAAAATACCACTCATTGAAATACTTAGAGAGAGAGTGAATATTATACAAGGTTCAAAAGCAAAGACAAGAACAGTTACTTACCCCTTGCTGTTGCTAACGTTACGCTCCCTTTGCCCCTAAATCGAGTACCCTCACTTCCCCTCTTTCAAATATCCCCCAAGCAAGATAATATGCAATACCGAGCAATGAACCCGGAGTGCTGCCATGCTGGACTCTGAAACTATTGCGCCGCAGATTTCCCATGTACAAGGTGGGGAAACGGAAGGCATTTATATAAAGAGGCATCTACGCAGTATCTTTGAATTATATTAAATTAAATTGAATCACTTATAATGGGCAGACTATTTTTATGTAAAAATACATACATTTCAATAATGGTAATTAAAAACGGTTTGAACAAAAAGAAAAAATTAAATTTAACTAAGAGATAGGGAGATTTATGAATTTTTTGATAATAACTGTACATTGGCTAAAATTGAAATTATGTGGGACCTCACCCCTTTATACAAACACAAAAATATTCTTCCTTATACAAGTATTTACTTTCACAATATTTTTGGTTTAAATGACTTTTTCTTTGTCACTCAAATGTATTTATTGTTTTCTATCCTTTTCGTTTCACCTCAAAGGTCACAACTGTTTCCCCTCAATAAGGGAAGAAATGTCATGGAAAATTCTTTTTGATTCGAAATCATGCAGTAAATAAAAATTGAGTCACTGGACATGTATATCAAAATCGTAATGATTTCTTCTACGAATCATACAACCTTCATGCCTTCTGATAAGCGCTTTTAACAATATTCCCCGATAATATTTTTTCTGACCATTCTGTATATAAGGAAAAATTCCACCCCTCTTTCAATCGCAGCTATCCATCTCTCAGCATAAAGTGTTGGCGCGAAGAAATCTTATGATTTATTATACATGTCGAGTGAAAGTTACGCAATTTATGAAAAAAATACTGATAATACTTTATCTGGAGCGCAACAGGCTATGAGAATATCGCATTCATTAGAAGCTCTTTTATAACAAAGAGCTTTTCTGGGTCTACGCCTCTACGCTGCAATTTTACACACCAGGAATATTATCAACTCTGCATATAAAATTAATAACTTTGTCAATTTCGCTTGTTACTATACATATTAAACCCAAAAATTTCAGCTGGCATAGGTGGTGTAGGACTCTTAATATAAAGGTTACATAATAAATGCTTATAAATAAATATCGTAACTTTAACTACTTAATTTAATTAAAGACATCGACTGAGGGTGTTTGATGGAATTTCAATATCAAATTTGAATTGTTGAGATTTTGTATATTTCCATGTATTTTGTCACTAACGGCGTCACTAAGGAACTTGAACTCTCAGTTCCAGTTCATTCCTGTGCTCGAACGTCAAAAGGCGAAACCCGGGTCGTTAGTGACAAAATGCACGAAATCTCAACAATTCAAATTTAAACTGCTTAAATTTGTTTTTCTAATTATGTGTAGCACTTTTATGTGATATGGTTGCGGACACCGAAGTATTTTCAATTATGTTTTAACTGTACAAATGATTATTTAAAAAAATACAGTTCTAAATATAGATTTACTAAATTTAAAAATGAGAAAAAAATGCATAACGGAAATATGTTTATCAAGCAACGAAATTTTATAATTTCATAATTAATGTCTTAATTTAAGACATCGACTGAGGGTGCTTGATGGAATTTCAATATCAAATTTGGATTATTGAGATTTTGTACACTTCCATGTATTTTGTCATTAACGACCCGGGTTTCGTCTTTTGGCATCTTCAGGCATTCGAGCACACGAATGGATTCAAACTGACAGACAGTAAACAGTGTCTAACGTTTATATAGAAGATACAAATACGACAAATATTATTTACGAGATAAAATATTATACGTCTGGGATCTACACTGATACCTGAGTTAACATTTCAAGAATCGCCTTAATCCTTATTTTGTAAACAACACATAAACAGAGTGGCGAATTGCCGCTTTCCAACTACTATTAGAATTACCAGTGATTTTACAATTATAATAGCATTGTGGGCTTCGACGGGATGCAATTCGACGAAAGGGTAAATATATACATTAAATATTAATTTTATTAATTTTAAATTATTAAATTTAAATTATTCCGCTACTTACAAAAATATATTTATGTAAATAAAATTATTTCATGAAACAGCTGCCCGTTAAACCTCTTCAAGAGAAAGTTAGGATAGAACAGTGATATTAGTAAAAAATTACTAGTTAAATCACATTCTCTACGCTCTTTTCAAAATTGGATAAGGTGGGTAAACAGATGAAAAAATATTACAGAAATCCATGATATGAATGTCAGATTATCTTAATGATCCATGAATCCATTAAGATAATCGGCCTCTGTGGTCTAGTGGTAAAAGCTTTACCTTAGCGATATGTGATATGTTTAGCCAAGTTTAATATCAAAATAGGACTTTTTAAATGTAATCTTCTTTTCTGAATTATATGCGTATTTATTTACGAGATGGTAAAGAAAATTGCGAAAATAATACATTTTTTTATAACATATAAACTTAATAGATTTAAAAATATAATAATGCTTATATCCATTGCAGATTAAAAATAAGCAGTGATATTGTAATTTTCAAAATACCTTTTCGTTTACTTGTAACAATCTCTACTGCCATTTTTTTCTTTAAAATGTAAATGCATTAATCAATTTAAATTCTCGGTCGTGCAATCGAATAGGAATGAAGCCTTTAAACATCTAACACTCAGCTACGGCGAATGTCTCATTAAGTTCAGAAATCAATTATTATGCACCAACTTATAGTTGTCATTTTATGACTGTGTCTCTAAGATCTTGGATTACGGTATCCTTACACGGCTCTAGTATCGTACACTGACACTCTCTATGTATTATACACAAAGTGTAGTAAAAAGTGTTAAGATATAAAGCGTATAGTCTACCGAAACTATTACCAACACACCGCTGCTTACAAAATATACAAAACCTTGCATTACACGTCAAACTTTCCAAATTATTTATAAACAGGTGTTCCTCGGAGATAGGGCATAATGTGAAAAGCGCATTGTGATAATATTATAAACGGGTCCAATTTGCAGTTTTACGTGACGTACATGGTTTGCCGAGTGCAACAATTAAATCCGATTAAATTACCAGAAACAAACACGCCAGTTGTGCACCTATGCACATCTAACGTAGATACTTCTCAAACAGTTTTCCAGACTCGTTTTGCATATTAAATGCATACGTGCTGACTAAGGATTGAAATACCGAAATTACCATAAGAAAAATTTCAGTATTTCGACTGTTTTTCCAACACCAAAAGACTAGTTTTTAAAAATCAAATAGCAGTATTTAGGCATAAGTACAATATATAACGGAACAATTATTATACTGCTAAAAACACAGTAATTACATGTTAAACGATTCATCAGAATCAGACTATCTATTTTAACTTTCATTTTTTTGTTGTATTTAGATAGTGATTTTTTGGGATAATGTACAAAAGTGTTATGTATATAATTCTAAGTAAAAACACTGTGTTTTCACAAAATGACTGTGTTTTTACATAACAAAGTCAAGTTAATTTTCAATAAGTATAAAAACATTTATGACGTTTTACTAAATATAAATTTTGTTGTGGTTTTTTTACATGAAATATTCCAAATTCTTCACTTTATCATACCTCATACTGACTTTAATTTCTACATTTTCTTTAAATACTGTGTTTTTACATAGCAGGGCAGTATAACAGTTCAGTTTTTTGTAATAGACCCACTTTTTTATAATGATCAAGACTGTCTTCGCTCATCACGAGCACTTTCAACTGATGAAAAATATATTTATTATTTATCACTTTTAATGTATATGTTTATTTAATTTGAATTATTCAGATTTTGTACACTTCCATGTATTTTGTCACCAACGACCCGGGTTTTGCTTTCGGCATCTTCAGGCAATCGTGCTCCGTTCGAGTCCATTCGTGCGCTCGAATGCCTGAAGATGCCGAAAGTTGAAGCCCGGGTCTTAAGTGACAAAATACATGGAAGTGTACAAAATCTCAATAATCCAAATTTGATATTGAAATTCCATCAAGCAGCCTCAGTCGATGTCTTAAAATACATGGTGTACAAAATCTCAATAATTCAAATTTGATATTGAAATTCCATCAAGCACCCTCAGTCGATGTCTTTAAATTATAAAATATATGTTTATATTTATGTCATCTTCTGACAAAGAACAAAGGTGATTCTAAAAGTGTCGCACTTAGTCAAATAACCAGTAGAAAAACTAAATCATTGTGTCAATTTAAATCAAAAATAAATTATCATAAAGTAAGCTTACCCTTGTCGAAAAAAATAGTAAACGATAATTTATTTTAAGGTATTCACTTGTCAATTCTTCGTAGAAGGGTATTTTATTTTTAAAATAAAGCACATTTTTTTGTACTACTTATCACATTTTTCAGATGATATGATGAGCGATGCCATTCCTGATCATAATAAAAATGTTAAAGAAGTACAAAAAAAAATTGTGTTTTATTTTTAAAATGTAATAACATAAATATAAAATTAAATTTGATAACTTAGTTATTCCACTTGGTTTATCACTAACGCGTTTCGCCTCTTTAAGAAGCATCTTCAGACTGTACATATCGCAAGGCTATTTATTTCTAAGGTAAACAATGATTCTAATTCTTACATTAAAATATAGGGTGGGGGTGGGTTTTATTCCATTCTACTGGACTTGAGGAGGGGGTAAGACATAAACCATTTACAAATCAATTACTGGTACTTGGAGGTGAAAAAACCAAGGGAAATAAATTGAATAAAGGTGAGCCGCCTGTTCGGTTTAAAATGTTATTTACTAATCCTCCATTACTAAGAATAAGATATTTTCACTCTAAAACTGTTAGATTTAATGAAAATAACTATGCATATCACAGTTGAAAATGACCAATCGCTGAGGGAAGCCCCCTGACCGTTCCCTAATGAAATGGTAACATAGTAAAACGGAGATTTTTTATGTAAATATAAGAACTAACAGTTAGCACCTTAAAAGTGACAGTCTTAGTGTTTCAAAAGCATTCTGAGAAGAAATTTAGTTAGGTCACTACTCTTCTGATTAAGTATCACCATTTTAACTCGAGAAAATTTATTAAAAATCCAAAATTCATACCGGAAAATTTAATATTTACAAATGTATATTTTATTTTGTTATAGAAAGAAGCTGCGTCTGAGGTATTGCCGAAAATAAATACGCGCAAGGAACATTGAACTTATTAAAAGCCTAATAGGGATTTTTTATAAGAGTATAAAAAAAAGTAGAAAATACCATTATTTGCTTGTGCCATTAGTTGGCATTGTTTTGCGAGGATTCGTGTTACATAATTGCTTGTATCGTCTATCGGAAATGGTTTTCCCTTTTTTTACGTCATTATTTTTTCTATTTGCCGTCTGCAAACATCTGAGAAAATAGGTATTATATCTTTCAAGAAGAGCTGAAAAGAATTCAGGAATAAGAAATATTGTCTGCAAGAATGTATTTTTTCTATCGGTTTCATAATAAAAATTCTTTTAAAAAAATATTAAAATTCATCTTTGTCTCGAATGGGACTACTAATGTATGGATCGAATTGGCATTTACTTGGTAGAACTCCATTATAATAGGACAGCATATAATTTTATTTCGTTGTACATTTTTTTAGTTAGATGATAACTATTTCGGCTGAACGCCGTCGTCAGAACTATGCTTTAACTTATTTTAGCTTAGCTATAATAGATACTGTTAAGAAGACATACACAATATTACGTCATCTCACTTACACATCACTCACATCAAATATTTAATTTAAGAGCAGTGGGAACGCCCGTCATAGATGACGGTATTGAAATTGAAATACTGAATATCTAAAGTAGCTGTTCTTAAGTTTCCATACTACTGATTGTTGTTTGTTTGCGTCAGCTTTGCGTCACGTTGGAGCTGTGTGTATTGTTTATATACACCGCGAACGCTTATTTCATGAGAAAATTTTTAGCCTCTGTGGACTAGTGGTAAGTGTTTTCCCTAGCGAGCAGGTGGATCCTGGCTCAATTCCCAGCAAGTTCAATACCAGATTTACATATTTTTCAATTTAAATTTGTGATCTTGGACATGAGTGAATTGTAAAAATTGGTTATTTGAATATGATTTTCTAATTTTCAAAATGTTTGGCGGTTTGGCTGTCAGCTGTAATGCCAGATATTTATTTTTCAACATATTAAAAAAAATATATATATATTAAATTAAAATATTTATCGTATTTCCTGTGTTTTTGGAAAAGTGCAAACATAATAAATTATGTTTTATATTTAAAATTAAAAATTAAAAATAATGTTTGTTCGATAACAATTAACTTAAAACTCACATGTAAATATAAACTATAAAAAATGCTGCCGTATCGGTTTAATTTAATTTCTCACTTTGAAAGACTGTGGCATTTTTGCTTTTATACAGCTCAATTGTATTATATCGCACTTAATTTCCTATTTACGCAAGACTATATGCACTTACCCTAAAATGTGTATTTTCATTATAAATGTAATTCCTTCGCTGAATAGGCTTAGAATGTATACACATTTCACGTGGCAATAGCACAATGCCCCGGTAACACCGAGCCGCCGTGGATGATAATACGAATGTATGTATATCTTTGTCGCGAAGTGAATAACCGTGTCGTCGTCGGTTTATCACAAATTAAATCAATTCAGTAACAACAATGACACCTCACTGAGCTTTTGCTTCAGGAAATCGTTATAAGGCATCTCTATATCGCGAGCTTTGCAGAGTTTGCTGTGCGAATAATTCGGAACCGGATCTGTCACGCAACGACATCTATTTAAAAATTTATGAATTAATTAAAATTTTATTTTTCGGTTTTTTAGTAGTAAGTGTGTTATCGCTATACCCTCCCTCTACTCACAATATAATAAAAAAAACAATGATGCACCTGACTTGGACATGTGCTGGGGATGCCTCTGGGAAACTTGAATCCTGCCTGTATTACTATAGAAACGGATAAATGTTTACAACAGGGTTAAAATAAAAAAACGTTTAGTCCGTCGAGAATTTTATCAGTTTTTTTGATAGCTATTGCGGCTTTACGCCATCGTCAAAACTATGTTTGAATTTATCTTAGCTATATTTAATATCATCTCACTTATTCCAAAAGCATAACATTTATTAATAACTAGTAACCGTACCCGTCTTAGATTAGATAGGTATTGAAATACTTAATGTCTAAAGTAACTAGTACGTCGGAACTACGTGTGCATTGCATAACATTTTATTTTATTATATACACCGCAAACGCTTAGGTCAAGAGAAAATTTCATACCGACATTTGATATGTATAATAATAAAACGTCTACAGAGGTCTGGGGTTTAATATATTGAATGAATTATTTAGCGAAATAAGTGTGTCTTTTCCTTTGTTCTAGGAAAAAGAACTTACACGGTATTATTAATTAATCACTTAATCATCAAATGCGTTCAAATTTTATTCATTATGCCTAATTACGAGATCTTCTTGTATTCTACAATGTTGTATGTTGTAAAAGAAAACTGAATACTTTTAACCAATTATAATGGAACTCTACTAAGTAAATATATCGATTGTCCAGTTCATTAGCTAGCAACTCTAAAAAACTTTAATTTGTTATGGTTAAAAGTTATGGCAAAAAGGTTATGGTAAAAAAACATTCTAAGTAGTTAAACAAAATGTTAATATTTCTGGGTCAGTAAAGATATTTCTAAATATCTTTCTACTGACTATACTCGAAAAATTCCCTAACTGTGAAACACTTGTTTATAAAATGTATGTACAAATCAATAATATTTGATTTATGGTGGCCGTTTGAATATTGCTTTTCCCATAATCTTAATATTGGTTATTTGGAGATGTCTGAGTACATTTATGTTTTATAATATTTCCAGTCCTCTGAGGGTCTCTTAGTGATCAACGCTGATATGCGTTCGTCTACTTGGTAATAAGGAGACATTCCGATAACTTTAATCATTAGTGTTGTACTTATAGGCCGCAATTTTTTTAAGATAATATCGTTTTGCTAGAACACGTACGTGGGATAAAATCAAAGTGTTTGCATATCTAAGAGAATAATAAATACAAATTTTCCCCGCTCGATATTCACATCTGAATGAGAATTGTTTGGAAACCAATCAATTCATTTAGGTATGCGAAATAATTCCTCAAGGGATTGTGCTTACTTAGGATTTAATTTGTAGATTGAAATATGTTTGCAGAATAAAGGGGCACTGGATGTATTTGGATATCATATGTATGGTTTAAAATCAAATTAAACTTGTAAAATGTAATGATATTTGCTATTAGGTAAAAGTTGAGAACTTTTTATTATATAACAGACGGCAACTAATTATTTGGGCAGTAAATAGTTCCATAAATGGTCAGTACTTAGATTAATGTTCAGTAAGAAATAATAAATTTTAATTTAATCATTATGTTTGGTCAGTAAATCATAATAAATAAAAGCAAATAATTAAAGTCTCCGCAATGATAAGTTTAAGGTATACATTTATAACAAACAATATTAATATAAATATTAAAGTCTTCAAACAACAGTTAACTTAAATATACAAAATTGGCAAAACTGAAAAAAATCAATAATTATGAATTAAATGGTGAAGGGCAGTGAAGCTAAGTCTCTCCTTCAAAAGAGGTGGCAATTTATTTATTCATTAACATAAATTTATAATCCAATGTTGGGCAAGTAAATTGCAATCAACCATAAAGTACACACAACAAGTAAGAAATTTTAACAGACGATTTTCACTGGCTGAGCAAAGATAATCCAGTTATAAATTGTGAAATATTTATTATTATCGACTCTACAAGAACTGCTTATTACTTAGTTACTCAGCATCTTTCGGTCGAAGAGAGTATTGATATAAGAATACGGTTAGGATATGGAAGTGGTTAGCTAATCGCTATCGTGAATGCCCGTTTTTAGAATCGGTTACTTTTGCACAAAAATCCGTAAATCGATTGAAAAATCAATTTATGAAACTGTCTGTACTGGAATTCTACACCGTGCGCAACGCAGCTGAATCCAACGACGTTTACCACACAAGTTTTAATTATTTAATCTTTTATCCCAATTAACAAAAACATTTAGCTAAAAGGATCATTGTGAAAAGTTTAATTATGAATAATTTAAATCAATATGGTTTCATTTAGTCATTCTAAGTCATCGGATGGTTAATGATATGTCATAAATCTAAGACTTTCTTACTTGTATCTACTGTGGCCTCAATACTGTTTAATAAATTCTATTGAAAATATAACCAACGGTAACCAAAGTGTCACGCGAGAATCTCTTAACAGCTTTTCAAAGTGTTAACGACGGTCGACGGCAAGCTAAAATTTAAATTACAGCGACCCTGCGATATCCCATTTTCTTTTCTCGTGCAACAAACAGCCTATGGGAGCATCTCTCAAACATCGGGCTGCGTTTTTTTCTATTTTTATGCCAATCAATATCTAGCAAACAGTTATTAGAAAGGAATTTTCCTACAACAGTAAGAAAATCGTCAAATAAGCAAGGGTGATTGGATTTTTGTTCACTCGTACAGCCTCTATTTTCTTAACCATGTCCTCTTCCATATGGCCTCCTAATGGAGGTGTCTCTAAAGAAGTTTTTCTGCCAAAACTACTTGTTTTTTAAATACGAATCGCTTAAATTTTGTACATTTTCATGTTTTTCGTCATTTTATTTCGTCACTTATTGAAATTCCAACAAGCATACTCAGTCTCCATCTTAAATAATTTGTTATTAACTTAATCAACCTCTCTTTTTTTCGAAGACAGTAGGGATATCAGGATAGGGCTACGGCTAGGACAGCACTAGTGGTTAGCTAATCAGTCTCGCTACACCTCATTTTTAGAATCGCAGGGGGGGAGGGAATTTTAGATATTACAAACTTTCATGCATTCGAAGAGATTCATGAGTTTATATTGAAAGGGCATGTAGCTGAGAGGTTAACGTCAGGATCTTTGATTAGAATTACAGTACGAAGAGTTACATTAATTGATATTTTTATCTATTCATGGATTTCCTTAAAAAAATAAAGCAAATCTTTTTATACTTACTTATTCCGCATTTTATACATCTTTCAGAAATGGGTGAATATATTCAAGAGATGATCAGTTGAAACTATCTTGATCTTTATTCATTACACAAAATAGTGACTTCTGCACAAAAAAAATGTATTTTTTTTTTAATATAATGCCTTGATAGTTAACGTATTAAAAGTGATTGAGTAGTCATTCAAAGATCTTTCATTTCCTTTTAAGGTGTTAACTGTCAATTCTTGGTGGAAAGACATTATATTTTAAAAAATAAAACACAATTCATTTGTACTACTTCCATATATTCATAATGATCAGGACCGGTTTCGCTCATCACGAGCATTATCAACTGATTTTTTAAAATTTTTCATTTCATACTGAAATTTTTCTTATAACGAATATGCGTATTTTGTAAACTAACCGCAAGTTAAATATTACGTATCTACAATTCTATTCGAATATCCAAGCCTTGGTGCACAGATTAGAAGACACACGTCTTTTCCACGGTATCGGCGTACTGAATAATTGTCGAGTTAATTGAAAAGGGTAATGAAATTTTATATTTTGACAATTCTTGTAACTTGAGTCCTGCATGAGTTGGGTCGCTGACGACTGTAATGAAAATTTAACAGATTCATTTGCATAAATCGTGGATGCCGCACATATACCATTGTATATATTATTCTGTATGCTGTGCCGACACAGGTCTGCAAGTAAGAAAAGTTTCAGCCTTACGACTGGTAGAATAAAAATGGCATTTTGAAATATTTATTTCCGATAAAAGAAATCTATTAATTTATTTGACATTTATGTTATTAATGTACACTTAATAAATTAAAATAGTAAAGGATCTTA
This sequence comes from Himalopsyche phryganea, assembly GCA_022494535.1. Lineage (NCBI taxonomy): Eukaryota > Metazoa > Arthropoda > Insecta > Trichoptera > Rhyacophilidae > Himalopsyche > Himalopsyche phryganea. The sequence continues at coordinate 2,544,425 of JAGVSL010000071.1, forward strand.
ATTTGTAATTGCCATATACGTTTTTTTGATGATACCTCTTTGGGGTTATTTTTGCCTTCATAGCGGATCGAGCTTGTCCACACCAATTTAAAAAACGTTTTTACTTTGACCAAATGATATTTAGAATATTATAGTTAAGAAAAATTACTATTTTTTTATAGGAAAATATATTTCCCTCAAGATGGTCTAATATACAAAATACATTCTGTGAAAATATCCAAGTACCATATAACTGCTCACCTCCATTCGATTATTAGTAATTATTGTTCGTATTCTTGCCAGTGGTATATAGACTCAAGTGGTATAGACCCCTTCATAATTTGCGGATAGTAATAATTTAAAATGCTAATACATGAAACTTATCGCAAATTAAAAATACAGGGTAACGTTATACTTAACTTTGAAAACAGATGCTTACGATGAATAGTAGTGGCACAGTGGTTTTATTTTGTCAGCAACTCGGAGGTAAGAGAGTGGACGGGCCAGCACTTTAGTACGTCAAAAAAAGCGAATATGTACCTGGCTTAGATATATGCTGAGGGTGCCACAGGAGAGTCTGAATACTGAGTATCTTTTCTAACAACCGGGTGGATTCTGACACCGTTGAAGGCCGCTGACGACCATTCATAAAATATACTGGGTCGAGCTACGAGACATTGAGATTGCCTGGGAGTAAACAAGAAGACATACGGGGGACAATGCTCCGAGTAGGGAGCGGACATGTTGTATTCGTTAATCGAATGTTCTAACGTTGAACTGAAATCCTCGTCTTTAAATTAAAATGCACCCAATTATCTTTTACTAAAAACCTTTTTAAAAAATCACCAACCCAATTCGTGTCAAATTTAATATTATAAAGCTCAACTAGATACGCACATCATATAATAAATGTTTTTGCTTATCATATAAACAAAGAGGGCTAAACTATTACACAAATTAAGATCTCGCAAAGCTTAATCTCGTTTTATGCATCAGAGTTTTCTTGTTTGACTAACCCACAGCGGTGTGAGTAACTTGAATTATAAACCTGCAAAGGGTTATAAGCCGGCGACACATATCCAAAGATTTAAGACAATTTTATAAACTATTTTTATTCCTTCGAAACTCTTCTTACATTATTGTACTACTATCTCTTAAAGACAGCGATTAATATTTTAATTAATCAACTATTTGGTCAAACGTTTGTTGACGAATTGCGCGGTGCAAAAAATAGCTGACTTACACAGAACGTATTGCTTGAATTTTTTACAAATTATAACTGCATACAACAGCAATGAATTGAGTTCTATAATAGCGTGTACAGAAAACTGAGAGTGGAGAATAGCCCAAATAGACAACTTATCGCGTTGAAAATTGGTCGTGTGAACAATTTAACCCAAGCAAATTGTTTGCACCAAAAATGAAGTATTGAAAAATTTTGTTGAAATTTTTAGGAAATTAATCAATTATATTAATCCAGATTATCATTTATGATAAAATACTAGCTACCCGCTACTGTTCTCTACGGGATAACCAGACATAAATATTAAATTTATATTATCGATAGCCGTATCTCAGTGCACATACCATTAAGTGACTTCATCTAATCATAGCAACGCAAACTAATTTGAAGTCACATTGTTGTTGGTAGCTGACTTAGCAACTCAAATTAAACAATAATATAAATGATTTAAACTATTTTCACGGTCATAATAAAGTTTCTTGACTCAAAACATAGAGCCGAAAATAACGGATTGCTTTAGAATAAAACATTTAAAATTATCAAAACCCAGTAGAGAAAATAACAAAAATACATGCGTATCGTTACATATACCATGAAATACTCCTTACGATTTTAATATAATTTCAATACATGATGGTATACAAACTTTTTTCCAAAGTACTCAAATATGTAGCGTAAGCTTTATAAGTAGGCTTTGACGGAATCTACATTACAAATTATCCCGTGTAAATATATGAAATATAAACAGGCTTCCTACGCCCGAAGTGTTTCCGCACATGCGCACTCTCGATCGGAAAACTCAAAGTGTCTCTTTTAAACACTATTAAACATCAGCCTGCGGGGAAAATGCAATGTGTGAAAATAATAATTTTCACGCACAAGAGAACCAGAGTGTATAATTATAGCAGATGTCACCAACAATAGATTCAGTTGTGGCTCTTGGCTGCCCCAATCAAGCTACAAATTCTAGTATCGTATTCAGGGCACTTACTTCTTTTTAGACGTTTTCCTCACTGGTGAGGATCACAACATCTGCCTATCTCAACAACTGCGTGCCCCTTGAAGATGCTTTGCCTTTCGCCGCTGCTCTGACGACCGACATTAAGGAGAGGCCTGTGGCGTACTTCACTTGGTCAGTCCAGCGAGTTAGGGACCCTTCTGCGTCGGTTTCTACCTTCAAACTTTCCTGTGACGACGAGCCTCCCAAGATTGCCGGTAGACTTCGGGCGATGGTCAAAAAGCCGAGTAAGCGTTTTGTATAATATACATGGCCGAGGATCTAGCCTGGATTTGTAAATCGTTTAGGATCGATGCTATTGTGCATTTGGCCGTCCACAGTATTCAACGTTATTCTTCTCCAGCACCACATTTCAAATGAGTTTAAATGGGCACTTACTAATGAAAAGTAAAATATAACAATATACTTAGCTCCACAAGACAATTGAAAAAAGTTATTGATAGCTTTTTTGACATCACAGCATCGTCAGAACTATGACTAAACAGATTATGTTCAATAATATAAATAGATAGATAGATAAGAAGATATAAATATAATACTTTCCTAACTATATTTATCTACTAAGCTCAGCCTGCATTAAGTTTCATGCTATTTTTATTTTCAAGCTAAGTACAGACTTTGTCTATAATATATATCCTTTTCCCCCGTGCGTACTGTTTTAATAAATATTAAGCTGAAGACTTTGAATTAAGGAAAAATTAAGTAAACTAAACAAATACTGATAGTGGGTATTCAGAAACAAAAATATTCTAGTTAAAGAATTTATTTTTGCTGAATTGTGTTTTTTTCATAAATGTAGTTAAATATCACAATTAATGTTTCTTATATCAACAATGTACTATTCGCCTTTTAAAACGATATCGTGTCTGACAATCTAAACATTTGTTAAGATTAAATATTTGTTTAAAATTTCATTTTCATTTTTATAATAAATTAGTGAGTAACCGGCATGCGTTGCAATTCCACTCAAAGAAAGAAAGTGTTTGTGTTTGAATTCTGTTTAATGAAATGCTTTTGGACACACAATATTTTTTGTTTTCTGTCTGGTGAGTACACAAATAAACCGGAAGGTTTTCCTAGATGTCGCTATTTCTACGAATTTCACTCTTTATTTATTAGATTTTTTAAAATTTTAGATACATCTATATTGTGAAATAAGACCTACTGTAAGTTCAAAAATAAAAAGTTGAGAGTCGGGCTCAGGCCAGGCCGGGCCTGATTGTACTGTGCCTATATCCTTCGCGCAAGTGCAACCAATAACTTAACAAAGTTTTATCGAAATCGGATGAACGGTATGGCAGTGCATAAGATACGAACAAACCCACATTCATTTTTATGTATTAGATACTAGTAATTTTTACCCGGTTTCGCCCAAGATAGGGTCTCTTTTTCACTCAATCTTTCGATTCTATACAAATTTTATAATTCAAATGAAAAGCTATTATTTGTGTCATTTATAATATAACATATTTATAGTCGCTAAACAAATTCGACACAGCTTGACTTGTTATGACGACATAACGGATTATTTTAGTATGGAGCTGTTGCTAAGCAACTACACGGTATTATTATCACTGTTACTTTTCATTGAGACGTCAAAAATATAGCGTTTTCATTTTAAGATGAAACGTTGACAGCTGAATGTTGAAAATAGCATAGTTGACCTATAAATGGCAGCGAGACTTACTTGTGAAATTACACGTCACTATTGTACACCGTTTGGGAGGACTTCTAGTGACCGACAAGCATAGAAACATACAGATTTCTACATGTATTTTGTGCTATACAGTAGACATATTAATATTTTCATACTACAAAGAAATCATTTTTTTATAGGATAACGTAAGCTAAATACAGGAAGCCATTACTTCGTTATTATTATTCCATCGCCGGATACGATTTTCCAGAAAACAAAAAAAACACGTCCAGTGTTGCAATACCAAAAAAGTGTTTTTGAAAAAAGAACATTGAGTACAGGTCCACGTCGCAGTCCGACATAACTCCGCTAATGAAATTTAAACCGAATCCCCAATTGCGAATGCAGCGTAAATAAATTATGGGCCCGTGTTTGTTTTCGGACTCTAGTTAGGGCGCCAGTTTTATTGCATTACGGACCTGTTATCCTATTCCACTCATTTGTTTTTTTTTTGCCGTAAAATAAATAAATTAAATAATTACTCAAACAGTAGATACGCGATGTAACACGGTTTGATTGAAGGAATAATAGTTCGTATTCAAGGATATCGGCGTTTATAGAATTACATAACCTTATCTTAAAACGACGCTGATACGCGTGACTCGAAGTTAACGCGTTAATGATGAACTGACCTATTCCACACAAATTTCAAAAACGCTCTTATTAGATACTATTTTTAGACTCAAAATTGTATTATCGGATAAAAAATAACAATGATTGTTTTTTGGTAGCTATTTCGACTTCACGACATCTGCAGAAGCATGTTAAAATTTAATTTAATTCAGCTACTTATACTGTTTTAGAAGAGATAGACAATATTATATCAACTTACTTATTCTAACATCATAATTTATTTTATATATTTATTTAAATTAAAATATTTAATGTCCTAATTGCTTTTTTAAGTTTTTCTAGGAAATGCATCATATTTACATAGTATTAATCGTCAACTAAACGCATTGAAATTTTATTGATTACCCGTAGTTACGTGAGCTTCTTGTAATGGTTTATATAAGATTGATGAATTAATGTTTGTTTGGTCATTAATTATTCATTATTCACTATTCATAGTTTTGATGATGGCGTGAAGCCGAAATAGTCAACATTAACAAACCGATAAAAGTCTTGTAGTACTTAATAGTTTGTTATTTTCGTCCTATCATACTGGAGTTCTACCAAATAAATGCCAATTCAATCACATAAAACTAAAATAAAAAAATATTAAACAACAGTATTCTATAAATAATATTAGTTTAATGCTTTAAATAAATTATTTGAGTCATGATATGGAAGCAACAAAAAAAAATCAATTTGACCGATGCGGATAATTGTTATTAATATAGTGCACCATCACTGACTAGGTGATAACGATCAGCGTTACAATAAACCAGTAACGTAGAAAAAAGAAAATATTCTTACAATTATATCGTTTGCAACTATTCTGTATTAAAAAAGCAAATCATCAAATCAAAACTATCGATTAAACCATAAACTCAAATGTGCGTTGCTCAATTCTATCGTTTCAAATATGTACATGTCCGCTCTCAAAGTAGCCTCAGATATAGCTAAGTAGTCAACCATGCCATAAGCGCCAGCTCCTTAAACCAACAAGGTGTAGAAGTAAGCTACATTACTGGCAACACCAATCCCGCGATGTTGCCAGCTTCTGCCGGCTACCCACTTTCACCTTGGGGTCGTCTTTATTGCAACACCAGCCTAAGATACGTTCAATAATGTTTCCCGCCAAAACAAACTAATACAAGGACCGGATGCAGTTCAAATGTAAAATTTTCACCCACTTTTTGTCATTCGTATATTAATTTATTGATGCGTATCGGATCTTCACTTATTTTTTACCATGTCCGCTGCCAACGTGGAGCATATGGCTTTTTAATAGAATTATCCCAACATAAGTTTTCTACGAGAACTGCTTGTTACTGAGTGGCTCGACTTTTTTCTATCGAATAAAGTAGGGATAGAATGATAGGGCTAAGACAGATCTAGTTGTTAGCTAATCGCTCTCGCTACGCTCGGTTTTTATGATGAGATGGATGGGATGAATTTTCAGACATCACAAACATAAAACAGAAATCCATAAATCCATTGAAAAAATAATTTATGGATTTCTACTACGCTAATTCGGTTGAGATAACCCCATTCGCAGGCTATATGCTCCATATTGGGAGCGGACATAGTTAAAAAAAAGTATTTAGTTCTACAAAGATTTATTGATCGTCAGAACAATGCTTAAACTTAATTTAGCTTAACTATATATATATAGTGTTTTAGAAGAGATAGACAATATCGAAGGTGTTTTGGCAAATTGATGTAACCCTCAAAAAATACGAAAACGAGTTAATGATTGGATATCATTTGAAAGACGAAAGAGCAGATCTTGGCCAAATGATATTAACAATTAAAATAAATCGACCACTTTTTGGAAGAGGAACATCATTTTACATTGGTTTTAGATTTAAAAATTCTGACCAAACATGATGTAAGCCACTATTATATTGACACTCCATACGTATAATTCCGTATCTGCAAACATGAGAATTTACAGGAGAGCATTTCAAAGATTCAGACAACATATAATGTTTTCGATAAAAACATTTTTATTCTCTCCTGAACAATTACAGTTTTGAGGGCAACATCAATTCGCTAAAACACCATCGAATTATATCACCTCACTTATTTCAATTCAATTTCTGTCGAGAAATCTCCATTAGGAGGCCATATACTTCACGTTGGGAGTGAACATGGTAAAAAAGTGTAAATAATTACTTAATACAAAAAAATTCTATTTCTTTAAAACAACCATCTGATTCGGACCCGCACAGTGCAACTGCGTCTTGTCCCCCTAGCTTCACTTTCAGTCATACCAGATATCGCCCAACTTCCCCACGGGTCTCGCTATGTACCGGCGGGCGAGTCGCAGCCAGTTGACTCAACAAATTGTTTGTTTACCAGCCCCATTCCGTACCGTGGTGAACCTGCCTTGGAACATTGGCGACTGAGACAGGGGTTGCGTTTTGGATTCGTATCATAAATACCACCATTTTTCACCCTTAATCTAATGATTATTTCTACGAGTTCACTAAATTACCGAACAGTCGATCATTAATTTTAATAAAATTTTACTACAGTTAGCTAATGGGCCAATTATTTTGAAAATTTTAGAACAAGCACATTGAAAAACGACATGCCGAAGATCTCAAATGTAAAAACTTAACATTCAAAATATAATTTAGTACTAAACCATATTATATAATTTTGTATGACTAAAAACGTTGTAATCACTTTTAAGGTGTTAACTGTCGATTCTTGGTGGAAAGGCATTATATTTTAAAAATAAAGTACAATGGATCATCAGTCCATAATGCCCGTGATGAGCGAAACCAGTCCTGATCATTGTAAACATGTGGAAATAGTACAAAAAAATGTTTTTTTATTTAAAAAATGGTACTAAATAGATATTATCTTTAGAATGAAATACAACCAATTCAATCACTAGATCGTCAAAAACTGTATATTTTAAGAAACAAAATCTTTACAAAAATACCTTCAATATTTTCTTTAAATAGCGTATTTTATGCGTCAGGTCATATATTGAGTTTTCAATCGAGATATACATGGATATATGTTCGTAGACATGGATGCATGTGGTGTCTAAAATTCTCTCCCATCCATCCGATCCTAACAATGGGGCTTAGAGAAGGGTGATTGGCTAACCACTAGTCCTCTCCTAGCCATTTTCTTCTCTTCGAGAAAAGGGAGGTTGAGAAACTGAGTAACAAGCAGTTCTCTTAAAAAATATCTTTTGAGATACCTGCATTCGGAGGCCATATATAAGAAAACCAATTCTGCGTTTAGGTTAACGCTAAATGCCATTTTTTGATATGATATGATAGTTTATTAAAAAAAATAATAGATTTAAGAACAAATCTGGTATTTATAAATTACAATGCAATGATTGCCAACATTTCTATGTGGGTAAAACCACACGTACATTAGATATAAGGGTATCAGAACATTTAGCTGCCTTTAGATTAAAAAAAGAAACTTCGACATTCGCAAATCACTTGCTAATGGAGAACCATACGTTTAATGCGGATGATGGGGTTAAACTGTTGCATAAAAACATGGGGGATCATAAATTATTTTATCAGGAAATTTTAGAAATTAATAGAGGCCAGTTATACTCCTTACCAATCTTGAATGAGCAGCTGAACCTTCCTAATTCTCCGCTATTATATCCGATACGTTGAAACACCTAACAGATTTCACTAAATGTGGAATGATTGTATATATTTACCCATTCGTCGAATTACATCCCGTCAAAACCCACAATACTATTATAATTGTAAAATCACTGGTATTTCTAAAAGAAGTTGAAAAGCGGCAATCGCCTTCGGCAACGCCACTCTGGTAATATGGTGTTTACAAAATAAGGATTAGGACGATTTCCGAAATTTTAACTCAGGTATCGGTGTGGCTCTCAGACGTATAATGTATTGCCTCGTAAATGATATTTGTCGCATTTGTATCTTCTATATAAGCGTTAGAAACTGTTTACTGTCTCTCAGTTCGAGTCCATTCGTGTGCTCGAATGCCTGAAGATGCCGAAAGGCGAAACCCGGGTCGTTAGTGACAAAATACATGGAAGTGTACAAAATCTCAATAATCCAAATTTAATATTGAAATTCCATCAAGCACCCTCAGTCGATGTCTTAAATTATATAAAAAAAAAATAATAGAGACTTCTCACCCAGTTTCTCACCAAAAAGTAATGAAGTTGCATGTTTTTCACAAAATACAATTTTCACAAATGAATGACGTGTAACGTGAGCTGTTAATTATGAGTAAAGCACATTAAGACACTACTTATTTGACAACATAAATAGCAGGAAAATTAAACGTTTATTCCTGCTTAAATGGCTAAAACATCTTAATTCCAAAGATATCTCATGTTACTTTTCTAACTAACTTGTATCACTAAAACGTTAAAAAAATAGCCTAAAACGTTTACTTAAATTTCCTTTGATTGACAGTCGCTGTTAAGCCAATGCTGGTGGTAGGAGGCTCTGTTCCTCGATAATGGCTGCAACACCAAGTGTGTTTCTTCGAGTTCTTTAAATGTTTAGTTAGCCGGAAAGCCTTCGTCTGGCAGAAGTAAACGCATCCATAAGATTTGAAAAATACGTAAGTCTCTTAATAAATATAAATTCAATGAATATATTATAAATATCGCAATATAATTAGGATATTTAATAAATAATTGAACCAAACAATGATCTGAAAATAAATCTTAAGATATAAGAAATAATTCATTTGGAATCCTGTTGCTTCAATTATATCTGATAAATTAGGTAAAAGAAAAGTATTACAGCTACAATATTTTGATGTAAACGTTACTAATATTATTATTCCGTCGTGATCAACTTCCACACTATTCCTGTCTCTCACCATTTCCAATTACATACAGCAAATTTGTCAAGCTTGTCTGTTTTATTTAACTTTAAAAAATGGCATTAGAGCTTTTAATTGCTAATGCTTCATTTTTTGATATTTTTAAGTTCTTCAAGATCTCAAACATCTCAAAAATTGATATCGACATGAACGCATACCGATATTATCGGTAGGTAGGATATTCTCTTACCACGAGGCCAGGTCTGAGAAAATTACGGCCTACGGGCCGCATGTGGCCTGACGTGTATTTCTGTACGACCCATTCGTTTTATAAAGTTTATGATCACTACAAAATCAGTTATTTTATGTTGAAATTCCTCTTTCATGATAAAAAATAATTTATATTTAAAAATAGTACTTTGCTTGCTTTTTATTTTTATCATTTGATAATGCTCGCGATGGGTGAAACCGGTCCTGATCATTATAAACATGTGGAAGAAGTACAAAACAAATTGTGTTATGTATTTTTGAAATATAATAAGAATTTTCAACAAGAATTTACAGCTAGCATCCTAAAATTAATTAATAAAATGTGTTTGCGGTTAATTTTATAGTTGTTATTCTTACAACTCAAAGCCAACACGACGAATGTGTTTGATAATTATTTTGATAATAAGCATTGAAATATTAAATATATCGTAGTCGATTTAAAATATATTATACTTAGATAACTAGATACATATCTTTACCTCAGATGCTAATTGTCATTTGCCCAAAAATAGTGAAATTGAATTATAAATGTCACATTATTTGTAATTTTAAAACCAATAGATGGGTAAATAAAACTTTAGAGTATGTGGACTGGTAACCGAAATACCCTATCCAAAGACAGTCCTTTGTCACACTGCATTTATGGGGTAAACATTTTAATGTCCATTAAATCCTAAAAATACTCACGATTTCACCTGTAAATGAAACCCTCCAAACCTCTTATCTATGCAATTACAAAAAAAACCAAAACAATAATAGAACAACTATGCTAGTGGATGTAAAATAAAAACCGTTAAAAACATGTTTTTTCTCCTCCTGTAAATTTAATAAAATGGACTATTAGCCTCTCAGGTAATATCTTCTTCAGAAAGACCCTAGTCTTAAAAATAATACATATATAATATAATACTAAATCCGTTTTTTTTTAAATATTCACAATCTAGATGAATTCGGCAGTATCCCTTACCGCAAAACATTTATGAAATATTTTCGTGAAAAATATTTTGAAAATAAACGGCACAAAAAAATATAACGCAGGCTCGCCTGTTGCTGATGGGAGCAAAGGGCATAATGATTTTTCGTTTGGGCAGACCCTTTTCAAGTTGCGTGTGACGTCATTGGCACAGCACGACAGGTGTTTGCTGTATTAATATACAACATACGATCCATTTAAAAAATATGTAGTCAGGGAACAATAACATTGAGAATAGGGATTCCAGCTTGAATATTTAATATCCGAATATATTCGGCTCTTTTTATATTATTCGATATTTGAATAGTATTTGTTATAATTTTTAATGAAATATTTTTAAAAATTGACGAAAAATTCCATAACAATTTCTTCAGATTTCAAGTATTACGATATTGAATACCTCAAGACGTGGTTTTTTATTGTCTTCACCTTACTCGGGCGCTTTCAGTACCTTACCATACAATAAAATTCTTGAGTTTGACGAATTACTCAGGGCTAAAAACAACCCTTTAATCATGCCAAAATTTCAGTAATTGAAAAAATATCTTTAGAGAAATCCAACGCAGCTGCAAATTGTGATTTATATTGTCTCTGTCTGGGATTTGACAGAAGTGGCAAAAGATTGAGTCGTAAATTATTACGAGACGTAAATAGGTATATCATCCTTAAAAAAATATATTACTATATCAGTGGTTTAATATATGAATAAATGTGATTTTATTATTAATATGCTGGTTTTTTTAGAAATTTTAATGTACTGTTAAATTACTATTTTAGTATATCATATAATGTTATGTTATTGATTATTCAAATCGAATTTTTAATATTATAAAGTAACTATTCGAATAGTTTCAATTTCACTATTAGATATCTGAATAGTTGGAATCCCTAATTGTGAAGCATGACAATCACCTTTTCTCTGAATAATAATATTCATAAAAATTTACATGCCATTTTTTCGTGAATTTCTTCACATCGAACAAGGAATAGGAATGAATTTTCTAAGAATTCTGTTTCTCGTTAATAGATTTTACGGCCTTAATGTCTTTCAATATTTCGTAAATATATTCATAGTCCTATTGAATATTTATTCGCACTAAACACAAATAGGGTAGAGATCTTGTGTTATTCTGTAACATATAGATGGCTTAGTGCAAATATATTGTGTGTCCGAGTTTGTTTGTTTTGAGAAAATCGAATTTGATGATTTGAGATGCATGAAAAACACAGGCGAGGTGGTCATATTATGCATTTAAATGACACCGTACCTCCTCAAATTTCGACTACAATACTTTTAAAGCATAAAGATATGGTGCAGACGAACGTTCGACAAAATTTTACATTCAATATTTTTGCACTAAAACATCGATATGCTATTGTGTGTCATTTTTCAAAGGCTCCCATTTTTCTTGTCAGAATTTTAATTCAGTTTCGGTCATAATTTTTAATACATTGGTCAGAATTTATATTAAACGATCATAATGTATCAGTCAGGATTACAGATGGCAGAATAAATTATTTATGGTAAGTATTTTTTTAACCTAACCTAATCTAACCGATTAATCTGACCGTTCATATTTTTATTCTGACCAAAAGTTGATTTAATTCTGACCAAAAATTGATATTAAATTTTGACAATTTAATTTTTCGCATTTTTCAAATATAAGGTGTGATTAATCGTCTAATTATTAGCTAATCGCTCTTTTTAGGGCATGTTTTAGGATCAGATACAGGAAGGGTGTGTAGTAATGAAAACGTCAAAAACGTAAATTTACTCGGATACAAATAAATAAATTTATTTAAAAATATTTTTTCACTAGAAATTACCTAGTAATAGCGCCACTTCTCATTTTCAACTCACCCAAAATTAATTCAGATATCAATGTAGTTAGATATTATATGTATAGTTATGATATTATGTTTTAATTTTTCTTATATGTAAACGATATAAACTATTTACAAACGGTCAGATCGAATTAATCCGCCTGCTCGAATGCCTGAAGATACTGAATAGCCAAGCCCGGGTCGTTAGCAACAAAACATGGAAATTTACACAATTTTAAAAATTTACATTTGATATTAAAATCAAGCAACCTCAATCAATATCTTAAATCAAGACAAATGTATTGTAATATTCGGTTAAAATTTTTAATTCTACACTACATAAACAGTTTGAACGAAATAGCGCTTATCACATGCAAATGTAATGAACACCAATTCAAAATTAAAACCATATCGTTTGAAATTCGAATACATAAGTGCATCGCCCTTTTAATAAAGCCTTTAACTGTTTTTAAGAATATAGGTTCCAATTGTTTAATGTATGAATGACGTGATTTAACTGTAGATCCGGATGACAATTATGCAGTTCAGGAGAGATGTATCCAGTTCGACGAGTGGTGACAGAATTCCGTTCGGAGAGTGACGATAGAATGAATGCGGTTCTTTCTTCATAATATATACTGTCGTCGACTGTCTGTGTCCTACTTTAGCCATCATGACTTGTCTTTTCACAGCGTTTTTTATCACTTGATTTCGCTGAGTACATTTTTGAGTGCGTTAAAAAATAAAATATTACTTGCCAATTAGTCTATATTACTGACGAATAATTACAAGAATAATGTTTTTTTTAAACCTGCAGCGTAATGTATCATTCATATTATATGAAGAGTCCAATAGCTAAGTAGTTATCTGAATATTTAGCTATCAAGAACTACCCTATATTATATTTTTCATACATAACATAATACCCTTCAAAGCGACCGTCCACTGCCTATGAACGAGCTTTTGTTATATTTTGTCATCGAGTTAAACCCTAAGGATACATTTAACACATCATGAACCTTTCGATAATGTTCATAAAACCAATTTTTCTTCTTTGACCATATTCACTCCTGAAGTGGAGCATATCTAATTTTATAATTTTAGCAAGTGAAGATAATTTCTAATGAAAATATTATATATTTTTAATTGAGTAAAGTTTTGTATATGATTTAAACATTCCTACTCACCTGTCCTGAATGTGATTCTCAAAACAAAAGTAGAGAAGAGCGATTAGTTTATTATTAGTTTTCAATCGGAATATTTCTATATTTATCTTACTTGAATAGATAATTTGAACGAATGACAATCGACTAACACTTCCTGTTTAAAAAATGATACATATTATCGATGTCCAGTTTTTGTCGAAATTGAGTTAGCATACACAAAACGTTACTATGCATTACGAATCTTTCTGCTGTAAAAACCAGTGACCCGAAAACCTGAAAAAACCGTTATTTTTGTAGGAACGAAAACCGGAACCGAACCGACATTTATTTCGGTTTTTGTTCGAAATTAAGTTAACGTGAACTGAAGATACCTATAAAAAGTATTTCTAGAATAGAACAAACTACTAGATTCTTTCTATTTTGTTGTAGTTTTGTTGCTGAAAGAAGGGCGTGGAGAAAAGTTTTCAAACCTAGAGAAAGTCAAATATGAATAAAAAAAAATGTATTTTGCTACATCAGAATCCGCCCTCTATTCCGCAGTGCACCTGCGGCAAGCCACTACACGCTAGGAAATATTCTTATTTGATATTTTAATTATGTATGTCATCAAAATCTTTGCACGAAGCAGTGATATGGCCACCATTGGCTTTGCTTCCTCACATATCCGAGGGCACCCGCAACACTTTACCCAGCCATTTCCAACGTATTTTGATGACCACTGACGTGACAGGGCACTGTGTGGTACGTTATTAATCTCTGAACTAATTACACATAAGTAACAAATTGAAAAGGTTTCGTTAATTCACAAAATTTAGATAAATAACGGAAGAACTTTTTCCAACTCAACGACAGTCTGAAAACATTAAGGAGAATTGCAAACGCTGAAACGGCTGTGAAAGTGACATCTATAAAATAAATTAAATACTTTTTAATGTTGATGATTGATGGAATTACATTAGGTACAAGGTTTAATATACATGGTGTGAGTTCCTCGAATTTTAACAGGATAAAATATCAAAGTATTTGGTTATACACAATTTTATTAGTAAGTTGATAGCTATTTCGGTTTAACGCCATCTTTCAGAACTAAATAACTATACAAATTTAATTTAAAAATAAGATCGCTTTCGTTCAGTATTTTCGAGTGAACAATCTCAAATTACAAATTTAATAGAATATTTTTCTATTGATTATTTGAATATGTTTTATTGTATTTGCTAAAATCTTCTTACGATATGTTGGCAATGTCTCAGTCGATTTAAATCATTACCGATTTTCTTGTAAGACTTGGCTAGCCATATTATTACGAAAAAGATATTTTTAAATATTTATTCGTCATATTTATACAAGTCGAAAAAAACTAAATAATAAAATACTTTATCGATGAAGATTAAATAAACACTGTATGGAATATCAGTGGCGGAACAATACTAGATGTATACAATTTGGTTGCCCACCAACATACGTTATGTGTATGCAGCCGATGTTTCACGGCCGCCTTCTACAGCGCAATAACCATCAAAAGAAAAAACAGCATATTTTCTTCATAGTGTTGGTCCAATGCAGAGCTACACGGGACATATCTTTTAACTTAGTTTAAGTGAATACGACAAAGTAAAAGAAAGAGCAAAATAACGAAAGCTGTCAAATTCTTATTATTTAAAATTTCAAATAATCTTCATAGCTTGCTATTCGAGTGTTAATATCTTCTCACGGCCAGTTTTCGGAAAATCCCCTTCGTGTGATTACTCCGAAAAATCTATTGTTCGGCCGAACCGATCAGACAATGTCTCGTTCCATTCCAGTCTCCCCCACACCGCCGCGTAGAGCTTTTTTCTCGTGCCCTTTGGCTACTCCCACTCGCGAAACGGTCAGGGGAACCCAGAGTGGTATGAGACTAGCAATCCAATTTATTTATGACCCACATTCACCGAGAGATCAGTCCGTATTGAAAACCTTATGACGTCTATCGATACATGGGCAGACATATCCCTTTGAAGATTCGCATTTTAATTTACCATGCCAACATGTATAAAGCTATGTGGTATGGACGTTCTTATTACTTCAATGCTTCAAATGATTGACTTAGCTTTACAATAACTGTAGAAAATAAATTGAATTTTTCAAATTAAGGTAATCGTACCAGTAGTTGGCGGCTTAAGAGAAAAATTCAACAAAAATAACGACTAACTTTTACCATTAGACCGAATGATGACAAAGCAAATGTATTCATAATGGATCAAATATCTTAATTAATATCATAAAATAAAAATTAGGAAAGGGTTTATTACAAAACAGTTGTTTTCAATTATTAACAACCATGTTATTGTTTCATTAGTTGACTATCTGAAAAGTTTAAAAGTCCAGTAGTTGACCACTCCTTTTTACAGTAGTTGACCATGTCTAATCAGAAAGTTTCATAACAACCTTTCATCAGAGCTTCCTGTAACACCACTCTTGGTTGAATCAAGTAGCATATGCTTACATTCACTGATGTCCTTAACAATTCTCTTAAGAAATTCACAATAAAATTTAACTTATTTAATTTTTTTTTTTATAAATCTTTTGGATATTCAGAGAAGTGAAGCATATGTATTATTATAAAATTGAAATTTACGATATTATCAATTAATTCAAGAGTCAGATCCGTGGTACAGTGGTCAACGTCGTTGCCTACGGTTACGAACATCTCGGGTTTAACTCCCAGAACGGAGAGCTTAATAAATTGATTTTTTAATAGGTTTATGGATTTCTATTCATATTCATGAATGTTTGTAATGTCTAAAAATTCCCTCCCACCTGATTCTAAGAAACTTAGTGTAGCGAGAGCAATTAGCTAACCACTAGTCATATCCTAGTCTTTCCGTCTATCCCAACTCTTTTCTAAAAAAGAGAGGCTGAGCAACTGATTAACTAGCAGTTCTCGTAGAAAACTTCTGTTGATCTCCATTAGGAGGCCATACGCTCCACGTTGAAAGCGGACATTAAATTAAGAGGTCGACTGAGGATGCTTCATGGGATTTCGTCATCAAATTTAAATTGTTTAGAGCATTTCCATTCGGTTTGTCAATAACGTCCCGTGTTTCACCTTTTGGCATTGCAATTATTTTCTCAATTAAGATTTAAAGCCATTATTATCAAATCAATATTAAAATCAATTCAGATATCAATGTAGGACTAGGTGATACTAAATTTTCAAAATTCGTCTTATATTTACTAATTACTTTTTAGGTGTTAACTATCAATTCTTGGTGGAAAGACATAATATTTTAAAAAATAAAACACAATTCATTTGTACTACTTCCACATCAGTTGATAATGCTCGTGCTGACGAAACCGACCGGCGAAACAAATGAATTGTCTTTTATTTTTTAAAACATTTATTAACTGTCAGTTCGAGTTCATATATGTACTTAATTGCCTGAAGATGCTGAAATGCTGATGCCGAGTTGTTAGTGACAAAACGTATGAAAATGTAAAAAAAATAAACAATTTTAATTACTAATTAATCTTTATATTGATATTTACAACGAATCAAGTAACAAAGTCCTCAAAAAACATTCAAAGTTCACAAGACCACCGATACCAATAATTTGGATAAGTTATACAGTTAGAGGCCAACGTCCTGGAGTGCAGGCGAGGGTTGCACCAATAATTCCGTTCCGGTCCGGTACGTCTCCGGAATGTGACGAAACGGCAGAACTGCAAAGCGGCTGCGAAGTATTCCAAATTATTCGTTCGGGCGAACGCATTCTGAGGGCGAGCTCGGGATTCGAACCTAAGCTCCGGGCTTTCATGCACTGTCCGTTACGAAATTGGTCGGAAACTTTGGATACATTTAGGGTGACCATATAAAATTATTCAATGAATATCAATACTGTCTTATTGTTTATTATTGCCTTCTTCAAATGTATCAATGAGAAAAAAATAAGAACGACAATTGTGAAGTCTGATCACATTATCAACGGTCTTAGTAATTTACTCAGTTCAGTTCAATCCAGAAACCTTTTCAGATATTTTTTCGTTGACTGTTTAATTGTGCTCATTTATTTTATACATATACATTAAAATATACGTATAATTTTATTTCTTTTGTAATTTAAAAAAATTCAAAGTAATTGCACTTTGTGTTAGATAGTATTCACTTGGTACACTCGAACTTTTATTTCGATAGTTGGCACTTTGGATTAGATAGTATTAACTTATTACACTCAAACTTTCATTTTAATAGTTTCCAATTAGTTACGGATTCTTTTTACAGAGAGAGTTAAGTTATAGCAGGTTATATTAGGGTTGGTCTGGTTTGGTTCGTGTAAGGTATTCTAATGCGTGGAGCAAAGACAATATGGGCAGCCTAATATAGGGTAGAAATATAAGTGACAATTTATTACAGCCTCGTGCGACTATCGATTTCAAAGCGTAAGTATTTATATTACGTGAAAACTATTTTATATATGTGAAACTATTTTTTCGTATTTCTTCAATGCTAAAATATATTTTATTATTTAGGATCACTTTATTTTTAGTGAAAGAATTTGTATTTTTTCGAATTTTATTTGTTATAAGTGAAAACTGTTTTTATGGAAGTGAATATAATCTAAATAAAAGTGCATTTAATTGTAAGCCATTTAAAAAAGTATTAAAATATAGTAAAAAAGTATAGTATAGTGGATATCGGCAAAGAAGTCAACCAAGTGAGTTCGGACAAAACCTTCATTAATACATTAAATATTAAACAATAGTACTTTGAGAGAGTTGGCGAAAAAAAACGAAACAAATCACATCTGTCTCGCTCGCCGCTCGAGGGATGACGGTGTAGGAGCGGGGAGAAGCGGGGTGCGGGCTTCAACACACTTCAAGGCCCGCGTCCTGGGATAAGGACAAACAAAGGAGAAAACAACGTTTCCCTTCGTCTTCCATTAAAACCCCGGTCGTTTATCCGTGTACTCATCTGGTTTATTTAGATAGCTGCAATTTCACAAGACATTAGACACAACAGAATTACATATTAATACTTTAATTTAAACTGTGTAAGTGGTTTTATAGTAATCGAAGGGATCTGAGTTTGCCGCGAGGTATTCCCCGTGGAGCGGTCGGAACTCCACTGACTGACTCTGGCAGGATCGCAGGCCTTTCCCCACGATTTCAAACTGCAAATATTACTGAAAACTATTTTATATATGTGAATATATTTCGTATTTCTTCAATGCCAAAATATATTTTATTATCACTTTATTTTTAGTGAGGGGAATTTTATTTGTTATGAGTGAAAACTGTTTTTTGGAAGTGAATAATCTAAATAAAAGTGCATTTTTTCATTTAATAGGAAAATCTGCAGATTGGATTTGAAGAAGTCAACCAAGTGAGTTCGGACAAAACCTTCATTAATATATTAAATATTAAACACTAGTACTTGTTTGAACTAACACACGTACACATGGAAGCTATCCCGACGAACATTGTAATAGCGCTTCTCAGTGGCATCACCATTGGTCGACTAATTGTGTGCTTTGGAAGAACAATAAATTCATGTAAACGATTCCTCAAAATTCATCATTAATATAAAGCTTGGCATTCTCAATAATGGTGAAAGTCGAAAGAAATATGCTGCCACGAACATTATTATTTCTATTCGGGTGTTCAAAACACGAAATGTATGAAGAAAGTAAAATTATGCATAATGAAATACAGATTTTTTAAAGATTTGGCAGGGCCCTTAGTCAAGTGTTCAACATCATTGGCTTAGGCTGCAATACTCATGATTTCGATTCCCAATTCGGATTCCCTCTTTCATAAATAAATCAATCGATATATTGATTTATGTTTAAAGACATGGATGTCTGTGATGTCTAAAACTCTCCCAGCGAAGCGAAATCGATTAGCTTACCACTAGTCTTGTCCTAGTCATATCTTTCTATCCCTACTCTCTTCTAAAAAGAGATATTCAACAACTAAATAACAAGCATTTTTTGTAAAACAACTTCTATTGAGATAGGCTTCATTAGAAATACATATGCTCCACATCGCGAGTTGACATAATTAAAAAAAGTTTTTTAACAAAGATTAATTGCCTGGTTACCCTGAATACATAACGATACAAGTTGCAACCCTGCTCTTCGTGAAACTACGTCTTATTTCTGTGGGGTTTCGCCTTCTCGTGGAGTTTTTAGATACTTGCTGACCATGGTTTTGATATCTTAATCTTAAACGACATTAGATTGATTATGGTATTAAATTAACACGAGTGACGTCATTACCAAATACTGTCATAATGAATATTTTTTTCAACCATGCTGACTCAATGCGGAGTGTACTGACATAAACCATTAAGCCATAAAAACAAGTTCTGAGATAATCGCATTTAAAGCATTATTCTTGTTTCAAAGTACTCTCTCTTCTAAGTACAATTGCTGGTGATTTAAAAGATTTTATAAACATTATAAAGAATAATCTTCTTGGCATACAAATCATAAACATCGATGAACTGTGGTCATATTATGCTTTCTGCCATAATAAAAAATAACAATATGACAACACTGTTTCTATTTAAAAACCATTATATTCTATGATTTATTTCATGCGTTCTGCCTTTATGTAGACTGTTAAATAGAATACGTTTTGGTATTTAAAACAGATTAAAACAGTTAGTCAAGAATACTATTGTTGCTTTATTTCTTTCATTAAACTTAACATCATGTAGATATTTCTGTAGTACTGTTCCATTTTCTCCAAACAACTCACAATAATTATAAAAGCGAAAAGAAAATATCCTTATCACTTTTAAGGTGTTAACTGTCAATTCTTGATGGAAAGGCATTATATTTTTAATTAAAACATAGTTTGTTTGTAGACTTCTACGTGTCTATAATGATCAGAACTGGTTTTGCTTATCACGAGCATTATCAACTCAAAAAATACAGTCAAAACAGGGCTATTTTCAGAAACTGGTCGAGATTGTTATGAACATGTGGAAGTGGTACAAACAAATTGTGTTTTATTTTTTAAAAAATAAAATATAATCATCAAATAATGACTTAATGCGTTTTGTCAGTATACTCTCGATATGTACTATGATGTCAGATATTTTAACGTTTCTTTATAGGAAAAAACCGAATTTTACGTTCGTATCCGATTTCTGCATAAATTCTTGTAAATAAGTACCTATTGTGAATGTTAGCATCTATCGCAAAACTCTCAAAATACGTGTCTCTTGAAATCGGTAATCGGTGAGATTCAGTATAATAATTTATTAAAATACCTTTAAATTTGTATACCTTCGTGACGAATGACAAAAGTACACAGAACTAAAAGACGAAATGAAAATGATAAATACTAAATTTTGAGAACGCGTGGAGTAAGTGGTGTAATGCAAAGCCATGCGTGGAAGGTATGAAGCGATCATTTGTAAAGTTGGTCCATCCATTAGTAGGACCTTTTCGTTAATTCAAAAATCATCGGGCAAAGGGTCAAACAGGCTCTGCGGATAGTTATGCTCCGAGAGGGACGTTTTTGATATGGGCGCCCCTTTGGCTGTACGGAACTATTAAAGTTTTCAATTTCAGATTATCTGACAGATGTTTGCATTCGCCATGCCGGAAAATAGGTAGGGGTAGGGTTGTGAAATTGGTTCCCTACTTAGCACGTCATCATTACTATGCTGGCTATGGGTTTTGCGTACATTTCTTTAACCGTGTACGAAATCACGCGAAATATATTACCTTAAGCCACAATATTTGTGTTTGTATATTTGTAGACACAAATTTATTAATATTTTAATTTATTGGACATTAACTACAACTTTATATACACGGGTTGCAATGAATTATGAATTCAAATAAATTGGCAACAAAAGTTTAATAAATAATTTTATTTTGTAGAGCTGTTAAAATATTTTTCATGACAGCTTATAATTTCTAATGTGGCAGATATTTTCAAATAAACTCATTTCAATTTTTCAAAGTCAACTCTAGATCAGGGGTGACGAGTCTTTTCCTATTGGAAAGCCACATTCATTTATCTTAAAATCAAATATGGCCGCATTTTTATGTATGTACATTATTTTTTATATCAGTGATTGTTACGGACCCCCAGGAGTCCTTGTGAACACTGAGGGGCTCTGTGGCAAATTAAAAATAATTTGGGGGTGCGTGGATAACGTCGAGGGGTCTGCGAAACATTTTCATTATTATGAAGGTTGAAATAAATAGCAATAAATAAATTGATAGCGATTTTTTGGGTGTCGGACACTTTTGCCAACAGACTCACAAACTCAGACGAATCTTTACTAATACAGGAGCAATTTATTTTATTATCCACAAATGAGGAGTTTGTTTGAATAAGAATACCACAAACTCTGATTACAAAAACAGATACCAATTTTATATCCTGCATTATGGTTCACTGTACAGAAGATTTTGATTGCTTCCCCGTCTTCCCATTTAGTAGAACATGGATTTAGTGCAATTACGAACTTTATCATGCTTTAAATAGCAAAATGTTTTATTTATGTTCATTATCACCATTTATCATTCAAGACAACAAAAATTAATTTTTCTATTATGCAGTCATGTAGTTATTTTACGGGAGTGTTCGTGGTCAGGTTTTGGTTTTAAGAAGGGTTCCATGGGCATAATAAGTTTGGGAACCACTGTTGTGAATGAAAGAAAACATTGATTATTAAATTTTAGATATAATGTAATTTATTTCAAAACTTTAACCTAGTCGTTGTATGCGATTTTTTGACCGCTAAGCTACAGACTGGCCGATAGCGTTACTTTAATACAAGATTGTCCACTATCCTCATTTCTCACAGTACTTGCTTGTTGAAGCGAACGGAGAGTAGGTATCCATGTAGACATAAAACGCAACATATCGTATCAGTAGACGATGAAGGGACGAAGAAGGGGAGGGAAGCCACTGGATATTGATGATTGGGTAGATACATCTTATTTCCCCACCCTGTAACGAAACCGGGGACGTTTGGCAGTACTGGTCGAGAACCATTTTAAATAATATCAGGTTTCAAAGATTACGCAGAATTATGAAAGATCGACCAAATTTTAAGTGTTGCTATAAACAGTATTCCATGTTTGAATTAAAACATGGTTATCACATAAACAAATCAGTTGAACGTTAATAAAATAAATTATCAAAGTATTTAGTTCTTCAATTTTTTATGAGTTAGTTGATAGCTATTTCTGCTTAACACCATCGTCATAACTATATTTGAACTTATTTTAGCTTAGCTACACTGTTTAGAAGAGATAGATAATATCATGTCATCTCACGTATTCCAACAACATAACATTTATTTTAAACTAGTGATTACCCGGCATGCGTTGCAATGCCACTCAAAGAAAGAAAGAGTTTGTGTTTTAATTCAGTTTATTGAACTGCTTTTGGATTAGAGGTCTGCACAGGCCGAAATTTCATAGACTTACCCGGTTTGAGCCCATCATCTTCAGGTCTGGCCCGACCCGAACCCGAGTTTCAATATCACACATATTTTTGTTTTTCGTCTGGTGCGTACACGAACAAATCAGAAGGTTTTTCCTAGATGTCGCTGTATGTACGTATTTGATTCTTTTTTTCAATTTTAGATTTTCAATTTTTTTTCTTCAGACAGACAAACCATCAAACAAATATTCATTTTTATATATATATATATTGAAATATTTAACGTAAACGTAATAATTGTTATTTTAGAGAAGAGTGTTTGTATTGGTATTATTAATTAATCGTTAAATTAAATGCATGTTCATGAAAATGTCAGCGAGCAATGGGCTTAATGACTGTGCATTGGTAAACCATCATTCTGCTGGTAAAAAATAGTTGGTATCGGTAGAAAGGAGTATTTCGATCAGATTTAAAGAATATATAAAATCATTATTCAATAATAAAAAAACACTTTCTCATTTCGTGAACCACCTCTTAGAAGAATCAAGCAACATAATAATGGAAGTTCCACCAAGTAAATGCCAATTCAATCAATACAGTTGAACGTTGACATCTGTCGATTATTTATATTGACTATTTATATTTATGCAAAGACAGTATATTTTTAGTGTTTTTCTAACAATTTATAATATAAACAAGACCGAATTGAATTTCGACATTTCATATCGACTGTGGAAAGGAAAATGGACGTAACCCACATCAAAAAGTAGTCTGTATAACTCACACAAAACGTTATAATACAAAACAGTTTTATACAAATATATAATATATCGACTGTAGAAAGGCAAAATGAATAATCCCTCCGTCTTTTCAAAATATTTATACAATTTAATACATGTTTTGTGTGTGGATTACGTCCTTTTTCCTTTCCACAGTCGATATTCTTGTACATATATCGATACCTCAGTTCCAAAGTGTAACAACTGAAAAAGTATAGCTCTGCGATAAATCAGCTCAGGAAACAAGATTTTGGGCAGGTTTAATCTTCTACTGTACATCTAATTTTTGTAGATTTTAATAAAACTCTAAAATAATGGAAAGATACAACTATTATTATAACATAAGTGTCCGTGGTGCAGTGGTCAACGTTGTTAGCTACGGTTACGAATGTTTCACGTTCAAGTCCCGTTACGGACAGTTACATAAACTGATTTATGGATTTCTGTTCGTAGGGCATTATGTTTGTGATGTTTGGAAATTCCCTCCCACATTCGATCCTAAAAACGGGATGTAGCGAGAGCAATCAGCTGACCACTAGTTTTGTGTTTCTATCTCTACTCTCTTCGAAAAAGAGAGGTTCAGCCACTGATTAACAAGCAGTTCTCGTAGAAAACTTATGTTGAGATACTATATTGGGGGATCATATGCTGGAAGCAAACATAAAAAAGGCAGATAATCAAAACGAAATCAATTCAAAATGTTGATATTTCTGGGTCAGTAAAAAGATATTTATAAATATCCTTCTACCGAATGTACAAATTAGTAATGTTTGTTAATAATGTTTATTGGTGATCATTTGTATATTGCTTTTCCCATTATCTCAATATAAATTATTTGAATATGAGTGAGTAATGACCTGGACGATCAGTATAATAATGATTATTACCAGCGATTTAGTACCCCTGACAAGGAAAAGATGGGAAAGTTGTATCCAGGAAACCCTGCATGTAGTACCTTAGTATCTTACACAAAAGCATAAAACACAAAGATCACAAGACTGTATGCTAAATAAATGCCAATTTTCATTGACTTGGTGAAATTATAAAGCGAAACACGTGTCAAGTCATGTTATACAACCAATAGAATAAAAAAGTTTTCAAGTTTAATTTAATTAATAATGGTAATTGTGCAAAAAATATATCTTACTATTTTTTTATAGTTACAATCAACTAGTATTATAATAAGTGGCTCGCTCAACACTCAAACACAGTCTCTCTCTCAGCCTGCGCAATGTGCATTATGCATCTTCCACAAGCGCATCACTGCCGTATTGTGCTGCAGGTTTCAGACAGAGACAGATTAATCTACATATATTTAAATATGTATTGCAATTATAGCCGATATTTCTGAAAAAAATGCTTGCAATGGGTGAAACTGGTTCTGATTATCTGATTTAATTTTTAATTTGTACAAAAAAAATTTGTTGTATTTTTATACATAATTCGCTGGTGTTTTGACCAATTGATATAACCTTAAAAAAATACGAAAATGAGTTAATGATTGGAACTCACTTTAAAGACGACAGAAAAGATCTCGGTCAAATGATGTAAATTTGAAAAATAAATTTACCACCAGGAAGGAAAACATCATTTAACATTGGTTTTGGGTTTAAAAAATCACTTGATGTAAGCCACTATTATATCAACACTCCCTACGTATAATCCAGTATTTGCAAACATGAGAATTTGCAGGAGTGCATTTCAAAGATTCATAACGCAACTAACCATATAATGTTTTCGATAAAAATAGTCTTTACTCTCTTCTGAACAATTTCAATTTTCAGGTTTACATCAAAAAACACCGTCGAAATAATGTCATTGAATCAAAAATTTACATCAAACTAAGATTTCACAAATATTACTATAAAAAGAGAAATATAAACATGTGTGAATATACAACAGAAGTTGCTTAGTTTAAATAAAATAAAAACTTTGAGAAGTTTATGCGGTGAGGGGAAGAGTACCTTGCAATATTATGTGCAGGGAAAGAATCTGAAAAGTGGCAGAAAATAAAAATGTATTCACTCAGTTGGAAATAAATACGTCCGCTACAAATCGGCTGGAATGTGATGACCACCATCGTTTATATAAATTGAAATATTGGTATGTAATAAATATTAGATATATTTTTGTATACCACCCGTTGTTATGAGAAAAATCTACCTTTTCATTTAATAAAACTTATATTAGTCTCAACTATGAGGCAAGAAAAATGTGTAATAAAGAAATTAGAATCAGTAATAATAGAATTAATCGATATCTGCTAAATCATTTTATATGTATTTTTTTTTAATAATATTTTGAATTTATCCATTATTAAAACTGTAACGTATAATAGTCGTAAAAATGAAACGGACCATTAATTTTTTTTCGCTATTTTTTCTGCTTTTACATGGTTACAAAAAACGAAAAGTATTATTAAAAACAGAAAACACAGAATATTGAAATAATCATTTTTGCCGTTTGACGAATTTTAAGATGCAGGTGTTCAAGTCTCATGCATGACTTCTTATTGTTTTGACAAATTTATGTTACTTTGGTTTTTATTTTTTCAATTTCCGTTCACTGAATTTCCATATCTGCTCCCAGTGTAGAGCATATAGCCTCCCAATGGAGGTATCTCAACAGAAGTTACAGTTACCCAACATCTCTTTTTCGAAGTGAGTAGGGATAAAAGAATAATGCTTGGACAGGACTAGTGGTAAGCTAATCGCTCTCGCTATGCTCCGGTAGGTTTGGGTAGTTGGGACGTAATTTTTGACATCGAAGTCAATAAATCAATTTATGAAACCGTCTGCACCCGAACTTAAACCCGAGACATCCTTAACCGTAGCCAACGACGTTAAACACAGCATCACGGATCCTATTAACTAGACAGCTATATACTAGCAAGCTTTTTGTTTTTCGTTATTGCATTAGTCAACGTGTAAAGATTAATTAAGAAATCCCCCAGGATATCATCAATATATAAATGCATGATAAATCAATCAAGAAGCGATAGTATTTTTTTGTCACCTCTCATCCTCTTCCGGAAGAAACATGCACTAGTTTACCTTCAAGATGAGCATGAGGTCATTTATAATGGAAAACTTACGATTAAACCCTCGAGAGGTGAAATAGACTAAGACTTTATTGAATGTTTTACTTTAATGAACTTCTTGCATTAATTTACACTATATTGAATATAACTTCTTACAGAATAAAATACTTTTGCAGCCTCTATTTAGTTCTAGTTCACTTCACTTTTATGATACTTTATAATTACCAAAACGCACCTAGCTCATTTTTTCAAAAATGTCACTTAGCTTACTTCACTTCTCTTTGGCTCAATTGTGAAGTTACTAAAGTCTAGTTTAGGAGTGGGGAGCCGGCTAAATCCTCAAGTATAATATGTCTCACTTTATTACAAGGGTTCATGCTTTTTGAAAATGCATTCCATTCACTTTCAATCAGACGCTGTGAATTCTTCGAATGCATTGTATTTTTTCATAAATGTCAACCAAGTCGGTAGGACCGACGAGGCCGACAGATCCAAGTGATATCGTCTTGAGCAATTCTTCCACGTTCATTGTCTATGTCTGGACATTTCCAAAGTATACGATTAGCGTCCTGAATGATATCATCGCATACAGAACTAGCTAATGTTTACATTCCCCTCCACCCACCCCTTCCTGAAGAAGTGGCTTAACGAAAGCGATTAGCTAACTTCTTGTTGTAGCCACATTCTTATATTCTTACTCTGACTAAAATACTGAATAAATACCAGTTTTTTAAAAAATACTTCCGTTTAAATGCTCTATTAGGAGTCAACATAACCCATATTCAAAGCAGATATTTTAAAAATAAAATTTGTTTGTGGTTTCGCTCATCGACTGATAAAAATACAGTAAAACCCCCATTTACTTGGAAGTCGGGACAGCGTTATTAGGTATAATGTAACTGAGGGAGTCAATCACATACAAAATTAAGGGTTTCGTTTTTTTTTGCAAAAAATTCAAAACTGCCAAAACTAAGAATAAATTAAAAATACATATGTGAACAAAATATGTAGTTACTGTGTGTACAGCGAGGACAATGGAATGCGACCGCGCAATTGGGGAATTTGCGGAGAATATTTCTATTCGACGCGTTATTCGGGGTAGTGTAATTTATATAAAATTGAATTAACATATTTTTATTTATATACATTATTGATACATAAAAAAATGAATATGTATTTTTATCAGTTGATAACACTTTTGATGAGCGAAACCGGTTCTGATCATTATAAACTTGTGGAAGTTGGAGAAATAAATTGTATTGTATTTTTAAAATATAATGCCATTCCACCAAGAATTGACAGTTAACACCTTAAAAGTGAAAGCAGATATGGTCAATAAAACATGTTCAGATATTGACTGTAGGCTTTCTTCCAGGTAAAGATCGAAGACGGTAGTAGTTGCTGACGATCTTCTCCACCCGCATATCAGGGGTAAATAAACGGCCAGACGTACTCTCTCATTCAAGAAGAGTGTCCCGGTGGGCGTCTTTGGACAGGGGGCGGGCACTCCTGCATCGTTTATCAGACGAAAGGAAAAACAGCTCCAAAGATAATATGCCAATGCTAAGACAAGCAATGCTGCAAGAGGGTTTCGGGCGTGATTGATTCCCCAACGAAATTGATCTGCGCGATAATAGATTGCCTTGCATTTTGTACTGGTTCAAAAAATAGGAAATCAATTATTTCGGTGATGTGTGACAGAACTTAATTAAAGTATACTTAAATTGGCTACATTTCCGCACGCTTTATTTAAATGACGACATTTCGTGTTAGATACGGTAACCTTATCAATATTTTACGCAACGAATAAAATCAGGAAGAAAACGTTTTCCGAAACACCCATCGATTATAATGTAATTTGTAAATCTCCCTAGTCTACGCTCTCTTAGCGTGAGCATATCCTGTCGACAACAAAGCTTCTACTGGTGAACTACTCCCTCGGAATTCGATAACGTCTAAATCAGTTCTGGGAAAATTCCGGCCCGACAATTACTTTCGTGTGGCCCGCGAGCTGTAATTTTATTCCTAAAATTTGGGATCAACCTATATAATGTGAGCAAACCTTTTCTATCATGAATCTCATCAAAAACTATGATCAAGTATCACTGATGCTTCACTGAAAAAATTAAAAACGTCTCCAGGAACACGCATTGATCATAATGTAATTTTTAAATATCCTAACTTACCCTCTCTTCGCGTGAGCATATCCAATCGTCAACCGTGTTCCTAATGGTGAATTCCCTCTGAATCCCTCTGAATTCCCCCTGAATTTCTCCCTTGGAAGTCGATATCGTCTAAATCAGGTACGGGAAAACTCCAGTCGCGGGCCACATTCAGCCCGACAAATACTTTTGTGTGGCCCGTGAGCTGTAATCGTATCTGAACAGAAGTTTTTCTACAAAAACTGCTTGTAACTCTGTTAATCAACCTCTCTCTTTTTTTAAGAGAGTAGGAATTTAATGATAGGTCTAGGACAAGACTAATGGTTAGCTAATCGCTTTAGGTACGTCCTATTTAAGGAACGGATGGGTGGTAGGGAATTTCAGACATCACATACATCAATGTTTCTGAACAGAAATCCACAAATAAATTAAGAAATCAAATTGTCAGTACTGAGATTCGAACCTGTGAGATTCATAACTGAAACCGACGACTGTCCACTGCACGGACTCAACGAATAACCGTGTTTTGATTGAAGAAATTTTAACCTTTGTATGGTTAACAACATGTCAAATCAACAAATGTTTTTTTACGACAACTGCTTGTTACTCAGTTGCACAAGCTTTCTCTTTTTTTAAGAAAGTAGGAATTTAAGGATAGGTCTAGGATGGATTTAGAAGTTAGCTAACCCTCTGTTTTTAGTATCGGTTGTCGGAGAGGGAATTTTAGACATCACAAACATCCATGCTTTTGAACAGAAATCCTTGAATCGATTGATAAATAAATTTCTGGAACTGTCTGAACTGGGATACCAACTCGGAAGATCCGAAGCCGAAGCCAACGACGCTGTCCACTGCACCACGGAATACCCACAACAATATGTCTAGTAAATAAAATATTACCAAAATAAATACATACACATAAAAATATATACAAATATTATAATACACTATCAGTAAGTTTCTTTTGTCTAGTGAACATGATTTATATCATACATTTGGTTAGGCACAGGCTATACAAAAAAATATACATTGATCAAATTAGTCCCATCGTTTTCTTTTCTCAATCTCGTATGACAAATAGTTGATACCTACCAATCACGTTTTTTTTGCTTCCCCCAAATCAAGAGGCGAAGATCGGAATAATAACGGTGACGTTTCCAGGCGGCAGACTGACGCCGTCAAGATACCTTCAGTTTTACCATTGATGCATGTACCCAATTTTTACCACAGGGCTGAATTCACATCGTTTTATCAATGATATTACTTATCAAATTTGGATTATTGAGATTTTGTACACTTCCATGTATTTTGTCACTAACGACCGGGTTTCACCTTTCGGCATCTTTAGGCATTCGTGTGCTCGAATGCCTGAAGATGCCGAAAGGCGAAACCCAAATTTGATATTGAAATTCCATCAAGCACCCTCAGTCGATGTCTTAAATGATATTACTTATGCTTGCGATGAGCGAACCGGTCCTGATCATTATTAACATGTGGAAGTAGTACAAACAAGCTGGGTTTTTTTTAAATATAATGCCTTTCCATCAAGAATTGACAGTTAACACCTTAAATGTGATATTACTTTTGATTTATATTACACCAGTAAAGCCCAAGATAGGCGTGGCTTATATAATTACAAATTTGAATTGTTGAAATTTTGTACATTTCCACTAACGACCCTGGTTTCGCCTTTCGGCATCTTCTGGCATTCGAGTACATGAATGAACTCGAACTGACGAAATACATGGAAATATACAAAATCAAATTTGATATTGAAATTCCATCGAGCACTCTCAGTCGATTTCTTAAATTACTTATGTACATTGAACACTTTTCTTTTCCTTTTGGGCATAGTTATTGTAAAACCCACGATATGAGGATTTCGCTGCTTTAAGTTTTATAATTTTAAATGATGGATAATTTTCCGCTTAATCTTGTAATTTTTACAAATTTTTCAAAGCACTCTCTCTCCTAATTACAATTGATTGTGATTGAAAAAGAATTTTCATGTGATAATCTTTTCTGCATTAAAATCAATATTGATGAGTTTTCGTTATTTCATGCTTTTTGTCAGAGTGAAAAAATTATCATATAACTTATCTATCATCAAAAACTGACTTGATGTGTTCTGCCAGTATACCCTTGATATCTTCTAATCCTACCTCTACACAGTAATCATTTTTAAAAGTGTTTCTACGAGAACTGCTTATTACACACTTGTTCAACCTCTTTTTATCAAATATAGAGGGATAGAAGTACAGGTCTAGGACAGATTTAGTGGTTAGCTAACCCCCTGTTTTTAGTATCGGTTGGGTGAGAATGAATTTTAGACATTACAAACATCCATGCCTTCGAACAAAAATCCATAAACCGAATTGAAAAATCAATCTTTAAAACTGTCCTTAGTGGGATTCTAACCGAATCAATCAAAGTTGACCACTGCCTCACGAACCTGATATCCAATCCATTCAATCGGAAACAAATCCATAAATTTTATTATATGAAGGGTCCTGTAAAATTATACAATTATTTTCTACTCGGTTACGGAGATCTCCGAGTATAAATGCGCCTATATAAATTACCATTCACCTCTGCATCCAACCGTCCTCCCACCCAACTATCAATTGTAAGATGAATTTCCCTCTCCACTTTTCTCTTGACAAGTTAACTCCATCAATTACGTTCTGGCCACCGACCTATTTTCCTTAGCGACAGCTTTTTGCGTATGCAACTTCCTACTTTATTCGACAGTGGTTTGCTGCACCTAATTATCAAGGAGGAGTTGCAACGTAAGTATTAATTCAAAATTGTGACATGTTCTGCAGACTAAGTGTACACCAACAAGCCTTGAGATGTTGGTCTTGAGACACTTCCAGTTAAGAAAATAAAATGTTGTTACTATTAAAATTTGCTACGCTCCTGGATACTGTTACATAAAATTAAAAGGACAGCCGAAGTGGATGAGGGCCATTAAGTTTATTGTATATTGTCAAATCAAATTTAAAGAGTGCATATTATTAAACATATAATTAACAAAGTGCGATTTCAATAGAAATAATGTCCTGATTTAATTGACATTTCTTCTATAATTTAAGACATCGACTGAGGGTGCTTGATGGAATTTCAATATTAAATTTGGATTATTGAGATTTTGTACACTTCCATGTATTTTGTCACTAACGACCCGGGTTTCGCATGAGGCGTCTCTTATAGATAGTCTTGTATCAAAAAAACAACGTAAATTAGCAGAAAAGATGCTATATTTCGGGAACTTGTCTAAAGACATAGACCGCCCTAGAATCTGGCATAGAATAAGTTATTTAGGTTGCACAAGCTTTAAAATTAAAAAACAACTCGCTGATAGTGTTAGACCGGCGTTCTATTGCAAAAACTCTCTAGGCAAATTACTTATTAACAATAAAGATAGAGTAAACTTTAAGAACAAATCTGGTATTTATAAATTACAATGCAATGATTGCCAACATTTCTATGTGGGTAAAACCACACGTACATTAGATATAAGGGTATCAGAACATTTAGCTGCCTTTAGATTAAAAAAAGAAACTTCGACATTCGCAAATCACTTGCTAATGGAGAACCATACGTTTAATGCGGATGATGGGGTTAAACTGTTGCATAAAAACATGGGGGATCATAAATTATTTTATCAGGAAATTTTAGAAATTAATAGAGGAAAGTTATTTCCGAAATTTTAACTCAGGTATCGGTGTGGCTCTCAGACGTATAATGTATTGCCTCGTAAATGATATTTGTCGCATTTGTATCTTCTATATAAGCGTTAGAAACTGTTTACTGTCTCTCAGTTCGAGTCCATTCGTTTGCTCGAATGCCTGAAGATGCCGAAAGGCGAAACCCGGGTCGTTAGTGACAAAATACATGGAAGTGTACAAAATCTCAATAATCCAAATTTAAATTTGACATTTCTTCGATAGAAGTTTATGTCAATTAGTTCTCGGCATAGTTCTGACGTTAACATGAAGACGAAATAGCTATCAACTTATTGCTATGATGGTTGTAGAATACAGTAAGTAAATACTTTGATATTTTTACCTTAAATATCTATTAATTATATGAATAAATTGAAAGTAAATGTAGTGAAATTTAATCTAAAATATCTCCCTGTATGTTTATTTAAAATAATCTAAAAAAATGGTTCTAAAGAGATTTTGTTTTACCATAAAATAATTTATGAATCAAGAATTTTGAAAACTTCAAAAAGCTCTCTTGCATAAAACAAATTGAAACTTAGGGCTGTATTTGACTGATGGTGCGATATATTCACTGATGAAATGATACAAATCTCGAAGCTGTCAGAAAAAATAAAAGTGATCGTACAAAAAATTGAAATTAAATGTCTTTAAATATATGCATAAAAAAGTTAAAATATTTTTTTACAACCAAACAAAACGCAATAAGCACGCCACTATTTTCCACCCTCGTTGTAGATTGAAATGCGGTCTCTCTACAGGTAGCGCTGTGGGGAAAAAGTAGACCCGCGCACTGCCAATTGATTTATTTTACTATCATTGACTGAAGATTTGTCTTGCGTAAACCACTTCTAAATTGTTTTTATTTCTTAATACACACGCTACGTGATTCACTGAAGTGCAAAACAGATTATAAACCATATAAGACTATTTATGAACAAATCTAATTTTTTTTAAATGTTTATTTTTTATGCAAAGATATTGTACGAAAAAAATGCATCATTTGAAAATACTCATTAGCTTAGTAAAACCAGTGATCTTAATTAATTACTTTTAAATTTGCATTATATGAAGCAAAGCGGTACCATTATATGTCGCAATCTTTGTTCTTTGCCTTCTAGTCCTTAGTAATCTACACTACATATGTCTCAGTAGATGAACGAGAACACTGAGACAATGATTCTTGTCACAGTGTGGAATATACCGCCTCCCTTGTGAAGACTGTCAAGCTTCCTATGTAGGACAGTCAGGGAGAAGCTTTAATATTAGAGGTAAAGAACATATAAAATGTCTCAAAAGTAATAATTTTTCAGAGTTTGCGGATCATTTAATTGAAAATGATCAAAATTTTAATAAAAATATTAACGTAGAAATACTCCGTAGTGTAAATAAAAAAGGTATTAAAATGAATCGCTTAGATTTTCTAGAAATCAATAAAACTATTAACAGTAACGGAGGATTTGTAAATAACATTTTAAGCAGAACAGGCGGCTCACCATTATTAAATTTATTTCCCTTGGGTTTTTCACCTCCAAGTACCAGTAATTGATTTGTAAATAGTGTAACAGTGTTTATATCTTACCTCCCTCCGCACGTCCAGTAGAATGGAATAAAACCCACCGCCACCCTTTATTTCATGTAAGAATTAGAATCATTGTTTACCTTAGAAATAAATAGCCTTGCGATATGGTTAGTCTGAAGGTGCTTCTTAAAGAGGCAAAACGCTTCACGTTAGTGTTAAACCAAGTGGAATAACTAAGTTATCAATTTTAATTTTATATTAAAAATGAACTTCCACAAAGTTACTTCCGAATCCATAGAAAATATTATTAATAGTGAGATTTCTTGTTTCTCACAACCGTTCTTGTGTTACTTTACTTCATTTGTGTCAGTGTATCTAACTCCGCCTATAACTAAATGACTTCCATTGAAATCATCAGATCTTTGGAAATCATTCTAGTGAATATTCAATTTTGTTAGTGTGTCAACTAATTATATTTTTCTATTTTCTCAAGTACACCATTTAGTGCATGGTACAAAATCAGTCCCGTCAAGTTCTTCTTGGGGCATTAATGTGAGGGTTAGACTCCATTTTCCTGTTGATAGTGGTGTGAAAAATAATACCATGAAACATAATCTGTTCATACACAGAGGGTGGCAGTGGAATAAGCAACTTGTACTGAATATTCTGTCAATTAGTATTTATTTCCAACTGCACCTGCTTTTAAGCTTCATTATGAATTTTTCAGGTCCGTGGTGCAGTGGTGAACGTTGACAAAAGTGGCTTCGGTTGCGGATGTCTTGCGTTCAAATCTCGGTTCGAACTATTTCACAAATTGATTTTTCAATCGATTTATGGATTTTTGTTCGTAGAAATGCATGTTTGTGGTGTCTTACCAAATTTAACGTATTTCCTTAGTATCTTTAGCTGGCAGGATGTACTATGTCAAAATTGGCATATTCTTATTTTGCGTTGCGAAACGTTAAAAAATATCACTTTTCTTGTTTTTGTAATTTTAATGCTTTGTTTTTTGATGCCGTAAAAGAAGAAAAGGTTTCATACTGTCATTTGCCATAGTTTTCCCACACACCATACATCTGAGCTTATGACAGTTTTCATCTCCTATGCACAAAATCTATATTTTATGAAGGCCTGCATTTATTGGGTCAGTAACTATTTCAATGTTTGTTCTGTAAGAAATAATAAAAGTTCAGTAAATCATTCGATAAATGGTCAGAATACATGTGGTCGGTTAATAAAACAAACCGTTAGTAACTTATATAAAATGGTCAATTATTTACTGACCAAATATAATTATTGCATGATCATTTATTATGTCTTACTAACCATTTATGGAATTAGATAATTAGTTGCCTTTTATGAATAAATCATAGTATTTTCTCTGTTTGCTTGTCTGAAAAACAGAAGACTGGGCCTTATCAGCAGTTCGCACCATATATTTTGACGTGATTTGAGAAGTACAGTACTTCCGAAATTATTGATTTATCTTTCGCTAAGCCCTAAGCCACCAAACGCGTACCCTAGGTTGAGAATCGTTGATCTAGTTTAAGACAAAGCTGACTTTACTTAGTCAAAATGTCTGACTGTGTCCTTACCATATTCGTAATGGCATGACTTCTTTTTATGACGTCATAAAAGTACTTTTTAAATACGCGCACTAAGCAATTAGCAATAAAGGCAGAACGTTGCGTGAAAGAGCCGCTAAGGGGGAGATACGATGATAAAATGTGAACCTTTATGCCAAATAAGCCCTACTGCGAAACAAGGTTCGCACAATGCAGCGTGTTCTAACATATATTATGAACTTGTCAATTGAAAACATTTGGCTCTAGTGGCTATTCGTTGAATATTTGTCGAGGATTAAGTTAAAATAATATGTTCTTCTATAATATTCTAACTATTCCGTCGTATTTATAAATCGATAAACTAAATTGATTTGTGTATAAGCAAAATGCCAAAATCCACTGTCCACGAAATGAGAATATATTAATGCAGAAATATTTTCCGTATTCTTGTGTATGTATACAACCCAACAGATCAAACGCAACATCCCCAGAAAATTGAGAAAAATCAATTTCTAAATTGCCTTTACATATGCAAACTCACCACTGTCCATTACAGAATAATTCAATTTAGTCACATGGATTATATTAATATTTTTATATTTTATAACAGTTCACTTAAAACTCACATGCTCGTATAAAGTATAATAATTACCGCAGTTTAGGTTCTATTCGATTTCTCACGATATTACTTTAAAAGACAGTAACGTTTTTGTGTAACTGTTATACAACACAATTATGTGATAAATTTTCCTTAGGAATACTATCTTTATTTGGTTCATTTTACATCAACTAATTTTTGAATAAATTTAATCAATTCCTTGACAGTTCTTCTTCAATTCAAAAGGTCAATTCTTGGTCGCTTATTTTTTAATCGATTTGTAGATGCGTTTATAAATGCATTAATATCTGTCGCTCTCATCCAACGATCGTATAAGTGGCGCGTATTGCCAGCGATTAGCTTATTTAAGACATCGACTGATTAGCTTATTACTTGTTCTTGTCCAGCTCCATCGTTCGACTCTCACCCTCGCTGTAACCATATCATTACAAAATAGTCAATCATGGATGGACGTCTTGCTGCGACAGTGGTGGCATTATGTATTTTGATCAAACGACATCTAAGACGAAACAGATCCATTTAGGAGAAAAATTGGATAAAGAAGAGATAAGAATTAGATCATACCATCGACTGATCGTGTAACCGAAAAGTGAAAATGCAGAATGCTACAGGAACTTTTTACGTATGTCAGGTTTGGATTTGCAATTTTTGTTAGAGAAAGTGTTATCCAAGCTTAATAAACAAAACACTTAATTCAGAAAGGCTATATCTGCGAGTGAAAGATTGGCTGTAACTATGAGATTTTAAACGGCCTATATATACAGTATATGCAGCGCAAACTGTATGGGGTAAGTAGTGAGCCTTGAGGTACCCTTCCCAACTTCTTAAAGGATGTATTACGCAGCACAAAACCATTAGTAGTGCTTCATTTTTTTGACAAGACTTGATTGCATCTATAAAGTAACATGTGGATGTAGTAAGTAAGATAATAGACTTCGTGAATAATTGAAATACCTTATGAAAGTTGGCATGTTCAAAAAGGGCTTAAATATTTGACTCATATATTCACTCTTTGATATTCGATAAACACAATATGACGACTAAGGTGGAATAAGAGAACGAATGAAGAATATATATCAGTCTATCGCCACTCGCCGAGCGTGAAACATCGACTCTGAACATTATCATCAGTCCTACAGTTTAATCGCGTCGCGTATCAACATTGGAATCATATTCCTAAATATTAATCAAATAAATACTTCGGTGTATTGTATTTCAGCAATACTTTAGTATTAAAAGAACATCTCAATTCATAAATTCTTTAACTGCACTATTCCTAAACTCTACATTTGTGTTAGAAGTGGTAAAGAACAGTTGAAATATGGCTAAGATCATTGGTGACGTCTGATAACGGTTTTGACACAAAAAGATGATGATACGAGACGCGATAAATATTTATAATGTAATATACAGTTTATAATAAAGTAAAGGTTGTCCACTTCTACTATAATATATGACTCGTTGTTGACGAATGCTTTTCAAAAACGGTCTGGGTTATAGTCGTATATTAGTGTTTTGCCCTAATAAAAACCTTCAATTCAACCGCCATTAAAACTGACTACATGGTTAACGAATAGTGAGCGCGCATATACTAATATAAACATATTAGTACATCGACTCAAAATTAAAAAATAATTATATTTATGTTGGAGAAAAATGGAAAATGAGATATTATTATTTACGTTAAATACAATAAATCTGTGACGACATAATGTTCAATTTGCATTAAATTAACCATTAATATAATTTAAGACATCGACTGAGGGTGCTTGATGGAATTTCAATATCAAATTTAGAATTGTTGAAATTTTGTACACTTCCATGTATTTCGTCACCAACGACCCGGGTTTCGCTTTTCGGCATCTTCATGCATTCGAGCACGCGAATGAATTCGAACTGACACAAGTAAACTGTTTACAACTAACAATTATATTGACTGAAATTTGAGGCGTGTCTTATAAGCAAATTCTTTAGCCACTCAACCAAGACAACTGTTTCGTATTTAACAATTGAATACACATTGTGACGCAATTGATTGTAAAGTGAAAGTCTTGTTTCTTTGCCGTGATATTGATAAATAAATACAGTTTATTTATCGACGCCTGTATCAGCTTCGATAGCCGTGATCGTCTAGTGGTTAGGACCCCACGTTGTGGCCGTGGTAACCCAGGTTCGACTCCTGGTCACGGCAGTGAGATTCACTGTCATGGCGAAGCTGTTTTTTTTTTATTCTCGATAATTGTCATATTATTCACTCAACGAAGTTTTTGGTGTCCAATTGATAGTTCATGATTATTATTAAACCGTGTTTGCTCAAAATGTGGAATAGACTCTTGATGAAGTTTCATAATAGAAGGTGTTTAACGAGATCTGAAAGTGGTAAAGTCACTCATCCATTCTTTTCGTTTATAGATAGAATGATAGAATTAATGTATTTTGATGTATTTTTAACAATTCATAGAGAAGTAGTTGAAATTGTACTAAAATCCTAACAATGACAATCTATCATATGGAAAACACAAAACGATTGCGTCACTAAAAAATATCACTTCCTGAGAATAGGTGGATGAAATATGATAAAATAAACATTTAGATGGATAAAGTAACAATTGTAAATAATTACAGATATTTTTTATCCATATTCGCTCCCTACTGGGAGCATATGACCACCACACTGTGACTCTAAATTTCTGTCCCCCGCCAGTCGTTTTACTTCCTTCTTGGTCTTCACGGCGACCTGTAGGCTAAATGCCGCCGATTACATGCTATGGATGGTCATCAGCAGGCTTCCAGGGCGACGTAATCCATCTGATTGGTAGAAAGAAGAGATATACAGGATTCAGACTCCCCTGAAGCATCCTCAGCACATGTGCAAGCCAGGTTCATATTCGCTTTTTTTTATTTTGGACGTAATAAGGGGATGGTCCGTCCGCTCTCATACCTCCGGACTCCTGACAAAGTCAAACCACCGTACCCTTACACCGTATTCGCCGCAAGGTATCAATTTTCGACGCACTGCATAGGTGGCACTTGTTTCTGACTGAGTACAACCATGAGTTCCAGGCATTCTGCATTGAGTTAAAAGTATATCCACTCCCAATGTGGAGCATATGACTTCTTAATAGAGGAATCTCAACAGTAGTTTTTCCACGAGAACTGCTCTTTACGTAATTGCTCAACCTCTATTTTTCAAAGAGAGTAGGGATAAAACAATACGACTAGGACAGGACTAGTGGTTAGCTAATTGCTCTCGCTACGCTCCGTTTTTAGGATCGGATGAGTGGAAGGGGATTTCTAGACATCACAAACATCCATGCCTACGTATAGAACTCCATAAATCGATTGAAAAATCAATTTATAAAACTTTCCTTAACCGTAGCAAACGACATAGACCACTCCACCACGCACCCGACAGCTAAAAATGGTTATACAAAATATTAATTAACTACTTAAAGGTTTGAATTATTGAGATTTTGTACACTTCCATATATTTTGTCACTAACGACGGTTAAAGGTTAATTAGCTTATGTATCAAATTTTCATGTTAATCGAAATCGATCCTAATACGAAAATAAAAATTATACAAAATATACCCACAATATTAATTTGTTTGATTTTATATTTTAGTGTCTTCCACAAAAGATAAACAATCATCAGTTTAAAATTTTAGTTTTGCTTCCATTTGCGTCTAGCCATTAATTGTATTATAGTTTTTCACTTCATATTGTTGGTCATTGTTTAGCAATTTGAGAGAATAATTATAATTATACAACACTCA
Source organism: Himalopsyche phryganea (assembly GCA_022494535.1). Taxonomy (NCBI): domain Eukaryota; kingdom Metazoa; phylum Arthropoda; class Insecta; order Trichoptera; family Rhyacophilidae; genus Himalopsyche; species Himalopsyche phryganea. Next base: position 2,584,592 of record JAGVSL010000071.1, read on the forward strand.
TTCCTTGACAATCGTACGAGAGTCGTTAATGAAAAAGCCAAATGTAGTGACTCCCTTGACATTATACAGTAAGTTTATAGTACAAAAAAATAAGACAAACACATTCGCAATTCGCATTTCAGAGATGGAAAGCTAAGCTCGTAAACTATGACCCTCAAATGCATTACCTATCTAAAATACATACACAAAGCAGCCACTACGGTCTTTGTAAAATGTTTTAATAATATTTTAATGAAGTCGTTAACGAAAATGTATTTTTTAATTCAAATAAATGTTAAGGTGACATTGTCCATAAAAACAGTCTGGTTAATTTTGATTACTTTCGAATAACTCGTCTTTGAAAGAACATTGCTTAGGAGTAATTTTTTGAGAAAATGGATTTTTCATGGACAATTTCAACTGAAGATGTTACAGTTAAAACAATGGTAAATCGTTTATATATTGATGAGACTATTTAAAACTTATTCAAAACAAGATAGATAAATCAATATTTCCATGATTATTAATTTACATGCTCCCAATTGTTATCTACGTGGCCGAAACCATATCCAGACGTCGGTCATTCGAGTCACCAGTTGCAAGAGCCGTTCGAATGATTAAGGCACTGCCTAAAGATCTGGATATTTTCAACACTAAACTCTGGGTATTGTTCATTAAATATTCGTTCCTTGTAAATTAATAATGTCTTGTTTTTTTTTGGTATTTAATAATTTAAAAAAAATGTTTTTATTTTCATTATTTTTTTATGAGTAGTGTTCTTTTCAATAATTATTATTATTGTTGTTATTATTGTTACTGTTATTATGTTTGTGAAATGCATGGCGCATTAGCGTCAGCTGTAACGCCATGCATTTCAATTTTTTTAATTTACAATAAATAAACACAATAAAAGCTATGCATAATCAACGAAATCATTCATAGGTTAAAAAAAACCTTTTAAAGTATTTTTACTTAGTATTACGATCATTCTAGTCATGTTACTTCATTCATATTTCAGTTTTATGAAACGTGTCACATAGTTCCACCAATTGTGATAAATACCTTTGTTCGTGATTATCTACTTTGAATAGTTGTTTACAGCCATTCTACATCTATTCACCAATTTTTCACAGCTGATAATATATTATTTAATAAAAATAAATTAACTATTATTAAAAATAATCATGGATCAAGCAAGAAATTTGAAATGCTATGAATTAAACAGTTTCGATGAATTCGACGGTATCTTTGTTAAAATTAATTATTAAAGTTTATAACTTTGTTATTCCACTCAGGATTATCACTTTCAAAACCTAGTAATTAATTTTGTAATTAGTATTATTATTTTAATTAATACTTTTATTGTTTGTGACTACCCCTACCCCACGTCCAGTGGAAGACAATAATCTCACGCCACCCTTCATTTTTAAGTTAGAATAAAAATCATTATTTATCTAAGAAAAAATAACCTTGCGATATAGATACAGTGAAAATACTTCTTAAGCAGGTGAAATACGTATTATATTTAGTAATACATCCAGCGAAATAACTAAGTTTCAATTTTAATTTTATATCATCTTAAACTACTTTAAAAACTTACAGCATGGCGGTAAATATTATATTGAATAAGGACTACATAAGATTCATTCAAACTAATAACGTGAAACTAATTATTATGCAATCATGAAACTTTAGTTTCATGATTGAATATTTGACTTCTCTATGAATTCATTTAAATTTTTGACTTCATCAAGAACAGAAACTTTAGATTTATAGCCCGTTATTTTGAGTTGCTAAATACATATTTGCAAGACAATAGTACTGAAGTTGGCAGCTTTCAATTAAGTTTTTTTTTAAATGTACAACTACAAACTTTTCTACTTCTTATTGTATTATAGTATTTACAATAAACCACAACAGAACTAAATCGTGCTGTAGTCATACAACAGATGAATGAAAGGATGCATTTTTCGTCCACAAACCCAGCCCGCCATCATAATCTACAAGTCGAAAGTTTTACGATGATTAGGCCAAGACAGTGAACCGAGCTAAAACTACACCCCGTCCTTCATTTTCTCGGCATCACCCCTCCACGTGCGCCCTTTTCCGCTGTAGACTTTATTTTATTGTTGAGAAAGGGGGCTCAACATCAAAAACTATCGCCCTCGTACGAAGGCGCTGCTTAAGAACGATTACACACTTCTGCGGGTTTTAATTGTTAACGAATAAAAATTGTTTTTGACTGATACTATTTTTTACTTTGATTTTGTTAATTTAGTATACTTTACTGAGTATGTCATTAAAATTTATAAAATTAAAACCGGTGACGGTATTTATGGACGACCAAGGGAAGAAGGAATATTCTGTCGTCGCGCCCGGAACTGAAGACATCTCTCCGGAATCGCATAAACGTCATTTTAAATCAGTGGTCTTCAAACTGTTTAGTTTACGGTTCACACTGGCTCCTCCACTAAGTCCCATGGGCCAAGACCTAGGCTCATCATACCAACATACTGTATTTTTAAATTACGCTCGAAATTCAGTTGGCTCTTACGAGTAAGTGTCAAGGATATTTCATTGCGGTGGAGATAGCCGATAGTTGACAAGGAGAAAACCAGCTTCTACCTGATTTATACTCATATTAAATTCCCTTCGACTAAAGCAACAAGAATACATTTTTTCTTTAATTTTCTTAGAAGTCTGATACTGTTCTTCGTAAACAGTATTTGGCAGACAGTTAAATCTCGTCAATCATACAACAATTGGAACTATATTCCTAAAAATTTACCAACAAGTTCATTGCAAATAAAAAAAATGTTTCAACACTCTTAATAATTTACCCTCCAGTAAAGTTTTTCGTCAACCTCTGATAAACCTAATTTAGAGGTTTCGCTGTATTCAATTTGTTGGTATATCCCTTTGGATTTCTTATTAGTCGGGTCTCGGAATGCTGAAGTAAGTAAGCTTGTAGGACATGGCTGTTATGAACGCATCGTTTGAAATGTTCGCGCAGTAATTAGATTACATTTTGTGTAATGTCTTTTGTATGGCAGTGCGGCATCTTTCCTTTAGCGGAGTACATAATTGTACACATATATACAGATGTGGCTTTTTCTTTACGAGCCTACTCTCGGATAAGTAGCGTAACTTTTATGGTGCACAGTGTATGTGAAAGCTCTTTATTATGCGAACCTAATTGTGTCAGGGTACAAATGAAAGTACATACATATATATATTTATATAATGAATATATGCTTACAGTTACACTTTCAGCAAGAAAGTTTGCTCTTTTTTCTTGCCTTTTCAATCATTTCACATTTATATACTTCTCAAATGTAAAAACGATTTACGACGACTGGTTTTCATCCATTTCCAAAAGCTCATTTTCTGTTTTTTTATATAAAATTTATGGAAGAGGTGATTGTAAGTCTGATTTTTCTTCCGTGTCCTCTCCCAGAGTGGAACATATCGTCGACTCAAACTAGCAAACTGCGTATTTACATTTCAGCAAAATGTTCAGGAAAGTTTTAAGACTCAATAAATTCAGCTTTAGGCAATGTTATTTTTGAATTTTACGTATGTTATATGAATAATGATTTAACACAATTCGTATAACATATGTATATTCGTTATTCAGTTTGCTAGTTGAGTCGACGATATGGTCTCGTAATGAAGGTATCTCAATATAATTATTTCTACGAGAACTGCTTATTATCCAGTTACTAAACCTTTTTTTTCGATGAGATTAGGGATAGAGGTTGTGAGCTAATTGCTCTTGCTACTCCCCATTTTTAGGATCTGAATAAGCGTGAGGAAATTTTGAACATCACAATCATCCATGCCTACAAACAGATTCCATAAATCGATTGAAAAATCAATTTATGAAACTGTCCGAGCTGAAATCATCCGTAACCGAAACCAATGACGTTGACCACTGCACCACTGCACGACATATAAAATATACTTAAATGTAACGGAGCAGTAGACATTGCACTCAAATAGCGGGAAAACGTGTATTCCAGGAACGTTTAATTGGATTTTCATTGTATTCGATACGTTATATATTGGCACAATATAATATTGTCATGTTCTTCCAGTAGATAAATTCTCTACATTATGGTAAAGATCTGGATTATATAACATGTCCGAATTTCCTCCCCCTGTCGGACAAACAACGTTTAATAATAATTGTCATATTAATTCGCATCTAAATTCGGCTCCGAGTATTCGAGGAGCGGCCATTCGGATAAATAACATGTTGATATAAATTAATGTATTCTGCCTCCATCAAGAATCCATATAAAATCTAACGGCCGATATTAACAATTTCATAACTGTTCTCGTGCAGCAGTAAACGTGTCCACTTTACGAGGGCGCCGTGACCGGACCTAAAATTTCCACCCCTGTCTCACAGGGGCATAGAAAACAAGAGAACAATATTTTTAAACATCGCAACAAATTTGCCATAGCATTTTTTTTACTTCTGCGTGTGATGTTTTTATAGATTAATAATTCAAAATACGACTCATTTTCGCAGTATAGAATTATATAATCAGTTCTCACCCGTCATTTTATGAGAACAATCGGTAAAAATGAAATATTTAGAAAAACCATGATGTATTTGATACAATCTTTGGTAAACGAATCTTTAACTTGCTTTTTTCCTTTCTACTAAAAATCTCGATGTACATAAAGAAAATTTTCTCCATGTCCAATTTAAAATCTAACATTTGTTGCTACATTGTTGCATATACAGAATACAAAAACTGACCTGGGGTAATTATGGAAAAAATGATGTAGTAAATAAATAATGGACATTTTCACATCACATACCAATTTTTCTATCAATATAGTGGAGTTCTGCAAAATTTATGCCAATTCAATCAGTATATGCAATAGAGTTTTTTTGTCACACAATAAACGCATTGTAAGATAAATGACAAACATTTTTTTACGAATAAAAAACAGAGAACAAAAGGTTAGTATTAATAGACTGTTTTGATAACAATAACTTCATATGAAATATCATGATTTTTTTTTAAAAAGTCGTCGAAATCGTGGTGCAGTGCTCAACGTCGTTTGCTTCGGTTACAGATTCCCACTCAATTCTCAATTCCCAATACGGACAGTATCATAAATTAATTTTTCAATCGATCTATGGATGTCTGTTTGTAGGCAGGGATGTTTGTAATGAGCTAGAACTCTCTCCCACCCATCCCATTCTAAAAACTGGGCGTAACGAGAGACATTAGCTAACCACTAATCCTTTCCTAGCCTTATCTTTCTATCCTTACTCTCTCCAGAAAATAGAGGCTAAACAACTGAGTGACAAGTAGTTTTTGTATCCTATCCTAAAAACAGGGCTTAGTGATAGCGATTAGCTACCACTTGTCCGATACGAGCCCTATCCTTCAATCCCTACTCTCTTCGAAAAAGAGATTGTGATCAACTGAAAAATAAGCAGTTCTCGTAGAAAAACTTATGTTGAGATACTTTCATTAATGTGGATATGGTTAAAAAAATGTCAATGATATTTTAAACGTTTTAAGACGATTAATTGAAGTAAAGCGATCAAAATAAGAACTGCGAAAATCCACTGTTGTCAACCTTGCTATGGTTCCCGTGGAAACCTTCCCAGTAACGAGGGTTTTAAGTAATTAATTATTCGACTGTGTCAAGGTGTTTTATAGGAGCATCCCGAACACTGAAAGCCCGAAAGGACCTTCCAAGAAAATCCCCCTCCACTCTTTTCGGCGAAAACTTCATTATATCAAATTGGCCGCAGGAGCTTAAACACTTTAAATTTAATTGTGCGAATCGCTCGAACTTGCCCGCTGATGAATTTATTTGTTTTTCAAATGCTTCCGAGAAACATTTATTACGCCATTTTACTTACTATCTAATTTTACTTCGGGCACCATAAAACTACAATATCGACTTAAACTTTCCTAAGAGATCCTCAATCCATCAATTTTCCCATCATTAATTTATTTTCAAATGCGTTTTTAACAAATACACTTAATGAATTAACAATATTGAGTAATTTATAAACTATATGCAAAACAGCCGAGTCAGTGGTGCAGTGGTGCAGTGGTCAACGTCGTTGGCTTAGGTTACGAATGTCTTGGGATCAAGCCCGGGTTTTATAAATTGATTTTTCAATCAATTTGTGTATTTCTGTTCGTACCTATAGATGTTTTTGATGTCTATAATTCTCTTCTACCCAACCGATTTTAAAAACGGGGCGTAGCGAGAGCGATTAGCTAAACACTAGTCTTTCCCTAGCTCTATTCATCTGTCCTTACTCTTTTCGAAAAATAGAGGTTGAGCAACTGACTAACAAGCAGATCTCCTAGAAAAACTTATATTGAAATACCTCCATTAGGAGTTCTTATGCTCAACATTGGGAGTGTAGATGGTTTAAAAAAATGAGTAAATGCTAAGAATACCGATATCTACCAGTCAGTTTGAGTTCATTCGTGCGCTAGAATGCCTGAAGACGTCGAAAGACGAAATCCTGTTTGTAAGTAAACATATGGAAATGTACAAAATTTGAACAATTCAAATTTAATAAAATAAAATAACAAAGTATTTAGTTCTATAAAATTTTATTAGGTAGTTGATAGCTATTTCGACTTGAAGCCATCGCCAGAACTATTTCAGAACAGACGATGGCGTCAAGCTGAAATAGCTATCAACTACCTAATCAAATTTTGTAGAATTCTACGAAGAAAATGACAATTCAATCAATAAATTCAAATTTATATTGAAATTCGCTCAACCTCATTCAATCGATATCTATTACGTCCAAAATGTGGCAAATGGTAATCTAAACATAATATATTTTAGCTAAGCTATGTAATATACAGCTAAGCTAAAATAAAAATCATCTTAATCCATTTGAGCACACGAATGATGATGCGAAAAAGGCGAAACCCGAGTCGTTAGTGACGAAATACATGAAAATATACAAATTCTCAACAATTCAAATTTGATATTGAAATTTCATCAAGCACCATCTTTCGATATCTTAAATTATAAGCTAAAATAAGTATATTATATTACTACAAATCATTCTTCATAATTCAATAATGTTTGCATGATTTAATTGAAGACTAATGAAAAATTTTCATTACGTATAAACTTAAAGAGACCAAAAAACGGAAAAAATCTTTCTTTTCTTAAATTTTCCGCACAATTACTAACTTTGAACTAAACAAAACTTTATTCTCATATCTTCTTTATCTCTAAGTTTTCGGCACAAGAGACGGACAGTTGTCGATATATGAAAGCTATATATTAAAATTAAAATTGTTATTATTACATACCTGCTAATAAATACTTAATAAAATACCGCATTCTCTTTTTTCACTGTTTTCTACATTGATTTAAAACAACACGGTATAAGAAATCGGTATAATTCTCTTTTCAAAATTGAATGCTAATGCTTTGTTTAATCCATGCCTATTCTTAATGCGAAGTATATCATCGCTTCCATTGCAAAACTGTATATCTTCAAAAACGAAATTTATTCAGGAGAGCATAAAAACACATAATTAATATTCAGTATTTGCGAATTAAATTACACATTCGATATCTTATAATATATTGACACACCCTGGTTTTTGTTAAGTATAAGTGTCATTAGTGTCCTGAAATGAAATCGCCCTGTGGCAAACAGCAATATTTCGCAGAATAGGCTCTTTCTTGTTGCGAGGCGTTCAAATAGCCCCCGGTTAAGTCCGCTGGACGAGTCCATTTTTACGGAAAAGGGTAAACTTTGCAGGGAGTTTTTTTTTAATTTTTGTAGACAGTCGATTACGATCTGCCGAGGCGGACGAGCGAGGTCTCGTCGCGGCGAAGGTGACGTGACGATGTGAACTGTTTGTTTGTTGTTTTTTGATTTGCATTGGACTTTATTTAAATTCGTTGTGTCATTTGTATTATAACTTAAAGTAAATTCAGTTTCTAAGTAAATGTAAATGTAGAATCAATTTTATGTGTTAAGATTTATATATTTGTGTAATGTTAAAGCACTACATCTTGAATGGAAAATAAATAAGTTTTGAACCGGATTTGAAATGGTGTTTGTCTGAGATCAGCCCTTCCAGGACTCCGGATAACCAGCCGCTCGCCTCTCTTCGATCCGGGGTCTTCTCAATATAATAGCCCAGAACGCACTGTAGACGTTTTATTATTATGTCATTTCACATGTATGTATAAACGTTTCTCATAACATAACGTTTGCGGTGTAAATATGAATTAAAATTTTATGTTATTCACACACAGTTTCGACGTACTAGTTACAATAGACATTCAGTAATTTAATTTCAATACCATCATCTTTGACGGGTACGGTTTGAGAAGACCCGGATCGAAGAAAGGCAAATGTCTGGTTATCGAACGTCCTGGAAGGGCTGGGATCTCAAACAAACGCTATTTCAAATCCGGTTCAACATTTATTTATTTTCCATCGAAGATGCAATGGTTTACAATACACAAAAATACTATTCCTAACACATAAAATTGAATCTACATTTACATTTACTTAGCAACTGAATTTACTTTATTTTATAATACAAATGACACGACAATCGATTTTAAATTACGTCCAATTTGTTGTTACGGAAGGTCAATTTTTGTGTTACAACACTGTCATATTGATGGGCTATGAAAGAGTACTTTAATTGTATCTTTAGTTGTACATTTTTAACGTTTTTACTACTATTTACAAAGCTAAAAGTACGAGTGTCATCTTTATATAACTATTTTTTTACAAAAACGCCATATTACACTCAAAACACTTATGTTTTAATTTTACCCTTTTATCCCTAAAACCACGAATTTAAGATATTTTTTTTTTTCAATCCATGTCCGCTCCCAATGTGCAGCATATGGCCTCCTAATGGAGGTATCTCAATAGAATTTATTTATGAGAACTGCTAGTTACTCAGTTGCTCAACCTCTCTTTTTTGAAGAGAGTAGGGATAGAAGGGTAGGGCTAGGAGAGGACTAGTGGTTAGTTAATCGCTCTCGCTACGCCCCGTGAGGATGGGATCGGTGGGAGAAAGGACTCGGACTACGAACGATTGAAAGATCAATTTATGAAAACCGTCCGCACCGGGAATTGAACCCGAGACATCCGTAACCGTAGCCAGCCACGCTGCCAACTGTGCCACGGACGCCGACAAAGTATCAATATACATAACCCAATATTCTGAATATAAAAGAGTATTTGAATCAAATGACATTCTATGTCATGTTATCTCTATTAAATTCTAATTTAAGTTTATCACTTTATAATTAATTCTTGAAATTTTAAGAGCGCGAAAGGATAATTCACGTTTGATGGCTGGGCAGGGAAAGGGTTACAGTAAATATTTTAGCTTTAAAATGTTCGGTTAATATGATTCTATTTAAAGACAAATTCTATATTTACTTTTCGTTTTTATGTTCAGTGTTAGAATTATTGATTTCTTAAGAAATAAATAATTTTGCGATATAGTCTGATGATGCTTCTAAAACAAGCGATACACTTGTCTCAATTAGTAAAACAACCAGTGGAATAACAAAGTTATAAGCTTTGATTTTATATACATAACATTTAATTTTTGAAGAATGCTATAAAGTTACGAACCAGAAGCCACAAGACATATTGTGATGGCTAATTTTTTATTTAACATTTCAAATTTAACATAATTCATTTAACAAATCGTAACGCTCTATCTAACGAAATCGCCTTTATGACGCCTTCATGAATAGAAGTTTTTAACAAACGTATTCTTGTACCGGAACAAGACTTTTCAGTCTCTTGGAAATGGTAGAAGGACTTAAACTTTTCTTTTGTGCCAAGTTGTATTCATTAAACATGAGCACAATGTCTTACACTTTTATGGAAGCATGCTAATAATAATATAACACAATTTATATCTGTATTTATTACCACCACCTTACCCTCCTCACAGCTCACTTACAAACATTAGATTTCCTTCATTGACTTTCTTCTTGCACTCTATTAAATTCAATATAAAATTAAAATTGATAACTTAGTTATTCCACTGGCTTAGTTATTTCTTACTAACTATGTAACACGTTTCGCTTCTTTAACTAGATGAACGCGCTGGACACGTTTACATGTCCAATACTTTATCTCATATCTCCGGGCAAAATAGGAGGAAACACTTGGTTTATCACTAACGTGACGCGTTTCGCCTCTTTAAGAAGCATCTTCAGACTAACCGTATCGTAACGCTGTTTATTTCTAAGGTAAACGATGATTTTATTCTTAAAAGGGTGGGGGTGGGTTTTATAACATTCTACTGGACGTGTGTGAAGGGGGTAAGCTATAAACATTGTTAAACTATAAACAAATCAATTACTGGCACCTGGATGTGAATAAATTTAATAATGGCGAGCCGCCTGTTCTGTTTAAAATGTTAATTACTAATCCTCCATTACTGTTAATGGTTTTATTAATTTCTAAAAATTCTAAGCTATACATTTTAATACCTTTTTTATTTACACGATGGAATACTTTTACGTTATTATTTTTATTAAAAACCAAGTGGAATAATTAAGTTATCAATTTTTAATTTAATTTTATATTAGGAGGAAACACTTGTGGATATATGCTTTTAAATAGTTCAAGCCAAAAATGATAGAGAAATTAAGCAACAGACTATGAAAGTGTCAAGTAAAACACAAGGAAGTATGTGTTTGAAAAGAGGTCTCGATATTCAGTCTTTCGAATTTCACCTTTGAACTGCCGATAAGCAGCATTAATCGTCTCACTAATGGATTACACATACTGATGCGGATACCCGCTTGCTTGCTTGTGTTAAATCGTAGATTAAATATTTTTCAGCTACTTCATTTTCTTATATTTATTTTAGCGAGAATGCGACGAGTTTAATTTACTTCTTCATGTATTTGGGATAACTAATATATATTTCACATAATTCTTCATTTTTCATTGTTAATATTGATTTATTTTTAGCCATAGTGAGCGTTTTAACAAATCAATTTACTGAAAGTAAATTCGGGCTAAAACAGCTCGAGCTGCAAGGGTTAATTAAGAAGCATCTTAAAAATAGCCATATCGCAAGATTATTTATTTTTAAGGTAAACAATGTTTCTTATCATTAAATTAAAAATTAAGGGTAGGGTGTATTTGGTTCTTTCTACTGGACATGAAGAGGAAGTAAAACATAAACAACCATAATTTGGTTAAATTTCATTACTGTGATGTTAAGAATGAAACTTTAAAAACACAACTTCCACATTTTTATAGGATCAGTTTCGCTCATCGCCAGCATTATCAACTGATGAGAGGTAAATCTTATCAAGGCTATTTATATGAAATTGAGTTTTAATAATTACGAGGTATATCAAACAATTGGTCCAAGAACTATGACAAGACTTTATAGGTAATCAAAAAAAATGTAGGTAAAAAAAATTAAATAGTCTACAATTTAAATGTTAAGGACCACTTACAAATTGATAACTACCATACTACATATCAGATGACTAATTCAAGTCAAATTAAAAAAAAATCAGTTTAACAATTGAAATTGTATGCATTTTTGATCGTGGTGTCGCAGATTTGTTTTTACTATATCTGCTCCCTACTTGGAGCATTTGGCCAGTGTATGGATCCCGTGATCTTAAATCCTAGAGCCGGAGTGCAAAATTATACGGCGTGTACTCTAATTAAGAGTGACACTTATTTTGATCGTTCTTGGAGCTAATATATTTATCTTGAATTCGTTTTAGATTTAAAAACCCCTGGACCCATAAGGTCTTGAATAAGACACTAAAAATATTTTGTATAATTTAACGCAAAAATAATAATTACTTATCGATTCAAAATTGCCAGGCGCTTATAATCTAAAACAGGAGTCGGCTTTCATTACTCTGTGGTCTGTCTGGTATATCGCACGACTGACAGGTCCTTTAACGAAGAAATTGATTACAGCTCACCTTCAGTGTGACATGTGGTTTCAGCTCACCTAATCGTCAATAGAATGGGCTTGGAGTACTTAGAGCTTACACGTAATCAAAACTCAATATCGTATACTAGACTTACTTACTTGTGGTAATTACAGAAATTTAAAACATCGTAATAAGATGAACGTCAAAGGCTTCAAATACAATGAATACCGTAAATTATTGTAATCACGATAATTTCATATATTATTAATAACATTGGTTATTTTTATCATGATCAGTCAGATCATATCCCAGCACTCGCACCGTGAAGAGTCACTCCTCGGCGCGGCGGTTAACAAAAACGAATTGACATAGAAACTCAATAACTCACCCTTTTTGCAATTTGTAACCGACGGTCCGGTATACTAGATATAAGAGCGTTTGGCCTGGGGTGGTAGAAATATTTCAAAATGACTAGCTTAATTTTTTTATTTTTATTGAATTTTTATTCTAGAATAATAAAAATGAATTTAATTCACAAATCTGCAAAATGAATCAATGTTGCACTTCCAATGTCTATTTTTCTTGCTTATTATCTGATGATTCAATGAGGGTTCTGGGCACAATTCACGGCTGAGCCGTACGAAACACGATCGGGTCGTGTCAAATGTTATTCTCTGAAAGTTTTAGTCAGCTTGGTTAAGAGCTTTACACTATTATAGGCCGACCGCTATAAGCTTGCTTCATATTGATGCATATTATTTGTTGAGAAATAATAATAAATCGTAAATGATTCCAACTGACAAAACAAAAGAACAAAAACAAACATAGAAAAGTAAATAAGACATTAAGATTCCATACAAGCTTTTCACTATTAAATTTCCTTTGTGATTCAATCCATAGTACTCGTAATATAGCATCGACATTTAAATAAACACGCCATATAAAGCTTCAAGCTCGTAGGCCATTGAATGGTATACGAGCTGGAGATTCGATTGGCTCAATTTTCCATACGCACGATTCAGCCTTGCAGTATAAATTCGGACGCTATTATAAGCTTTCATGAAAAAATCTCTCACCACATACTAAGAAAAGCTATTTTATTATATGTCTGGTTGTTGTTTTGTATTAATTAAGAAAGGTCTCATTATTTTCTAGAAAACTCCTTTGTGTAGTTTATATTTGTCAAAGAGAAGTTATTTCATCGTATCCGAACACGGTGATGAATTTGTAGAAATGTGTGTAATTTATTCATACATATTAATTAATTTGATTATTATACTTTCAATACTGAACTCATGTTTCGTTTTTTCTTCTAAAACTTTTAAAGGAATATTTTTAATTTACAAAAGTAATAGAAAACAAGAAGTGGTATTATTTATTCATTGTTTTATGAATTTTCTATGTTTACAGATATGTATGTTTGTGATGTTTAAAATTTCCTACCACCGATTTCCGATCGTAACAACGGAGCGTAGCGAGAGAAATTAGCTTACCACTAGTCCTACCTCTTTCGTATCTTTCTATCCCTACTTTCTTCGAAAAAAAATCTGTTGAAATACCTCCATTAGAAGTCCATATGCTCGGCATTTATGGGCTTGGAATATAAGAATTTAATTAGTTTTTTGATATATATTCCGACTTCGCGTCATCGTCAGAACTATATTTAAACTTCATTTAGCTTAGCAATATATACTGTTTCAGAAGATATAGACAATATTATATCATCTCACATATTCTAACATCACTCCTTTTATTTAAAATAAATATTTAAATTAAGTTGTTCTAGGAAAATAAACATACATGGTATCATTAAAATAAATTCTTTGAAATCGTATTGATTAAGCTGAAATAGCTATGAAAAAACTGATAAAATTCTTGTAGAACTAAATACTTTGATATTTTTTCCCTACAAACAATTTCATTAAACGATTCATCATTGCTAAGCAATGAAATTTTGATTCCACTAATTAAAATTCCACTGCCAGTTTCCAAGCGTAGCTTTACATGCAACCAACATTTTTTCAGATAGTAATTATTGCGCAATTAATTAAACACAGGACTTCGCAAAGCAAATACAATGAATACATTCAGCAGTGAGGTTGTCAGAAATATTTCTAGGCGAACAGACCTCGCAAGCTGTGCGCAGTCCGCTATGCTGTTTAACCAAATAGTTTAGTGTTTCAGTGCAATTTTAGTTTATTTGTTGTTTTGCAGCGCACTTTTCCGCTTGACCAACGGAATCTCTATACTGGGATAGCTCGCAAAGTGATAAAGTACCGTGCATCATCTGACTACCTTTGGCAAATACTATTCAAATACTTTTGTGCAAATGAAATTGTATTTTTCTAAAGTAAAGGACTGCTAAATCTTAAATCGGTACTTTTCAAGAAAGCTCACAAATAATTTAAGATGTTTTCAAAAAAAATGTGATATTTAAATGTGAAATTTACTAATTCAACGGCGTTCTTTTACCTAATAGTTATTTTGATATGAACAAGTGTCATGCGTCAGTTACAAAGCGTAACAAGTAAAAAAATGCAGTTTTGAGTTAAGTATGAGGAAATGCTAAGAATACCAATATTTATCAGTTAAAAAATGTAACAAGTATTTGTGGTTGTTTTAGAATGACAGTGGTTATTATTACTTAATACGAAAATCTTGTGAAAACCTCTTAAAACTTCTATCATTAATATTAGAAAAAATAGAGTTTGGATTTAATATTATACAGATAGATAATTTTAGAACTTCGTTAAAATCTACAAAAATTATATGTACAGTAGAAAATTAAGCATGTTCAAAATCTTATTTCCTAATTATTTCTGAACTATGCTTTTTGAATTGTTTGGAACTGAAGAATTATCAAATTAAGTAAAATTATTCTATCGTTTCTTCGTCTCAACCCTTCAGCGACAAGCGTGACCGTACGGTCACATTAACACCTTTGCCCATCTGTTCCAATATTCGCCCTATCTCTTGCTGAATATCGTTGCCTTCACTCGATTTCTGTTAAAATGGATTTTTACGTCAGTTTTACACCACCTGTTTTTGCGCCGATGTCTCCTAAAAGCATGCAAGAGTTTTTGAATTTTCTTTAAAAATCGTGAAATTTCAACCAAAACTTTTAAAAATCGTGCGTGTTAAGTAAATACAATTTGAATATGTTATGATTAAAAGATTTCCCATCACTCTCTAGGCACTCTCTTCTGCCAACAAACGAGGTCTGCCTGCGAGTGAATGCGCCTGCATACATTCCATGTTCACTTTTCTCTTACTTATATGTTTCAATGCAGTTTTTTTGTTATTTTTGTATTACAACCAAGAGCCGTATCAAGTATATTTTTCTTTTTTTCACAATCATTTACAACAATTATACTTATCCATGCATGTCCATATGCACCTCTATTTGAGTATTTCGACAACGAAAACTGGTTGTAAGTGTGGGAAAAGAATATTTTAAGATATCACACAAATTCTTGCTTTTAATATACAAATAAAAATTCGATCGTCAATAGATCAATTGGAAACCTCGACAACGAAACCGAGTGGCGAAAGCCGAAAAATAATGATGACTTGACTACTACAAACAACAGTCATAATACCGAAATCTTTTATTGCAATACGAATTACAACATATATTCAATTACGAGTTTTTATTATTAATGGCGATCGTATAGACAAGTAGTAAACGCTCTCATGCTTCATTCCTGCTGTATTCTGTGGTTAAGAGCTCAAATTCTAGTATGGAATAGTTTTTATAGATGTGTCTAGGCTAGGATGTGAGCCTTTGTGATTTAAATGCATTCTTTCACACCTATTTCTGATCCACTTTTGAAAATGGGTCGTAGAGAAATGAATCAGCTAGCTAAATACCATCCATCTATCCATACTATCACTGAAAAGAGTTTTCGTTAAAACTTATATTATTTAAATATTCCTTTAAGAGTCTATATTCTCTATTTTAAGAGTTTACACATAATTTTCATTAATATAACAAAACATAATAACGTATATCAAACTGGTGCCTGTTACCAGATGACATATGCTCCAAATAAGACTCATAAATAGCCAAGTCGGGTCCGTGGTGCAATGGTCATCGTCATTGACTTCGGTTACGCATCTCACGGTTTCGAGTCCCAGTTCAGACAGTTTCATAAATTGATATTTCAATCGATTTCTGTATTTCTATGTGATTGCGGCATTGATGTTTGTGATACTTGGGAATTCCCTCCCACACATCTGATTATAAAAATAGGGCGTAGCGAGAGCGATTAGATAACCACTAGTTCTGTTTTAGCCCTATCATTCTGTCCCTACTCTTCGTAAAAAAGAGGTTGAGCAACTGCATTTCTCGTAGAAAAAATTCTGTTAAGATACCTTCGTTAGGATGATATGATGCTGAAAAAAGTAATCATCAGTTAGATGATTACTTTTTTTTGCTTCACGGTATCGTCAGGACAATGTTTTAGCTTAATTTAACTTAATTGTAAATATATTTTTTAGAAAAGATAGACAATATCATATCATCTCACTTATTCCGACGTCATAACTTGCATTTAAAATTAAAATATTTGTAGCCCAGTTGCCAAACCTCTTGTAGCTTGTAGCCCGCGTAAAAAACTTATGTTGAGATATCTCTATTAGGTGGTCATATTCTCTACATTGGGAGTGGGCATGGTTTAAAAAAAATAGTGAAATATATGAGAGAAATGAATAAATGGCTAACAAGCATGCTTTTTAAAAGAATAAATTTAGTAATGCAACAAAAAAAGCCTTCTTTTAGATTTACCACACTAATAAATAATGTATTTACACTAGAACTCCAACCAGTTCACTCGTCAACAGGCCTCTAATACATTTTGTATCAATAATTAATTAATTGAATTCGGAATGCACCCCTGGACGGGGAAATGGTACACAGATGTAGCTGGATGAAACGAAATTCGCGGGAAACTCCGCGAGAGGGACGGCGATAGGCTGGCTACCGGAGGTGCGAGAGAGACGGACGAATTAAATGCATTTCACGTAAAATTGGTAGCTATTTGTTAATCCAATGGGCCGCGGACGGACGGACGAAATGCGAAATACCTAATGCAGAATAACTCAGCCTTACCCAGTGGCGACGCGTGATAAATATTATTTCTATTAAAAATATCATTCGCACTCCTTGACGACTTCCTTAAGCCTTGTATTACTCTGCGCTTATTGTCCTGTTGAGCACACAATTTGCAACTAATTTTTTTTGTATGCTTTTTCAAGTTAGCTCACGCCTTAATTTCTAGGCTGGAGGAAATCTATAAAAGTAAAGAAATAGCCAGACACTCCAAAATGCGTCAAGTACGATCGCTGGTCAACTGTATATGCCTTTACGACGTAGATACGTGGACTCTAAAAGCGAATGAAAATAAACGTCGTTTAAATGTCGTGCTGTAGAAGGATACTCTGTATAGCATGGATGGCCAAGCGCATAAACGCGTCTATTTCGCAAATTCAGGATAAGCTCTCGACAGTTTATACAAGACCCATACTTGGTTTTTTAGTCAATCGCCCGCAAGCCTACTGACATTTTTGAGAGGCTCGTCGTCACAGGAAAGGACAAAGACAGAAGGGAACTTGGAAGGGCCCCAATTTGCTGAAGCAACCAATTGAACGATGCCACAGGTCTCTCTTTACCGATGGGACTCAGAGCAGCGGAGTGCAAGAGCATGTGGCGAAGGTTTGTCAAAGAAAATGGAGTTATTAAAATAGGCAGACGTCGCGACCCTAACAAGTGAAGAATGCTACTAAAGAAAAAGAATAAGCTTATCATTATTTATGCGACTATTTTCTCAATTAAGGTTTAAATTTATTATTATCAAATCAGTCCTAAAATAATCCAGATATCGATGTAGTTCCTTCAGTAGCTCTCCAATTTATGAATATCTAGTTTACAGGCTTGGATATCTGTAAACAAATCCCTACCACTCATCATATCCTAAAAATGCGAAGTAGTGAAAGCAATTAGCAAACCACTAGTCTTTTCCTAGCTATTTCTTTCTATCTTTAATTCCTTTGAAAATGAAAGGTTGAACAACTGAGTAAAAAGAAGTTCTTATAAAAACGGTAGTTCATATGATCCACGCTGGGAAAGAAAAATTTATGAAATGTTAGCAATACAATCAATTTTTTAAGTAAACGTAGTATTAACGTGCAATCCTAGTGAAACAATTGTGTAAGAAACAATCAGTTATGATTAAATCTTTAGTATGGCAAAAAATAATAAATTTCAATTACCATTGACAGCAACCAAGTAGAAAAAAGGAGCGTTAACCACTCGGCTACGAGTCTGATTTATTATTTACTTTTATATTCAAAATAAACTACAGCGCATTGCATTCAATTGTTCAAATTAATCAATTGCATTATTCCACGAGACGCCTAGGGGCAAGCCACCCTCCGGCACAGCAATAAAACCCTCCAAAAAAGTATCCCCTTACCCCGGGTACTCTGACAGCCAGTTGCAAATGCAAAACCGAATGATACCAATTGAATTTAAAAGCCCAAACAGGCTGATGCCGCAATCCGTATCGACGACTCGCTCCGACAGATAAACAAGCGCCGAACAAGCTATGCTCGCCACGCCACACCACACCACGCCACGCCCTTGTATTACAGCATTATGTTCAAACATCAACATCAATGACAATTCAAACTGACGGATACCGGTTCAAATCTTGAACTTAACATAAATCTATTAAATTTTTTACCTGCCAACATAACTTGATTGGTGAATATTGATGATAATCAAATTATATCTTGTATATAACAAATTGCAATTTAATTTTTCAATTTAAAGTATTTGGTAATGACTAGTAATGACGGGAAAACCCGGATTTACTATGGAAAAAATCCGTAAAATTGGATAGGAATGAACTCACATGGAAAAATTGGGGGAAAAATGGCAAAAAACCATCATCAAATTTATTATAATTATATATCATTGTCAGCATTTGGTAACACATATTTTAAAAACATAGCACCTTTCACATATGCCAACATTCTATCCACAAATTAAAGTTACGATGAGTTGTTAGTTTGATGATATAGATGGAAGTAAGGAACTTATTCAATTCCGGATCGCCAGTGACATCTATGTAAACTTCAATATCATTGTTTAATATGTACCGTGTATAAAATATTTATGGAAACGTTCCAGTTTTCATGTATAAAATTAAACTCGGCTTGACGCCCATATTTGTACGCATGGACTCAAAATTTTTAAAAAACAATGACAAATATTATAATTAACAGGTATTTCCTCATTTTCCTAGCGATTCCATTTTTTTCCCCGACACTTCAAAGTTCCCGGGTTTTTACAACACTAGTAGTGACCCATTAACTCGTCTGCCTATACCACGGGACCCATGTGGATAGTGGTTTTTGGTGGTGATGGGTGATGGTGGGGGTTGCGAAGTAGGTTAATGACCAATTGACCATGCACCCGGCATTCTTAAGAATGCGAAATATTGGGAGTGAAAAAGTAACGCACTCCAACTCATATTATCTACCATAGTAAGCGAAACTGACAAAAATATTATTTTTGGCATACTCTATGCACCATACGATGCACACCACAACGGTTTCGAAACGTCGGGTGATTATCATCAAACATAACACGTTATATTTCCTTAATAACAGTGTAATCGATTGTATATTTAAACGGCCATACACAAATGACAGATTAAATACAAAATGGTCTTGTAGTATCATGCATCAAAATTCCCATATTAGTTTTCTTCCGGTATGCCAAATACATCTTTTAAATTCCCGCACTCGTTAGCAAGAATGTTGTCCTGTGTGTAGCATGAGCGATGGAAACCTAAGACATTCTGTTTTGAGAGGCAAGAAATGAAATGTGAGGAATGCAACAAGAAAGATGAGATTTCCTCAGGGGAAGAATTGTGTGTAGTGATGTCAAATACAACAATTTTCAATACCCAAAATAACAAGTATTGAACTTATTGAATACCCGAATACTAATATCTATTATGACCTAAAAGTAAATTAATAAATCATTACTTTTCTAAGTTGTGTTACGAAGACTTAATGCTGTTGCCATAATATAATTGTTCACTGTAATCCAAAGATTCTAAAGTATTTAACAGAATGTCCGAGAGATATATGAAAGCGTTAAGTTTGTTTCATTTTTTTTAAACCATATCCGCCTGCAATGTGAAGTATACGACATCCCAATGGAGGTATATAAATAGAAATTTTTCAACAAAAACTGCTTGCTTCAATTCTTAACATTTACTCATTTTTTTAACCATGTCCATTCCCAATATGGAACATAAGGACTCGTAATGGAGGTACTTCAACAGAAGATTTCTAGGATAACTGCTTTTTACTCAGTTGCTCAGCCTCCCTTTTTGAAGACAGTAAGGACAGAAGGATAAGGCTAAGACAGGACTAGTGGTTAGATTACTGCACTCACTACGCCCCGTTTTTGGGATCGGATGGGTGGGAATAAATCCGAAACATGTCAAACATCCATGCCTACGAACGGAACTCCATAAATAGATTGAAAAATCAATTCATGAAAGTGATATCTTAAATTATATTCAGACTTGTTTTCGTCTTGGCCCAAAAAAACATCACCCGTCTGGTTGACATCAATAGAATCGAAAATGTATAACTCGAGTATGCGGGTCTTGTATCCTCGATACCGAAATAACACCCTTAGTCGCGTCACCATATTGCCAAGTCGTCGGTTTCCTTGCGAGATTATTGTGATGCTGAAGTCATTAAACAAAGTGCAATTTTTTACAATGCAAACGCTGCTCACGGAAACTCCCTTCTCGTTGTTGTGATGTAAATCAGTAACGTGAAAAGTGTGGTGCGCATTACATAATAAATATAATGACCATGGTTTTACCTTAATAATATTTCAAAAAAAATCAATACAATAAGTCTGCAATCATTTTAATTACACCATTTTTTGGATTGACTTGAAGGTAATTTACGATAATTTATTTTTGAAATAAAGATTGCCAATTTCGTGAACGACAGAAATATAATGATGCATAATCATGTTTCTAAATCTATATTTCTTTTTACACTACAAAAATTAAATAGTGTTAAAAATTAGTGTAGTGTTTGAAGATTGGGAATGCTTTCAGTTAAAGAATAAGAATTTTCACCAGACCAGTTTTGATGTCAAAGTTTAAAGCGAATACTATGCATAATATATTGTCACTGCTTTCCAATTAAAAAATATAATTAAACTATTTTTCAATATCATTAAGGAATAAATTTCTTCGTATTCATCAAAATTCATTAGAAAACTTATCATGACATTAATATGATAGATGTTTACGAAATAATTATATTTATGCAACACAGAGAATGCAGGTTTTGAAAAAAAGCCGTAATTTCTCAAAATCACATTTTATTATTGATTTAAAAGATTTTACTTGTCTGTTTTTAGACATTTTAGATGTTTAAAATTAAAACTTCCACACACCCGATCTTAAAATCGGGACAAAGCAAGAGCGGTTAGTTAACCACTATTCCTGCCTTATTCTTTTATCCAAACTCTCTTTGGAAAAAATAGGTTAAATAGTAAAAAGAGTAAAAAGCAGTTCTCGTACAAAAACTTCGGTTAAGATACCTCGATAAGAAGGCCATATACTCTACATTGGGAGCGGGAATGGTAAACAAAAAGCAACAAGAACATATTTTTTCTTACATTTGCTTAGGAGTTTGATACTGTTCTTCGTAAACAGTATTTGGCAGAATGTCAGTGAGAAAACGATTTGCTCGCTTCATGCATCACTTTTACCTAATATTCACTGCCTCGAGCCTAACTTTTAGATTCGCAGTATTAGATCTCATCTTTGGGAGGATCTCGTTATGTTGCAGCGTGAAATTACTTAAAGTTTTGTATTCCTCATGAAAATATTTTAGCGTGATAAGTTTTCCTTTCAGGACGTATGGCTTCAAATCCCACAAGGATTGCGCTCTTCGCGGGCTAACAATATCTTAAAAAATAAGAATTATTATGATTACAAAGCGGGAATATTTCAACGCGGATAATAAAAGTTCTTATTTAGATTGGCCTAATTTATTTCACTTAATCTTGCAGATATTTTTAAGAAGTTATCATCCTCAGCTCGACCTGATAGCGAATAAAAATGAGACTTTATCCATACAGCAATATCTTTTTTAATTAATCCTTAAAAACCAGAATTCTTACGATTACAAAGCGGGAATTTTTCAACAATAATAACTGGATTTTTTTAGCATTGCTTTAATAAATTTTATTAAAACTGGCATATGCATATTTACGAAGTTATCATTCTTTAGTTCAACAGATATTAAACAGGTATGAGACTTTATCCATACAACAATGTATATTTTAATCAACTCTTTCTTTGAAACAACAATTTTATTGTCTTCATTACAGAACGGGAATATTTCAACAAAGATTACATAAGATCTTCACTTCACTGCACATTTCACAAATATATTTTTTCAAGTCTAACAAAATTATTTTAGAGTAGTGTAACCGTACCCGTAATAGATGAAGGTATTGAAATTGAAATACTGAATGCCTAAAGTAGCTAGTACGTCATAACTGTGTGTGCATTGTTGACACCGCAAAAGCTAAGGTCATGAGAAAGTTTCATACCTATATGTGATTATAATAAAGCGTCTTCAGAGCGGTCTATGCTATTATATAAAAGATATTAAAATTCTCAATTCAACAGAAAGTAAACAGACTTTTTCTGTACAACAATGCATACATTAGTATTATGGCTTCCAATCCCGGGATCCGGGAACCTGAAATCCGGGTCAGTTATACAATCTCGGGATTTCAGGACTTATTGTAAATGTTAAAAATAATTCGTATTATAAATTAAATACTCCCCAATAAACTATACCATGTAGGAAAATCGGTTTTTTCATACACATAGTTTTTTTTATAATCGCTATATTTATTTATTTTTACTATGTCCGAGTATATGGCGTCCTAATGGAGATATCTCAATAGAAATTTTTCTACGACAACTACTTGCCACTCAGTTGCTCAACCTCTCTTTTTCAGAGAGAGTATGGATAGAAGGATAGGAATAGGACAGTACTAGTCTACTACCTGTTTTTAACATCGGATGGGTGAGAGGGAATTATAGACATCACAAACATCCATGCCTACATGCAAAAATCAATTTATGAAATTGTCCGTATCGGGATTTGAACCCGATACATCCGTAACCGATGCCAATGACGTTGACCACAGAACCATGGACTTATATGGAATAAATAATATAAATGTATTGTGGTCTCCCTCCTCCTAATGAGAAACATTGAGATTACAAAATTGAAATATATTTCTTCAACACAGATAACGAAAGTTGACTATGAGTATTTAATTTTGTTTCTGTGTAATTCGTATGATTTTCTATAAATTTGTTTCATTTTTTGATCGTTATTGCGTAATGGAAAGAGGTTGCATAAACGAAACGGGTGGAGGTGGGGTATTATTGAACATGACAAATCTATGACTCTTATTGAATGAAGTTGTTTTGCAAGTGAAAACAAAAGTGAACATCGAACAGGTGCGGTCGGAATAATTTTTCCTGTGCAGCTCTGCAGTCTGACAACTTGACAACAAAACTTTAACGTTCAGAACACAACACCAAACAAAAAGGCAATTTATCACTTTGTTGCTTATTCAAACGTCTTTAGCAGTTTTAGTATTTTGATTTGGTTTTTCAAATAAGATCGGTTTGGCTTCAAGTTATAATTTACGAATTCTTCATAACTTATTTTTATGTATAGACATTTCCTCTTCTAACGTGGAACATACTGACCTCATAATGGAACTGAATCCAATATAAGTTTTTTTCGAGAGCTAATTGTTATTCAGTTGCTAAACCCTCTTTTACAGAAAGAGTAAGTATTGAAGGATTGGGTTAAGGCATGGTTGTAATTAATTACAAGTAATTCATATGGGTTTTTATCCTAGGGTTTAAGACTTCCTGTATTTATTTCAGATTTTAAAAAAGTGATAATCACACATTATAAAAAAAATAATTAAGACGTTATCATATAATATCGAAACTATACTTTCAAAACACATTAAGTCAGTTTTTAATGATTTTCTGTTTTAAATGTCAAAATGTATGCAATTTAACACTCTACATATTGGTAGAAGTAAAACGAAAAAATGGCTTAAAAAAACAGTATTTAATCACTTGATATTTTTTATTCTGTCAAAAAGCATGATATGAGTACATTGGTATCAAAGACGGACATAATCCATTTATAAAAATATAAAGCAGAGGTGATTTTTCATTTCATATATATTCCACACTTCATCAAGCCCGGCAGCCATGACACTTTAAAGTAAATTCTAGTTCTGTGATTGTTCAATGTGTGGACGAAATGATTTCGAGAAAACAGATGTTTAGTGTCCGCTTTTGAAACTATTTACGAAATATAAACTCAAAAGTCTATATGAAACCGTTGGATTCTGATATTTTAATGAGTTTTTTGAAAAGATCATCACAAACAATATAAACATGACTTTCGTGGGATGTGGCTTTGATACCAGGGTACTCATATAACCATAACTCATCGATAGCAAATCTTATTTTAATTATGTTTTATATGTCAAAAAGATTATTCTTTATAATGATTTTTTTTTATTTCAAAAACAAATTATTGTAATTGTACATTGAAAAAAAAATCTTTAATGCAATTATTTCAGAAATCATTTCAATGACAGTGCCTTCTGTCATTAAGGATACTTTCAATATAAGTAATACATAAACTAATCTTTTTATTTAAAAATAATATTCGCTTCCATCTGACTGGTAATAGTTTCCATAGAAAAACAAAATTCTTTAAAAAAAATCTTGCACTAAGACAATGAAATCTGTATGAGAATTTTAATGAGAAGAATACGCGAAAACTAAGCTCCATGCTTTAAAAAAAAATCATACAGCAGTTAGAACAGTAATCTTATTCTCAATAAGATATTTTTCCAGGGGTATTTTAGTACGTTTTTCATTTAATTTTTGGTCGTGACTAGGGCCTCCAATCCGAAAAATCCCGGGATTTCTGGATTCACTGTTAATGTTAATAAACAATAAAATAGTTCCTCATTACTTACTAAGTGTACCTCAGTTTGTTTATTCATATACATTTTTTTTATAACACATACATAATTCATACAAGTGTGTATCGTGGTCTCCCTCTTTCTCATAACTGCCGTTGACAGATAATTTTGACAATAATTTTTTTTATTATGATGTAAAAAAAACAATTGCAACTATTATATGTAAATTAAACCTTTTCAATAAATAAAAAAAACAACTCCCATACCCATAAATACCTATAAAAAGTCAACGATTCGCTACACACGCTTCTTGCGATTTTTCAGGCAAAAAGTTTTTAAAGTACATATATGTCAAATTTGGATTATTGAGATTCTGTACACTTCCATGTATTTTGTCACTCACGACCCGGGTTTCGCCTTTCGGCATCTTCAGGCATTCGAGCACATGAATGGACTCGAACTGACCTGACGAAACCCGGGTCGTTAGTGACAAAATACATGGAAGTGTACAAAATCTCAATAATCCAAATTTGATATTGAAATTCCATCAAGCACCCTCAGTCGATGTCTTAAATGTACGATGTCTTATATGTGTTCAATCGAATCTATCAATTTTTCCAGTTGCAAGTCTAAAATTTCTTCCTATATCATCCCGTGTTCGAAATTCAAACTTTTTCTAAACTTAAAAATGTCGTTTTTTGCACGATCTCGATCCTCGTTTTACACGGTTGACGCTCACCGAAAAAAACGACAGTGTAAAAGAATATTTTACTTTACGTTACACACCCGAAGACATAAAGTAACTTAAATTATACTTAAAGCCATCACACTCGGCTCTGTGGTCTAGTGGTAAGTGTTTGCCCTAGCGATCAGCTGGGTCCTGGTTCAATTCCCAGCAAGGTCAATATCAAATTTAGATTTTTTCAATTTAAATTTGTGATCTTGGATATGAATGACTTCTAAAAATTCTCATCGAGCTTATATCGTATGACGTTCTAATTTTCAAAATATTTGACAGATTGGCTGTCAGCTGTAGTGCCAGATGTTAAAAAAAACTAACCATAACAGTTTTGCGTGATTTACTCAAAACTCAAAAAACCTTAGTGAGCGTGTGTAGCAACTCAGCGCCTCATATATTCATTTCAATTGAACAAATAATGATTATAAATGAAATTTTAAGTATGCAATTGCAAACACAAAATTTCGTATAAAGAACAATCCCGGAATCATAAAAAGGGTCTGGTATTGGACGCCCTAGTCGTGTCTTAAAAATTTTAATATTTTAAGAGATTACATAAATTACAAAACCGATTTATTTTAGTTTATTTTTAATGTAAAAATTATAAAATATACTATCTTTACGATAAAATCATTCATTGTGAAGCAGTAAAGACAAGTTTGTCAGATTTATCTTTAAAATCCGATCTTATAAGGTTTTTACTAGTTTCTATTGAGAGCTTGTAAAAAAAAGTGCCTGAACATGTCACGTAGAAGATGGCCTCTTTATCTGGAGTTGAATTTATCCACCCTTTGAAGAAAATGCATCTCTATCGAAGAGATGTAAAGTGCAGACTTCAATCTCAAACATTTCGATATCCACAACAAGTGTTCATTGCTTAAAATTATAATTATCATCGTGAACGCTTGACTTAAAGATTGAACGAAATATAGGTTTGGTTTTGACATAACTATTCCATTCATTATTATAATATAAGTAAAACAATACCTCTTTTCTGAAATTTAAATAAACACCTGACAGCATTTGCAAACTATGTCACTCATGTGCAAGACCACAAATTAAAATTGAAAAATCTAAATTTGATACTGTCCTTGATGGGAACCAGGACCTACCTGATTGCTAGGGCAAAGCTCTTACCACTAGACCACAGAGGCCGATTTAGTTATCATAATATGAACCAAAGGAGAAACAATGCCTTCCACCAATAACTAACCGATAACACATTAAAAGCAATAAATTCCATTTTACGAATAAAAAAATATTTGATTACTTTTAATTTCACATTTTTTACAACTGATAGATGCTTACGATGACCGAAACCGGTTCTGATCATTATAAAAAATGTGAATGTGGCATTGATCAAATTGTGCTTTATTTATTAAATATATTCCCTTTCTATAATTAAAGTTATTTAAGATATCGACTGAGGGTGCTTGATGGAATTTCGACATCAAATTTGATATTGGCTTTCACTTTTCACTTTAAAAGTGACATATTACTTAGTCAAACATATTTATAACATATCGGCTGCGGAAAGGAAAAAGGACGTAACCCACACCAAAAAATATTGTGTATAACTCACACGAAGCGTGCTAATACACTATATTTATATACAAATATATAATATATCGACTGAAGAAATTCAAAAGGACTTATCACTTGTCCCTCCGTCTTTTCAAAATATTTTTTTTCTGATAATCACAATGTATACAATTTAATACATGTTTTGTTTGGGTTATAAACAATTTTTTTTTTGTTGGTTATGTCCTTTTTTCTTTCTTTTGAAGATTTAATATGATCAATTTTCTGAGCGTAGAAAAACTTAACCAAAGTTATCCGATTTCACTATCAAAGTATCTCAGTAAAAAAGTAAAACTTAGTCCATATGCTTCACATTGGGAGCGGACGCACAAAATAGAAAAGAGCTCATCAGTCATTCTGCGAAGATCGTTGCCAGAGGCATTTATTTAAGTATTAGTAAATATTAAAGGATTTCAAACCTTTCTCTACAACATTAAATAGTTCTTTACCAATAAAAACTATAAACCAACCCCAAGTAGTGAATTGTACGCATTTCTTAAAATGAGTAGTAAAATAACTTGGGATGTTTGAGTGGGTGCAGCAACATAGTATGCAGAGTGTATGGTGTTTTATCAGTTTAACGTCATTGGGCACCGACCCTGTGATCGATTGCATTAAGGACAGGCTTTTTCTGGATAGACGGAAAGGATCTTTTATACTTTACAAGGACTGAAAGCTGATTTTCAGCCCATACATAAGTATTCTTCCGCGTTGCTTGATCTTTAAATGAATCCAATAAAAGGAATTAAATACCAACATATTGTAATAATATCAGAGTAAAGTGTGAGAGTTCAAAATTAAAAATTCCATCTCATTTTAATTACATACTAAGTATTCATATATTAACTCTCTCCCAAATATTTTCTTTGATTTCACGAAAAAATATCAATGCTAGGAAGGCCTTTATTGTGGTATTGTATTGTATATAAATATTTTGCGTTTATTTAAAAAATTCTATTTCAGGAACTCCCAACCTTTTTTGCTCTACTCCCCCTATCACCAATGTTGAGAATATAATTCTCTCCTTCCCAAGATAATCTTACTCCAAAGGTTTTTTCCAAATATACGTAGATACGGGATATTAAAAATATTATAAACAGCGGTTCCCCCTCTGAAACTCTAAAATTCTCACCTAGGTTATTAATTCTTCACTAGTTGGGAACCTTTGCTTTATTTCTATTTTCAATCAATTACTATAAATGAGATTATTCAAAATGACTGTTACTAGCATTGTGATGAATAAATACTTGACTAAATCTCAAACACACGTCTTCTCAATTATTACCAAGAATTTACTTCCATATTAAAGTTTTTAATATAAATATGAAATCACAATGCAGTTTTAAGACTTCAAAAAATCCCTTCAATTTGTGGCAGAATACATTTGTATGGAAAGGATATAAGGCTATCGGGGATAGAATCTTGCGAAGGACTGGAAGCCTTTCGAAAGCTGATCCTATCGATGGTTGCTCGCTAAATCGACAGTTGATAGCAAAATTATTGCAATAATTCAGGAAAACCTTGTTTTTAGAACAGTTTAACATCACAAACCGGAAGAAAAATTTGCATTTGGTGATCGAATATAAAAAATTGAATTGGTTCCTCCAATGTTCTGTAATTCACTAAGGTTAGAGTGGATATTAATTATTTTATATAAACGAACTAGAAATCTCAGGGAGTGATGTTTTACAATCTATGTAACAAGGGGGAGAACTCATTGATCGCATTAACAAATTTATTGTGAAATGTGTGGGACTTCAAATGAAACTTTTTATGTTATTAGTATTTAATTCTGGATATTTTACGAATGAATTGATGTTATCAAAATAAGTATTCAATTCGATTAAAGTCATGCTCATTTGTATTAATTTGATTTCATAATATTAAATGTATTACCTGAATTTTAATTTATTTGGTAGAACATATTGTAATAGGATAAAATATCAAAGTATTTAATTCTACCAAACTTTATCAGTTGTTGATAGCTTGTGTTTTATAATAATTTCATAAGTTATTTTCGTTTTAGAAAAAAACTTACCTTGATGTTCATCAGGCGCGTGCGGTGGCTTTATTTTTTTCGCTCAATCATATGAAAAGTGAAGGTGCAAGCGAGATGCAACTGCATGCAGCGCATCTTCTTGTATCCTTCTTGCTCATACCCAAATTATGTTGTGCGATAGAGAAAGTGTTAAGTCCACCGCACATCGATGGTATTCATAATGAAAAAAAAGTTTTGTATTGTATGTTCATCATGTGCCTACAACAGTCTAGACGTGTTTATTATTTTACAGTATAATTTCGTATATGTTTTTTTATTTGAATTTACATTTAATTAAGTTCATTCATTAAGATCCGGTCCTGGTCATTATAAAAATGTAGATGAATGTGACCATGATGCAGTGGTCAACCTCGTTGGCTTAGGTTACGGATGTCTCGAGTTGAAATCACGGTACGGAGAGTTTCATTAATTGATTTTTCAATCGATTTATGGATTTCTGTTTGTTTGTTTGAGATGTTTGTGATGTCTGAAATTCCATCCCACCCATCCAATCTTCAAAACGGTTCATAGCGAAAGCGCTTTATTAACCAGTAGTTCTGTCCTAGATCTATCCCTTTATCCTTACTCTCTTCGAAAGAGAGAGGTTGATCAACTGAGTAACAAGCAGTTTTCGTAGAAAAAATCTGTTGAGATTCCTCCATTAGCAGTTCATATGCTTCATATTGGGAGCGGACAAAATAAAAAAGAAAGTTGAAAACAAAGTGTGTTTTATTTTTTTAAATATAAAGCTATTTTCTATGGATTCAGGGGTAATTTTGTGGAAATCCGTTTTTAATATAAAATTAAAATTGTTAAAATTGTTTTTCCTCTGGCTTTATCACTAACGTGACGCGTTTCGTGAATTAGAATCATTTTTTACCTTTGAAATAAATAACCTTGCGATACGGTTGGTCTGAAAATGCTTCTTAAAGAGGCGAAACGCGTCACGTTAGTGATAAAGCCAGTGGAATAATAAAGTAAACAATTTTAATTTTAAATTAATAATAATTTTTCACCGAGAATTCACAGTGTACATCTTCAAAATTAAAATTTGGTAAAAATTAATTTATTTCTTATGGTTTTTTTCCCAAAACATGTTTCTTTTTTTGATTGATAAATTAAAACATTCCACTCTACATATCCCCTTCTTTTTCTGACCTCTACGGGCCACGTGTGTATCCCCGCAGGAAATTAATTGTACTTTACGTCGCATCAAATATTCAACAGCCCAAAAATATGAAAATTTCGAAATTCTCTGTCCTGGCAATAAATTCCAGACCAGATTCATAAATGCCACGCCAGAGATAGTAAACCTCTACGGATGGTAACTCTCCTATCAACAGCGTTTACCGTGTTTTGGTTCAAATACTTAAAATTCTTTTATTAATACTATATTTATAGTTTTACAGGAAACAATGAACATGTTGTTGGGTAATTACCTCAGTTACAAAAGTGTCTAAATTATGGACAGATATGACTTTATGCGATGTGCAGTTACACATCATTATTAATAGACACAATGATCCTTATACAATGTGTAATAAATAAGGCACAACAGCTCTTATTATAAATGCGAGAATCCATTTCATTTATTTTGTAACCACGTCCATTCCCAACATAGAGCACATGGTCTTCTTTGGAGGTATCTCAACAAAAGTTTTTTCTAAGAAAACTACGTGGTACTAAAGTCTTTTTTTCAAAGAGAGTAAAGATAGATTGATAGCTGTAGGAGAGGACTAATGGTTATCTTATCGCCCTCGCTTCTCCCCGTTTTTAGGATCGGATGGGTGGGAGAAGACTTTAAGACGTCACAAACAAGCATGTCTTCAAACAGAAAACTACAAATCGATTAAAAAATCAATTTATGAGACTGTCCGTACTGAGATTCGAGCCCGTGAGATCCCTAACCGAACCCAATAACGTTGACATCTGCGCCACAGAACCGCCAATCTTATATATGAAAGCACAGACCGCTCTGTAGACGTTGTATTATTATCACATGCAGTTATGAAATATTCGCGGTGTATACAAAAAATAAAATGTTATGCAATGAACACAGTTTCGACGTACTGGCTACATTAGACATTCGGTTATACTCGTATTATATATACATCGTCATTGTTTTAGAATAAAATACTAAATCGAAAATGACATATTGAGGTAGTTACTCCAAAATGTTCTTTATTCAGAACTCTACCGTATGGAAGAACACACTCATTTTTATTAATTATACTTTATCAGTTTTCATAACCTCTTCTTTTTCGCCTTCTACTTTTAATATGAATAATTTTCTTTTCTATATATTATATTCACATTCACTTTTCTTAAAAAATCTCCATTGTTGAACGCTTCTGCTCACACTCATACAGATCCTGTGTATGAAGATTTTTACAAAGAAAGCTTTCCAGCTTTCCGCCGGTGTACTTTGAAAGAACAAGATTGATCTTAACTGTTTCTTTCCCGAGTCGCATTGCTGCAAAGGGAATACTGCTTATAAAATTGCGCTCGAAACTATATTCACTTACAAACGTAGATAATAAAGAGGAACGTCCACGTAATACGGTATTATAACACTATATATATATATATATCGATACCTAAGTTCTAAAGTGTAACAAGTCAAAAATATGCAGTTCTCAGTTAAGTATGAGGAAATGTTTAGAATTCTGCTATCGACCAGTTCCAAAATGTAACAAGTCGTGGTTATTTTAGAATGACAGTGATAATTATTACTTTAGATCTAAACTGTCGAGACTAGGGAAAGCCTATGAAAACCTCTGGAAACTCCAATTATTAACAGAAGAAAAGGTAATACCAGAATCTCATTAAAAGCTCCAAAAATTATACGTACAGTAGAAGATTAAACCTGTCCAAAGTCTTGTTGCTCATTACCTTAGAACTACGCTTTGTGATTTGTTACACTTTGGAACTGAGGTGTCGAAATATGATTTTATTTTTACAGGATTTCGTCCAAGTTACAATAGCACCGTCCTATGTGTAAAATAATAAATACGTACACCTCTGCAGCGAGCCAAGTATTGTGTTTGTAACGCATACCAGCTCATTTAAAAATTTTTTACCCATTAAATTGATTCTTCATATAGGGGTGAGTTAATTTTCAATAATTTGAGCTATTTTTTAATGAAAAAAGTATGTATACAATTTAAGACATCGACTGAGGGTGCTTGATGGAATTTCAATATCAAATTTGGATTTTGACCCATTAAATTGATTTTTGTGTGCTCGAATGCCTGAAGATGCCGATAGGCGAAACCCGGGTCGTTAGTGACAAAATACATGGAAGTGTACAAAATCTCAATAATCCAAATATGTATACAATGTTTATAATAATTATTTTCTCTAAGCAGAATTTACATTTTGAATATGAAATGCGTTTCAATTACATATGGAATATGTATATTAATTAAATTTATTGTCTATACAACCTGCAGTTGTTATATTATATTAAATATTTCTTTGAAATTGAGTTATATATGTATGTAATTCATAAATAGATGCGACAAAAATGTGATGTGTTGTATTTTCCCCTGTGTGTTTTTGTGACAGTGTTTCTATGTTGTTTAATCACTGTTACCGTAAACGTTGGAAAAGCAGTCAAAGCACGAGTGATAGTTTTAAAAAAATCGGAAAACTGTGACGTTAATTCTCTAATCAATATTCTTTTTTTATCGACAATATTTACGTATATTTTTTTCTCTTTGGCATCTTTCTCCACACGTATTTCAATAAGTATGCCTGCCCGAAGAGCACGAGAGAAAAAAATCCTGCGAAAATATAATAATATAAAATAAGATAAGGTGTCCCAAAACAAAAACAAAGCTTCGTCCTTATGAGGGAAGTGAGTGCACAGATAAGGACGTATTGAGGCGAGATACGACGTATATATATGGGCTGTGTAAGGCAGGACCTTCCAACTTTCTTCGAACAATAAATTTTGGTTAGTTCACAGAAAATTGAACACTGAAAATTCACTACAAAAATTACCCGTGCAAGAATTGATCGGGTGATAAATTCATCGCAAGAAAATTCGTCGCGTCGTTAATTGAACGCGCGGTCGACAATTTAACGAACGTGTAACTTATTTGCTATGTCAGTTGTCACAAAAAGTGATATACATACATTGATCGTCAACGCTTCGCTCTTCACTCGTAACAAGTGGTGCAGTGGTCAACGTCGTTGGCTACGGTTACGAATGTCTCTTCTTCAAGTGCCTGTACGAATAATTTCACCAATTGATTTATGGATTTCTGTTTCTAAGAATATATGTTTGTGATGTCTATTCCCTCCTACCCATCTGATCCTAAAAACAGGGCGTGGCGAGAGCGGTTAGCTAACCACTATTCCTGTTATCCTTCTATCCTTACTCTCCTTGAAAAAAAAAATCAACATCAGTTTCCGTAAGATAACTTATGCTCTGCATTGCGAGCAGACACGGTAAAAAAACTGTATTATCTATCTATATATCGATGTTTTAGTGTAATGATATTGTATTTTCAGTTTTGCTTGTGTTGAGAAAATCGAATTTGTAGATTTGAGATGCATGAAAAATATAGACGAAATGGACATATTATGCATTTGGATAATACAATATCTGCTCAACTCCTCTTTTTGGACATACAATATTTTTAGAGCTTAAAGATATGATGCAGACGAACGTTTTGTGTAGGTTAACTTAATTTTGACAAAAAAAAAGCGGTAAAGATTTAACAACTGTCAGAAACTGCAATGCGCTGGTAATATGTAAACAATGCCATCTGTTGAACGCTCTCATTAAAATATATTACCATGGAAGTAATATAGCCATCTTACTCATCGCGAGGCAGTGAATTTATTGTTCATGATTCGAATATAAGACGACTTTCCTATTCACGTGTCGCTTTTTTTTAATATAAGCCTTGCCTTACAGCCAGGCTAATAGGGTAAATGATAGACAAACGTTTGCTATGATACTAATCAATTCGAGTTCATCCGAACACTTAAATTCCTGAAAATGCCGAAAGGTGAATCCCCTGTCGTTAGTGACAAAACTTATCAGAAATATACGCAATTTGATTGTTTTACGTTATGATATGACACACCCTGGTTTTGTTTGTTAAGCTTAAGTTTTTAAAGCATCCAGAACTGACAGCGAACAGCTTTAATGACAATGAATCTTGGTAACTAGTTATTTAGCTGAACCAATTTATGGCCGATAAAATAAATTGGTTGCTGACCGACCGATGGGCTATAGCTGAAATTAGATAGCAGGCGCTTATTAATAGCTACGTCGGACAAAAGGGAGGAGCCTACATTGTTTGAAGTTTTATTTTTATTTTGGCAGTTAGTCTGAAAGAAAAACTTAAAGGTAAATTCATGTGTTAAGTAAACGTAAATTTAGACTCAATTTTATATTTTAGTGGTAATTTTCGTATAATAAACCACTGCATCTTCAATAAATTAGAGATTAACCAGACCGGAATGGTGTTCTGATTGAGATCCTATACTTCCTGGATAGTAATAACCAATCATTCGCCACTCTTCGACTTAGAACATGGCGATAAGTGTTTCGGCGACAATCCTGATGGCTATTCCTGTTTTACTATTCTTTTTCGACCGCGATCTTTGATTTTCAACCCCTTGTTTATATAAAAGGAGAGAAAACCGTTGTTTGGATATATTTTTTGGATGGTAGAAGTGTCTCCGTGGGCAGGTTCGATTCTGAAGCAAATTTTCGCGCGTCGAAAGAAGTGGCAAGTTAAGGGCAACGATTTTCTTCTGAGTTAGTGGCCATAGAATAGGGTCACCGGAAAAATATAAAATTAACAATTTGTAAGCTGTATTTAAATCTTTAAAGCAATCAGCTACAATTTTTTAATATGGAAGTGAGATGCCAAATCTCATATAGCAAAAAATATGAAAGTATTTTACTTTTACATTACATAATATTGTTGCATTCTAATACGACTAAACTTTTAAGGTGTTGACTGTCAATTCTTGGTGGAAAGACATTATATTTAAAAAGATGAAACACAATTCATTTGTACTACTTCCACATATTTATAATGATCAGGACCGGTTTCGCTCATCACGAGCATTATTTCCGGTCCTGATCATTATAAATATGTGGAAGTAGTACAAATGAATTGTGTGTTTTATTTTAAAATACGACTAAACTTGTCTTTAACGACATGTATTTTAATATTTCAATGGATTCGTCGGTAACTTTATGGAAATTTATTTTTTATAGAAGATTAAAATTGAAAAGTATATAATTGAGTTATTCCACTGGTTGTGTTACTAAATGTAACGCATTTCGCTTCTTTAAGAAGCATCTTCAGACTAACTATGTCGCAAGGCTATTTATTTCTAAGGTAAACAATGATTCTTATTGTTAAATTAAAAATTAAGTGCAGGGTGGTTTTTTTTTGTTCTTCTGAAAGTGAGGAGGGGGTAAGACACGAAAGACTAATCTACTAAATAGTACTAATCACCATGTCGAGTCACATTTAGTAACTCAGCAAGTGGAATAAATAAATTATCAATTTAATTGATTCAATTTGCATTTACTTGATAGAACTCCATTATAATAGGATAAAAAACAAAGTATTTAGTTCAACAAAATTTTTATCATGTAGTTTATAGCTATTTTGGCTTTATGCCATAGTCAGAATTATCAATTTTAATTTTATATTTATATATTTTTTTTATTTAATTCAAAAAAAAAATGCAGCCAATCCATCAAATATTTTTTAATTGTAAAATCATACGAAATAAACTCAGTGAAAAATTTGAAAATTACTCGAAATCAACTCGAGGAGAAGCACAAGCACCCATATTCAAGAAATTTCTTTTCGTGTAGACCGCTTTCTATGTAAACAGTCAAATTCAAATAAATTCTTCTACGCCACTGATGGTATTAGGTCCATATCTAAGCCATCGATAAAGACACAATTATTTGAACCAGTAAAAGCTTAGTGCCAATATTTCAGAAAAATAACGCAAAATTTCAATAACTTACATATGACGCGAGACAAAACGCAGAATTCTACTTAGAAGAACTCCATTATTACAGGGTAAAATATCAAAGTATTTAGTTCTGCAAAATTTTAATAGGTAGTTAATAGCTGTTTCGGCTTAACGCCGTCGTCATGACTATTAGTACATAGTTCGAAATATGTAAAAATGTCTATGAATAAAATTTCCAAATGAACTATACAATAGAAACATCTTCTAAAAAAAGCTTAACCTATGTATTGGTTAGAATAAAGCTACATTAAAAGTTAAGCGTAAATGACGGAAAACTTGTCTTCCGAGGAAATAATTTCGTAATTATGTAAATTATTTATTACACATTGAAAAACTTTTACTGAAAATCGATTCTTTTTATCAATTTCTCCAACTGACTTCTACCAGTGATGAAAAATATAAAATATTTTTTCCAACCCTACCTTCACAATTGTATCCCTCATTACGTATTTCGCTACTGATACGGCCTTTTTCTTCAAACCCTTAGGATATTTCCATCAACCGACCAACACGACATGGTTCAGGGTCGGATGTGAGTAGGCAAACCTATTTTGTAAAAGAGCTTTGTCTTGTTTTTCAATATTATATTTTTTGTGTGTAAATTTTATTTATTTACATCAGCAAGAAAAATATATTTTAAGGAAAAACTACTTGGCTCGATTTGAACATTTTCTCAACAATAAATAAAAATAATTGATTGACGACTATCGCCTTCTGAAAACCGTAATGTTGTTAAAAAACAGATTATACTCATTTGTGACACATTTAAAACTGCACGTATGTTATGAACCGCTTTATGTCACAAAGGAAACAAATTCCATACCCACATCGTTAAGGCTATATGCTCCACATTAGAAGCGAACATTGTAAACAAATAAAAAATCTGTTCTACCATCAATTGACAGTAAATTAAAACATTAATAGTTAAAAGCGGCTACTTGCGGTGTGATGCGTCAGATATTTTGAAATACAATAGGGCGAGTGTTCCTAAAGTCAGCCTTCGCCAGTGGTGAGCTTGAAACTTAAATACAAAAACTGGATACATTTAAAAAAACAGATTGTTTTAAATCGTGTAAGTAGTCTTGCCACTTGCTTATGTACATCTGCACTACACTGACCTATATGATGCAATACGCAATTAAAAAAGCATTGTTACTTCGCAAGTTTCGAAATTCATCTTGTATGGGGATCGCTAGTAAAATATACTTTATTTTGTCATGATTTGTGTTTCATCATTATGTTTTTTATTGTTCTGTCTACTCTCAGTAAATTTGTTCGCGATATTTAACACTGGGCAAAGAAAGGCCGACCATTGGATTTTGGGGGCCGACCACAGGGAGAATTGTCATTTTTTTGTTAACTTCTATTATTTTATGCTTGGTACAATATTAACTATTTTATTTTAAGTTGGTTACATTACTTGATCCCTGTTTAACGGAATAACAGCAAAAAAAAATTATTTATCATTCATTGGCTCAAAATACCTTTTGAAATTACACCAGTCTCTTAACTGGCCGACCACTGGCGAAATGACCGCATCTTTTGTGTTATTTAAAAGAAATCAATTATTATTTATAAATAAAATCTTCTCAATAAAAAAAAATGTCTCATTCTCCATAAATAAAAAAAACACTCCCTTCACGAAAAATATGTAATATATCTATATTCATTACAATCGGAACAATAATACACAATTTTATTTTAAATATATAATTTAAAACATGAAACTACGCTTAATGAACAATCCCGGGATTAAAAAATTGTGAATCCCGAAATCCCGGGATAATAAAAAAGGTCCGGGATTGGATGTCTTAATAGCTACAAATAACATTGTTGTATAAATTCCTGCGTTAAATTTACTATGGGATTTATTTGCTTCTTTTTGCTATAAAATCTCTTTGAGTCTTGGCACTAAAAACGCAACGCAGTGACATCTGTTGACATAAATTCTCATCTCATAGCAAACATTCAAACCAAATGGTTCGCAGATTCGTTAATTAATATTTATTTAAAGCCCGCCTCACATGTAATTTTCTTCGCTCCGCTTTTATAGGGCAGGTATTAATGTCACAATATATCACGTCGAGTTGAAAGCTAATGCTGAATGCACAACTGATTCAGAAATACCAAACACTGTACAATTAGCTTGTTTCACATGTGTGTTGTTTAGAATCATAATTGGTCAAATCCATTTTAATTTTTTTTTTCAACCGAGTGTACAGTGTGAAACTCTGGTATAACATCTACAGAAATAATTTATTAAACTAGAGAAAATCCAACATTATTCAATGAAAAACGCAAGTTAAATATATTTCTCACATCAAATCTAATCAAATCCGAATCGGTCGACCACATTCACCAACAGTGTCACATGGCTTAAACTTTGTTTTTGCCGTGTCCACTCTCTACGTGGAGCATGTGGCCTCGTAATGGAGATATCTCAACAGAAGATTTATATGAAAACTGCTTGCTACTCAGTTTTTCAACCTCTCTTTTTGTTTTGAAGAGAGTAGGAATAGAACGATAAAGTTAGGACAGGACTTGTGAAAGTGGTTAAGTAATCGCTCTCGCTACACCCCGTTTTTCAGGATCATGAGTTGGAGGGAGTTTTAAATCTAGCACATACTTATCAAATTCAATAGGAGAGTACAAACTTTGCATTAAAGGTAAACAAATCCTCACGATTTTGTTTCAAAAGAGGTCAAATCCTCAATTTCATATCAGAAATGGTCAAATCCAAAATTATCATTTATAATACAACAAGTACTTAATATTAATTCATTTTACATGTAAATAATAGTTTCTTTACTTAAAATGTTGAAGATTAATTTATAAAACGTATTTTTTATTTATCTAATTTTCTAAAAAAATGTGATTTGACCACTTTTGATACCAGACAACAGGGTGCCAATTGTTTACATCTGACACTAAGCCACATGCGAGAATATCACTATTTCCACTGATTACATAGTAGTGACCAAATAGGTTTTTCTATTACTACAGGCTTACAAGCTATGGATTTGACTTTTGAATATACATTGAATCAGTTTAGGGTCAATAAATATGAAGTGTGAGATATTATATCATGTCGAAGGGTCGCATTCATTTATTTATAATCTATTAATGCTGCCTTTAATTAGATATTCCTTAAAAAATGTTCTGTTTTACATCATAAGTTACTATAGAATATACTATATAACTAAAATATTAACTTTTCAAAAAATAATCAAATAGCTGTTTACTTACTCTCTAGTTACTATGCGGGTATTACATTTTATATTTATTAAATTAACAACATGTTTGATTTAAAAAACACAGTGTTTTTTTATTTATTTATTACTTGTTTACAGTTTTAATTAAAACTGCCGAGAAGTAGGGGATGGGGCAAAGGAGGGCATTTTCATTGCTTTTTGTAACTTTTGATAATAAATATAGATGTATTAAACATGTGATTTTAATTTTACAGTCGCTTTAAAAATGCTAGCCATCAATCCTTGATGGAAAAACATTGTATTAACCTCTAGAGTGCCAGGAGCGAGTTAACTCGCCAAAGTCTATATGTAGCGTCAGGCCGTCGACTTAACTCCGAGCTCTTATCATCGTCATAGCAAGCCATCAAATATCTATTTTGACTTTTGTAGTGTAAAATAGTGTAGTGATTTTCTTGTCATGTCAAATATCGATATTCTCAAGTGGTAAGTGTTACAGCGTCACGCTTGTAAATGCCACGGAGCTATCACAAATTCTTTTGCACATAAGGTACACTTAATTTAAATATGGTATGTGGCATTATACTTAATAAACTGATAGGTTCATTAATTTTTTCTTATAATTTCCCTGATTCATTATTGTATATTATAGTAGTAACGTCATTAAAAATTTTGTTCAGCTAAATGGACTTTTAATTTAGCTATATTTGTAATTTCAGATTAGTATTTAATGATTTGCAAGAGGTGCATAACATTTTGATTGTAGACTATTTCATTTGATTTATGTATAATTCGTTTGTTAATCAGTATTTTCTTGTCACAGTTCATGAACCATCTGTTTTATATACCTTCATTTTTACTCTCAATTTTATATAAATAAGCCTGTTATGTTTGTACTTTTATCAGTTGATAATGCTCGTGATGAGCGAAACCAGTCCTGATCATTATAAATATGTGGAAGTAGTACAAATGAATTGTGTTTTATTTTTTAAAATATAATGTCTTTCCACCAAGAATGATTAATAAACTGAATTGAAATACTACATGCACTCATGATATATGTATTCAATCAAAAGCTATGACGTAATCCGATTAACTAAATTCGTATCGTCGAATTGATGAAATACTACATGCAATTTGCACACGTTCTCCACCCGTAATAGGCTTCCAAATGTAGTATTCTTGAAGAAAACACCCGACAGTATGATGCCGCAGAAGAAAAAAGATTTAAAAATATTGCTTTTAATCAGAACTTTGGCATAACTTTAAAGACTTTATTGTAATACCGGTATTGTAAAGCCTACTCGTACCTAAAAGTGTATAACTGTTAATACAAAAATGGTATTCGCTGTACCAAGTAACTGGAGTTGTTTAATTGTATTTTAGAATACAGAGGATAAATTCAAACGACTAGTTGGCGCCATAAATTAATTTATTACATTGACTTAGAGAGCAAAATATTTGCATAAGTGTATTTAAAGTTTAAATTCTTTGAGATATCATTGTGTGTAAGTAATTTTCCGCATCTGCAAATTCATTACTTTGCACTCGCTCGTTGATCTAAATATCTTTAATATTGTTTTCGGTTGATCTTTGGTAAAATAGAAGTACAACAATGTAACAAAATATATTGCATTATGGCTTCATACCCCAAAAATACTTTTTAATGATGGATGAAGTATTCAAAAAAATAAATGCTATTGCTTACACAAACAAAACTAGAAGTTTTTATAATGTTCGTTAATTAATATTTTTATATGAAATAGTTTTCTAAATAAAATATGGCATTTTGTTAAAATGCTGTGATGTTTTTTGGTTCCGTGACAAATCAAAACAGTGACAAATCAACACGTGCTGATAATAAATATAATTGATAGAACTAGTATGAAATTAAAGTTGATATGTTTTTTATTCCACTGGCTGTGTTACTACATGTAACACGTGGTTCGCTTCTTTACGAAGCATTATCAGAAGGTTATAATACATATCTTAGCTAAACAATGATTCTAATTCTGAACATAAAATGAAGGGTGGTGTGGGACTATTTCGTTCTACTGGACGTGGCGAGGACGTAAGACACAACCAATAATATTACTGATTACTATAACACTACTAATCATAAAAATAATTGCTTGGTGGTGAACCACCTTTCGTATTTAAAATGCTATTTACTAATAATCGCTTGGTAATAGCTTTGACATAAGCTCGGTTAGGTATACATGGTTATGTTTGTATTATGCCGATTTACATTGTATCAATAAATCTTTAACCCTTACAGTGCGAGCCGTTTTTGCACGAATTTATTTTCAGTCAATTGATTTGTTAAAACGCTCACTATGGCTAAAAATAGATCATTTTCAACATTAAAAAATGAAAAATTATGTGAAATATACATTACTTATTCCAAATACATCAAGAAGTAAACTAAACTCGATGAATTCTCTCAAAAATAAGACTAAGAAAATTAAGAAGCTGAAAAATATTTGATCTACGACTTTGCAAGCAAAATGGCTACGGCCAGTCTTCATATACACCGCCAACACAGTGTATGCATAGGTTGTCGATTAATGCTGCCTATCGGCAGTTTAAAGCAGAAATTCGAAAGACTGAATATCAAGAGTTTTTTCAAACGTATATTTTTTGTGTTCTACCTTACATTTTCATAGTCTGTTACCTAATTTCTCTACCTGAAGGTTTGAACTATTTTTTGAAGTATATATCCACAAGTGTTTTCTTCTAGTTTGGCTGGAAATGTTTATAAGGAAAAAAAGTCTTGAACATGTAAATAATTATGTCCAACACGTTCATCGGGTAATGTACGATAATGATTCGAATTCTTCAACTGAGCAAAACTCTCAGCACCACTCACTGACAACAACAATCGAAAGTGTTGATAATATTTCCCCTCGCATCAACAAATATGAAATATAAACTTCATCTCAAACAGTTATGAAACGTTTGGGTACAGTAAAATTCAAACGTTTTCCAAAACAATCATTCAAACTATTCGCAATAGTCTTCTTGTTATGAAATAATGCAAAACGACGCACCCCTGCGCCGGCAGGTAGTGGCGTCGCGGCGCTCGCTCTCTGGCGGGAATCCTGATAAGCGAACCGGAAGTTAGATCGGAAATTGGATAAGCCGGAAACC
Organism: Himalopsyche phryganea; assembly: GCA_022494535.1. Taxonomy (NCBI): domain Eukaryota; kingdom Metazoa; phylum Arthropoda; class Insecta; order Trichoptera; family Rhyacophilidae; genus Himalopsyche; species Himalopsyche phryganea. Next base: position 2,627,344 of record JAGVSL010000071.1, read on the forward strand.
CCATCTAAAACGAAGCCTCGTCTCTGGCAATATATATTCATTCACAGGACGTACGAAAATCGCGCTCAGCTAACTCTGTTTGTTTTGCGAAAAATGAATTTTGGGTTTGGCTGTTGTTGCTTTGTGTGGCGTATAGTTTTTTTTCGAGCTTTTTTGTCAAGCTTTTGATGCAATACAATGAAGTTTTTTGTGTTTAGTTTATTTATTATTTGATTGTTCACTACATCAAACAAGTAACATTACTTCAATTCATGGTCCGTATTATAAATATATGCCTAAAAATATTATTTAAAATATTACCATTTCTGCTTCCAAGTTTAATTTTGATTGCCATTATACGAAATACAATATTCTACATCACCTGGCAAAAATATGTAAGTTTAGCACCAATACGAAGGCTCCAATTTGAATATTTCAAAACACTTGTTAGTTTGTCTATTTCCATTATATTCTATACCAGGAATTCAAGAATTTTTAAAATGATGGTATTATAATTAATGGATTCTCTTTTCTTGTTTCATGGAAACTCTCACTAAAAATATTTTTATTAACAAAAATAAAACATCTTGTATTCTTAAGCATCATATAGCTTTTGCTTCTCCTAGACGATGGCAAATATTCTGAAAAGTGGTTTTGCTGTGGAAGCGACGATATAGAGCTGCTTGTCACCGAGCTGCTCAACATTTCGTTTCTCGGTTTGAGTACGAATAGAAGGATAGAGATTTTTTACCATGTCCGCTCCCAATGTGGAGCATATGGCCTCCTAATCGAGTTACCTCAAGTTAATTATATACGAGAACTGATTGTTATTCAGTTTCTCAACCTCCCGTTTTCGAAGAGAATAGGGATAGATGGATAATGCTAGGACAGGACTAGTGGTTAGATAATCGCCCTCGCTATGCTAAATTTTAGGATCGGATGGGTGGGAAGGAGTTCGATACATCACAAACATCCATACCTTCAAACATAAATCAATAAATCGATTGAAGAATCAATTTATGAAACTGTCCGTACTGTGATTTGAACCCGTGAGATCCATAACCTAAGCTGACGACGCTGACACCGCGGACACAGCGAAGTCGTAATATATAATATTATTGCTCTATGTATAAACCAATTTTTGGATAATTGCTCCTGAGACACTCTTCGCAAATCATTTGAAAGATATATTTAAAATAATGACAAACACCACGTATATATTAATTTACCAATAAAAACCGTATACGTTAGGTAGTAGGTACATATCGATGGTCCAGTTCATTACTGAGACAACTCCAAATAACTCATATTGAGATAATGGTAAAAGCAATCTTCAGTTGATCACCATAAATCAAATATTATTGATTTTATAAACAAGTGTTTAACAATTAGGGACGTGCCGCGTATAGTCAGTAGAAGGATATTTAGAAATATCCTTTCACTGACTTTGCAGAAACATTATAATACCATATATATATAATTCATTCTTTATAAAATGTATGTCAAACATGGCCCGCCAAGACTTCCTGGAAAAATATTTTTTTTAATTGTAAAAAAATATTAATTCTTTATTTTGATATAAACAAATTTACTTTTATTTGCTTACAATTTAGTTAAAATCATGCATTCGAATAATTTTACATATAGCAAAACTACTCGTTTGACAGCAGCGCCACATTTAATTACAAATGGAATTAATTGAAATCCAATGTGACTCTTTGCTGAAGCAAAAATATTCTGAGTTCCAGAATTTCACAAATATTTACCTTTCCTAAAATTTTCTAGAATGTTGACTTTTGTAATAGCATTTAATGGCTATGTTCGGAAGCACATATTTATGCGAGCAACTATTTTCTTTAATGAAAAACAACAAAACTCTAGAAAGGTCAAGATTAACCGATCAGCATTTATCGTCAATTTTCAAGATATTCAACCAAATTATAATGAATATTTCAATTGTTGAGATTTTGTAAGTTTCCTTGTATTTTTTCATTAACGACCCGGGTTTAGCCTTCGAACTGACAAACGTTATAATGATTTGCTACAACAAATTATATTGATTTTCTTTGTGGAAAACGGTCCCAAATGTCCTCAAAAAAATGAATAAATATTTGTCAATTTCTTTATAATTTATTTAAAATAATTTTGAAATATTTTTTATTTGATCTAATTTTAAATATTGAAAACATGCGGCCCTTCCCTGATGTAAATTAGTTTATATGGCCCTCGGTTCAAATCGAGTTTGACATGCCTGCTTTAGAAGGTGGCAATTTTAAATTATCGAACCAGTTACAGCGCAAAATTTTACGTATAACTGCATATTTAACTCAAATATCATTCATTTGAAGTTGTCTGACTAATAAACCATGTTTTGTATTATTGCTCTAGGTACGCTCTTAATAATCATTTGAAAGGTTAGATTAAAAGTTGACGACAAATACATATTTAATAACTATATATTTATAATCTGTATACAGTGTACACATCGTCCCTTTAGTGCAGAACTAGCCTAACTGATTTATGTGAAAATACTTTTATTGTACGTATGAATCACTTTTTTTATTTTCTATTTGGAGTCAGAACATGCATATTTGAATTATCAATATAAAAAAGGTTATCAAGTTTATATCATTTCAAGCTTAATCTTAAAAACATTTTCTAACAAAATTAAATTAATCACTTTTAAGCTGTTAACCGTCAACTCCTTGGTGGAAAGGCATTATATCTCATATATAATAAATAGCCCAGACAGCTCTGCAGACGTTATATTGTTATCACATATCACATTTAGGTATGAAATTTTCTCATGACGTAAGCGTTCGCTGTGTATATATAAAATAAAATTTTATTCAATGCACACACAGCTTGACGTACTGGATGCTTTAGACATTCAGTATTTCAATTTAAATACCTTTATCTATGACGGGTACGGTTATACTAGTTTTAAAAATTAAAGACATTTTGTTCTGTATTATATCCACATGTTTGTAAAGAGTGAAACCGGTCCTGATCATTATAAACATTTGTAAATAATGCAAAACAAACTATGTTTTATTTTTAATAAAAATTGCCTGACTTTAAGCTAGTTCTGACAAAAAAGCAGTTGTTAGGTCAGTTCCGCACTTAGGGGACGATATTATTGTGGCCGAATCAGGAAAACGGTCTTCCATTAGTGGTACTGAGCAATAGTCTCCAAGACGTCTCCTAATAAATATCAAACGGAAAAACTATTAGACTCCCGCGTCCCCCCGGCGTCCCAATGCCCGACCAACGAGCTTTTGTTTACTTTGCTTTGCCCGGTTCGATCTTATTTATTGCTCAATTAATTGCCCCAATCTGCTGTGCTATCATTATCTGCTTAACGGTCGCGGGGCGAGGGACGATATTAGCATTTTTTTCCTTTCGGGGTTTTTTTGCTCCCCATTTTTGCGAAAACAACCGGAGCGAGTCTTGTAATTTGTGGCAGTGTCGGTTTTTGTATTTCTGTATTTATGACATTGGAGTTATCTATTGTAATTTTTCTTTTTTTTTTGTTGTGTTATCAAAGAAGTTGTAGATTTTTTCCGTATTGCTATCAGAATAACGTTTCCATGTTATATTTAATAAAACACAATAAACCTAAGACAATTATTTATATAACTTTCCTGGAATGAGCTATTACACATCTATCTATCGCATTTCACTATACAGCCAGCTTCTTTAACGATAAGAGACATACGCAACGATAAAAAGATTCATCCATGTTCATGCCCCGACATGTTCAATACTAAATCTAATTTTTTTCAGTTCGTGGACAAGAGCGTTCATGACATTTTTTTTTATATTTCCCTCAAATTAGTCATTTAAAACTTTGTGATTTCAAAATATCTGACGCACTACAATTAGCCATTTTTCACTTTTAATATTTACAATAAATTCTTGGTGGAAAATTATTATACTAATTCAAAAAATTTACATAATGCTGGGGACGGGTTTCGCGTGAGCATTTTCAAGTGCAAGTCGAAAACGAGACTTAGAGTGTGACCATCCCTTGTTTTTATACACCATCCAAAATGATGACACAAACTTTCCAAGCGTGCCAGATCTCAATAGCCGGCTTTATACACAGGCGCTTTTACGCGTGATCGAGTGGTTTTCGTGCTTTAAAACGAGAAAAAGTTTGTGCGACGTTCTCGTTTTAAAGCAAATTTTCGTTGTAAAGCTTCCAAACCACCCGATCACGCATGGAAGTGCTTGTGTATAAAGCTGGCGAGTGTAGAGCATATTTAATCCTAAGCGATCCCAACGTCAGTTGTTTTACAAAAATTGGTTGTTATCCAGTTTCTCAACTTCTTTTTCGGAAAGTCTAAGGGTCACTTTTAATGTGTTAACTGTCAATTCTTGGTGGAAAGACATTATATTTAATAAAATTAAACACAATTCGTTTGTACTACTTCCATATGTTTATAATCATCAGAACCGGTTTCGCCCAATGCTAGTGATAAACGAAACCGGTCCTGATCATTATAAAAATGTGGAAGTAGTACAAACAAATTGTGTTTTATATTTTAAAATAAGTCTAAGGGTATTAGAACAGCGCTAGGCAAGAACTGGTCGCTTACTCTGCACCAAGTCAACTATGGATAAGTAGGAAGGACTGTAAACATCTCAAAAATTTCTTTGAACACCATTTCATTAATCCAGTGAAAAATCGTTGTGTAAAAGTATCTGTCAGAAGACTCGAACCCGCGGCCACCGTTACCGAAAAGAGCGAACTCCGAACGACGGTCGACTATGTGGCTACAGGACTGGCTATCTATAATATGTTACTCATATTTCAGTTAGTAAGCATAAATATAATGGGAAAAACTATACAATCGTAGCACTATATTTTGAGTAGCTAATTAATTCTCTGTATTTATATATAAGTGTAAAAGTAGGCTGTCACGATCAAAGGATATAATTTTAAAGCATCACAAGTCGAGCTTATTTCTTTATTTAGTAAAACAACTCATCTTTTAACTCAGTGCTTCTTAACCTATAGATCGCGAAATATTATACCGTACTATATTCTTTACAACGCAACTATATTCTTTGACAATAACACACTCCACATATCGAGGCTATACTGAGAGAACGCACCGAGTCAGTTTTTGAAGATTTTCTTTTTGAATGTCAAAATGTATACAACTTAACGTCCCAAATACTTACGATACCAAATCTTATGATTTGTATACCGAAACGATTATTCTGTATAATTTACAAAATAATTATTTAAACTATGAACAATTGTACATGGAAGAGAGAGTACTTTAAAAAAAATAATGTTTTAAATGCGATTATCTTAGAATATTCTGACAGAAGGCATGACGTAATACCTTCTGTCAGTATAATTTCGATATTCTATTTTACAAGTAACAAATCGATAGGTACATAAATTGGGTATACAGTGTGAATTATCTGTAGTATTAGACGTAATCCGTATTAATTTTGTTAAATTCTCACTATGTACACAAAATTTACTCAATTTATAAGATTTCACGGTGCTAACAATATTGTATTGTCGTCACTTTTAATGTGTTAACTGTCAATTCTTGGTGGGAAGGTATTTTAAAAATAAAACACAATTTGTTTGTACTACTTCCACATGATTGTACTGATCATTACTGGTTTCGCTCATCACGAGCGTTATCAACTGATTGTACTCTTGTATTAAATTAGTTGGTTATATTTGTTATTTTACTAATATTATATTATGTCGCAAAATCTAAACATCGACCCCTATTTGGATCGAGGCTCAAAATGTTTAAGAAACGCTGTTGAACTAATAAAATATTATTACATCGTAGTCAACACTCTATTGTGCCTTCTATTATATTATAATTATTTCCAACTCGGTGTAAACTTAAAAGGAAAAATCTTTTCTCTACCGACAAAAAATTACAAGCCAAATTTCGCGAAGAAATTTTTCTTCTCTATTTTTGCACAGCGAGAGAAGGCAAAAAAAAACTCTGCCAATCTATTATCCGTTTAAACAGGATAAAATGAATTACAAAATAAAAGCTTCTTGAAAGAATATAAGGGCGCACCTTCCCCAGTATCAGAAGATGACAACCTTTTGCATAATAATATTTCTTGAATATAGAAAAACATATATTTTTATAATCCTATTCTCATTTGCAATACAAACGTTCTTTAATTATTTCTGTAAAATTGTGCATTCTTAAGTAATTATTATGCATCGATTATTTTCAAGATATTTTTAACGTCGGGTCCATGGTGCAGTGATCAAAATCGTTGGCTTCGGTTACGAATCTCACGGCTTCATATGACCCAGTATGGAGAGTTTCGTAAATTTTTCAATCGATTAATAGATTTCTGTTCCTAGGCATGAATTTTTGTTATTTGTAAAATTCCCTTTCACCCATCTGATACTAAAACACTGCGTAGGGAGAGCGATTAGTTGACCACTAATCCTGTCCAAGTTCTAACCTTCTATCCCTCTCTTTTCGAAAAAATGAAATTAAGCAATTGAGTAACAAGCAGTTCCACATTAAAGGCAGGATTAAAGTTTAACCATTTCATATAAAATATAAAACTTAAATTTGAATCTCTTTCTTTTAAAAAGTTGTAATACTTGTTATTAACTCATTCATTACATGTTTGTCATGTAGCCGAGTGGTGAGGGTCTTTGGCCTTTCATTTTAATGAGGTAACGAGTACGAATCCCACAACGGAAACCTGATCTATAAATTTATAACCAAAGGAGTGGAGATCTTTGCTCTTTCCATTCTTCACCTCTCACTTCCTATCAAATCCTGAAAACGGACGTTGAAGAAGCAATTAGCTAACTACCAGTTTTTCAGTATACTGATATCCATTTTAAGAAATAAATTGTGTCAATCGTTTTTGTTCAACAATTTTTTTAGAGATACTCTTCAAAGTATCCATATAAGAATACAGTTCAAAAATCACAGAATAAATATTGAATTTACTAAAATAATACAATTAAAAAAGTTTCTCCCTTCTGATGTTACTCTCTGTTTCGCTTCACCCTTGGTGACTTTCTTTTGATGTATTTATTAAGTCTACCCTGTAATCAATTCACAACATATTTTATTACGATTTCATCTCTCTCAAAACACACCGACTTAATTGATTTTCATTCGGGAAATATTCCGACCAAATTGACAGGGTAAAATAATATTATTTCAACAAGCCTTTTTGTTGCATACATTGAGCAAAGACACGCTTTGACTTATCCACATTATTAACGAAAGTTTTTTTGTCCATCAGTTTATACATTTTTTTCTTAACATTAAATTCAAACGATTTTCTATATGAATTTAAAAAAATCATGAATTAAATATTCAAATGAACATGGAAAATCATTTTAACCTAAATAACGAAAAACAAATATTTAAACTGCAATAGAATTAAAAAATGTGAGTAGTCTGGCTAATGAACTGGATCAGGGGTCTCCAAAGTCTCAAAGACTATGACTTAGCTAGCTCATTATACCAACATATTGCAGTTTTGAACTACGCACAAATTATCGCATTGTGACTAGCCGGCGAGCGAGATATCTATGGCGCAGGGCTTGGGGGTGGAAGTTACCATTGCTAGAATTTATAAGAGTCTTCCACTTGCACAGTTTAATCAGTTGCGTAAATTTGCTGGTGGATTTTTTTCCGCTTTCGGCACTACAAACTTTCTCCAAAATGAAATACACAAAAAATGTTTACGGATCCAAATTAACTGATGATCCATAATAACAACATGTAATTATTATTTCATAAGATTAACTTACATTGTAAAGTGTACAATATACTCGCGGGCCGTAGTTTGGAGACTCTAAACTGGACGATCGAAATGTTCCAATAGTTTTAGGGAAAAGTTTATATTAAGATGTTTTTTAAAAAGCTAAACACGTGTCACATTTAATTATACAACCAGTGGAAAAACAAGTCATTGGAAATACTACTCGATTGCGCAATCAAAAATTCGTATTCCCGTATACACATTTTCATGTAATAATTTTTCAATCAATTTTTGGACTTGAATCCAAATGCATTTATGATGTTGCTCTATAGTTTACTTACTTTGGGAACTTTTTTTGCTTTGAAGCTGTTAACAGGTAAATTTTTATTTTCGCGTGCTTCGAAAACAGATGCAAGTCACGGTTATTCTAGGCTAAAACCAAGTGCCACCTATTCAACGCATTCAATCTGACAGTACTGCTTTACAGTTGTAAGTTGTAAGTCATGGCACATAACTAAAGCACAGTGTGTACTGTGCTTCAAAACAAATATTTACGGCAAATACCAGGGGTACGTTAATTTGAATTTTTCGGGAACTCGGAGATAAGAGAGCGGACGGAAAAGCCCCTTATTACGTCCAACATAAAAAGTGACGATGTACCTGACCTAGACATGGGTTGCGAATGCCCCAGGAGAGCCTGAGTCCTGCCTGTCTCTTCCACCAGCTGGCGGATTCCATAGGATGTACTCGGTGGAGATACAGGACGCTGGGATGACCTGAGAGGAAGCCAAAAGACTGGCGGAGGACAGAGAATCTTGGAGAAACCGTGTGATGGCCACATGGTCAATGTAGGGAGCGGATATGGTTTGAAACAAATTTTCAAGCACCCTTTATTTTCCAAATTATAAAAAAATGTAATTGATCAAAAAACGTATGCAAAATATGGAGTATTAAGTATAATTGCTTAGGTGGGGAGATGTCTCGAGCCAAGCATCTCCCTATTCCTTTCATGGTCATAAAGTGTAAAACTTTACTTGAAGTGTATTTATCTCTATATTCTTTCTGGATGATCATTTAGTACTTCCATACAAATAAATTGTAAATAACATATCCAGTAACTTAGAATAAGCAAAATGATTAACAGCTGTCAAAATTATACATTGAACAAGAATCAATTTTAATATTTAAAATATACAACAACTCTGTATAAATAAAGAAAAAGAAGCTAAAAATCTAAGAAATATCAAGTTCAATTTATAATCCTAAATTGGATTCGCGTTCAAAAAGAGAACACTTTTATGAACTGCCAAAAGCAGTGCATTTAAGAACATGTAATACATAATAATATATTACTGGTGTAGTTTTACGTCAAAGTGATTGAATATCCGGTCACTAAAGGGAAAGATGGAACGTCATATAAATACGAAAATAGTTCGTTCACAGAATAAACCGAACGCAGACAATTTAACAGTCGAAATACACATTTATTTTCAAAAATAATTTGTTATCTAATATATAGTGGGTTTGTTCGTATCTTATGCACTGCCATACCGTTCATCTGATTCCGATAAAACTTAGAGTTAGTTATTGTTTGCACTTGCGCGAAGGTTATTGGCATAGTACAATCAGGCCCGTCCCGAGCCCGACTCTCAACGCTTTAATCCTTAACTTACATTAGATCTTATTGTATAAAAAAATCAATCTCACAATCCAGATATATCTAAAATCTAAAAAAAAATAATAATCAAATTCGTACAAATAGCGACATCTCGGAAAACCTTCTGATTTATTCGTGTACGCACCAGACAGGAAAACAGAAAATATTTGTGTCCAAAAGTACTTCAAAAAACAGAATTAAAACACAAACACTTTCTTTCTTTGAGTGGCATTGCAACGCATGCCGGGTACTCACTAGTCTTATATATAATTGCCCAGACCAGTCTGTAGGCGTAGATGTAGACGCTTTATTATTAACGCATACACATGTAGGTATGAACTTTTCTCGTGACCTAAGCGTACTCGGTGTATATAAATAATACACACAGTTCCGACATGAAAATTTAAATCAAAGTTTGATCAAAGAATAAATAAATAATTTTTGGTATCGGCTGAAGGTTCTTGAAATTTCAATATCAAATTTGTATCGTTCAAATTTCGTATATTTCTGTAAATTTTGTCACTAAACTAACAAGGTTAAAACACATTATTATCAAATCAGTATTAGAATTAATTCAGAAATCAATTTAGTGCCTAGACGCAGTATAATAAATGTTCATAATTTGTCTTATACACAAACGATATACACTATCTAGTAACTCTCAGTTTGAGTTTATTCGTGTACTCGAATGGCTGATGAAGCCGGATGAAACCCGGGTCGTTACAAAAGAAATGCATGGAAACGTGCAAAACTTGGACCATTCAAATTTCAATTAATGAATCTTTATGTATTTGATAATATTATTTTTATTTGAACCCTTCTTTTATTTACTTTTAACACCCAATTAAAATGCTGCTCGACCAAGCTACGTATTAACTAAAATGAAATGTTCAATTATACTCTCTCAGTATGATATAACACTGATTTATGAAAAATGCGGACCGAATGCATGTTGTAAATAGTGAGTATTCTACACTAGTAAGCGTCTTTATATTGAGGTTACATTGCAAGCCATACATAGCTCGCGGGCCGTTCTTTGTCCAATGTGAATGGATGTTACCATATCCGCATCATATTAGGAGCAAATGTCCATCACACAGTTCTTCCAAGATTCTATATCCACCGCTAGTCCCGTAGCTCCACCGATTACATCCTAAGGATGGTATTCAGTGGCTTTCCAGGGTGACGGAATCAATCCGGATGGTAGAAAAGGCATGCTGAATTCAGGTTACCCTGAAGCATCCACAGCACATGTCCAAGCCAGGTACATTGTAGCTTTTTTATTTTGGACGTAATAAGAGGCTGGTCCTTCATCTCTCTTACCTCCGAGTTCCTGACAAATTCAAGCGACCGTACCCTTAGTATTGGCAACAAGCATCTGTTTTCAAAGCACAGTATACGGTTGTCCTGTTTTTTGCTTAGGTGCCATGAATCACAACTATAAAGCAGCACCGTCAAAATGCTTGCGTTGAATATGTGGCACTTGGTTCTAACCCAGTACAGCCGTGAGCCTCAGTCTTTCCGCATTGAGAATGGATGTAACAAAGAAAAAAATTAAATTACACAATAATATGTTTATATAATTTATGCTGGCGATGAACTATTAGCACACTGACATAAACAATATCAAAGAACGCAAGCGGAAATGACGTAGGCCTCTTATTAAATTGTATACTTTTCTCCCCGGTCCACCCTTGTTCGGTGTTCATTTCTACCTGATGTGTTTTCTTTATAGTGGGATAGGAAAATAATAAGTTTTCTGTTCGAGCTATGAAAGTATACATCTATAGGACGATACAGCAAGGTGGTAGAACACTTGAATAGATTGCTTACAATCCCGGGATCCGAAAAAAACCCTTTTTTTAACAAATCTAACAAACTGAAAACACATTGTTATAATTTGTTGGAACCGTGGTGCAGTGGTCAACGTCGTTAGCGACGGTTTCAGATTCCTCGTGTTCAAATCCAGGCACGGACAGTTTCGTAAATTGGTCCATGGATTTCTGTTCGTAGGCGTGGATGTCTGTGATGTCTGAAATTCCCTCCCAATTATCTGATCTTAAAAACGGGCGAGTAGCGATAGCGATTAGCTGATCATCAGTCCTTTCCTAGCCCTATCCTTCTATCCCTACTCTCTTCCAAAAAAAATGTTGAGCAACTTAACAAACAGAAAATTTCTGTTGAGATACCTCCATTATAAGGCAATATGCACCACATTGGGAGCGGACATGGTAAAAAAAACTATAACCATTATGCAAGCATTTTTAATGATATGTTTTTAAGAAATTGTTTTTTATATACAATTTTGTATAGGAAAACTTCAAAGCTCAATTAAATACAGTGATAAATCATGAAAATTTGTAATCAAATTTGATCATAACTATCGATTTCCGTTTCCAAACTGTAATATTATTATATCGAGATTCAATCGTCACTCTTCCCGCGTAAACCGTTTCAAATTACCAAAGACAAGGACGCTTTACTAAACCGGAAGGCGATAAACGTCAATGACTTCCATTTTGAGGGAAACGTTCTGGCAGGCATCAATTCCAAAATGGCGAGGGCTCCTTTCCCTGTTTTGAAATCCATTTTTATTTCATGTTTTACTCCTCGATTAATTACTGGCTTTATTTAGGCACTTTCAACCAGGTAGCCCGGATTCAGTGGTGGCAATGCGACGTTTGAAAAACTTTCGTATGATTTCGTTTGCTATTTGAGTAACACTTGTTTTTTTATTTACTCTTCTATGTACTAGAGATTTTGATTCAAGCCATAAATTCCGATATTATAGTATTTTTCTCACGATCAAACCAAGGACGAAATCCGTATACTGAGTTTCGAAAATAGATGCTTGCGTCGGATACTAGTGGTGAAGTGGTTTGACTTCGTGAAGAACTCAGAGATTAAGGAATGTACAAGGCAGCGCTTTGTAACGTCAGTGGTCATGGAGAGGCGTTGGAACTCACTGGGTCACGTGCTTCGGATGCCTCTGGAGAGCCTCAATCCTGCTTGCCTCTCTTTCTGACCGGTGGGATTCCGGGGTCTTAGACGACAATCAGGCATATCCACCAAATGTAGAAATAAACAGTACGAAATCAAGATGATAATACTAATCACAAAAATTACTTTTTCCTAATGACGTTCGTTAATATAAGCTCGTAATGTAGCTAATATCGACATAAGATATTCTACGAGAACTGATTTTCACGCAGCCACTTAACCTCTCTTCTTCACAGAGATTAAAGACAAAAAAATAATACTAGGATAAGTCTATTGGTTAGATACAGACAAACATAATTCTATAAATCGATTGAAAAATGAATTTATGAATCAGTCCGTAATAAGATACTATCGCATGAACTTCGCAACTAAGTCAATGACGTAGATGAATTGGCTATTATTGGGTGTTATTAAAATGTTGGCCTTCGCTGTACTTTGCTACGTTTTAATTTGAAATTCGAATTGACAAGTTGTTCTGAAGGCCTCCTGACAAAACAATGAAATTCGCTTCAAAGGGTATTCCAGATTGCTCCTCCCTCTCCAGAAACCTTCCCCGCCGCTGCTTTTATTTTGTCATAAATAAGGTTAATTAATTTTCGAAACGAAATCCTTTGACTCGATCGAATTTCCGCAAAACGGCCCTACTCGATACACTTGCCGTTGTGATACTTAAGCGTGTAATAAACATTTTGTTTGGCATTAATTAAAATTAAGGTAATAAAGACCGTAACGATGTTAGTTAAAACAAACAATGATTCTGCATCCTTACCAAAACATTCAATTCAATTTTTTCGGTCATAAAGTATATTTGGAACCTCTCATTCACCAATGCCAGGACGCCAGTGATAAAATTGAATTCAAATAGAATTTGGATTATTGAGATTTTGTACACTTCCATGTATTTTGTCACTAACGACCCGGGTTTCGCCTTTCGGCATCTTCAGGCATTCGAGCACACGAATGGACTCGAACTGAGTACAAAATCTCAATAATCCAAATTTAATATTGAAATTCCATCAAGCACCCTCAGTCGATGTCTTAAATTATATCAAATAGAATTAAAAACAATTTTAATTATAAATGAGTACCTTAGTGTCAAAATCAGACAAACGTCACATCCCACGAAAGTCATGTTTTTATTGTTTGTGGTAGTGTAAGTCATGCTCTTTTCAAAAAACACATCCATATTCGCGATATCAGTGGACATATTATACACATTGACCAATCACAGAGCTAGAATTTACTTTAAAGCTCTTATTATTGATGAATAAAATTGCTTCGTTAGTGATTTTCAACATTGTAAAATAAATCGGGCTTTTTTCGCGCTGAGAGAAATAAATTTGGACCTCGGGTCGGGTTCGGATAACAAATGTGATATTGAGACTCTATCGGGCTCGGGCAGGACGATGTTGATGAAGATGTTGGGCTCAGACCGGGTAATCTTCCAAAATTTTGGTACGTGTCGATCTCTAATACTTACGTATTATGCATTTGAACAATCATTTTGAAATACGGTTCCTATAAATAGTTTCTTAAGAAGCGAAATATGCATGAAAGATTACAGAAGAAGAGAGCCTTATACGATTACTAAAAATCAATTTTCTTGGAAAATATACATTGTTTTGTAAACATGTCTTCTCCAAATGTCGAGGATATGGACTTCCAATGATGTTAGCCAATCACACCTGCTACCCTGGATACCCTGGATGAGAGGAATTTAGACATTACAGAAAATGTTGTAATAGATAAAAATGTATATCATTGAAAACAAACCATATTCCTTAATACGTAAGTTACCCTGTTTACTCTTGTTATACATTTTTAGATGTATATATAGCAGAACCTTTATTCTTCAGTGAATATGTTGGCATTTTTTTAGGAAAACATTGAATAAATGGGTCAAAACTAGGGACTTCAATTATTCGTCATTATCAATTATTCGGATATCAAATAGTAAAGCTGAAACCATTCGAATAGTTTCTGAAGAATGAAAATTATAATAAATTCGATTTGATTAATTAATAACATATCATTACATATATATATAATAAAATAACTATTTCATAGAACACTCAGATTTGTAAAAAAAAACGAGCTCATTTATAATAAAAATCACATTTATTCAAATTTTAAATCACTGATACACATATAATGTTTTCTTTATTATTCTATCTTATAATAATTTACGACTAAATCTGTTTCCACTTCTGTCAAATCTCAGATAGAGACAATATACATGCACATTCCAAAAACGTTTCCTTGTATAACAATATTTAAAATTTGCAGCTGTGTCGGATTATTTCAACGGTATTTTTATTTTCAATTATTGAAGTTATGGCATAGATTTATGATAAGATACTGAAGGCTCCCGATTTTAGTGACGACAAAAATAACCACTGCATCGGGTATTCATTATTGTCCTTGAAATCTGGAAAAATCGTGATGAGATATTTCGTCGATTTTGTAAAAAAGTTCATTAAAAATTATAACAAATAGTATTTGAACAGTTGCCCAAATATTCGAATATCGAATAGTTAAAAAAGGACCAAATATATTTGGATTTTGAATATTCGAATATTTGAGTTGGAATCCCTTGTCAAAACTCTGCCAGAAATATCGTGCATTTTTTTAAGTGTGTAAAATAGGCGAATCTGAAAAATTACGATCCTACATACAATTGCAATAAATATGTACGCGCACACATTCCGGTTGCGCTCGAAAAACTCCACACAAAAAAGCAATATGCAAATACAGCTCTGTGCCCAAACAAATATGAACAGTGGTGGACTGTTCAATTGAAACAAAAGAATATTTTTAATTATTAAATATTTTTTTTTATTTCACTTTGAAATTATACCGAATTGTCTAATCGTTTTTATCTGTATCCAAGTTTCTGAATCAAAGTCAATCTTCATTTTTTATCCAAATCCTATGGCAGACTAATGGGGTAAATAGGATGACGATATTTCCTTTTCTACCCATCATCTCAAATACTATAAAAAAAAATCCCTGAAAAGAGAGATTAGGCGATAGACTTACAACATATTCTCGTCAAAACAGTCCACCAGGTAAATATGCCTAAACTCAGAATCTCCATCAATGCTTGTTTTTGATAAACCAAAAAATACCGTTTTTATGTTACAGTTACAAATGTATAGAACAGATGCTTATAACATGTGTAAACAAACGCTGGTGGCCATGACAGTACAGTCAATATCGATATCAGTAGATATCGATATTCTAAAACTGTAAAGTAATTCAAAAACTTTTGACAGATGTTTCGTAAATTATTTTATTCCATAAGCTCCACCATGGTATCTAGTGTTTCCATAACCAAAAAGTGTTGTCAGAGTAAAAAATGACGAATTAATACAGCAGGAGTTATTTTGTGGAAGTCCGCCGAGTAATGTGGCCTTGATGGAAGAGATTTTTATGCGACGAGAGGGAAGCTGGAGATGAAGACCGGGATTCTGTATTTGGAAGATTATATGACGGCGTTGATATAGGCTAGAGATGTGCAATCAAATTAAAAGTATTGATATCGGTACCGGTGACAGGCTGTACTTTACTCGAGCTATTGTTACTTCAATTCTCTACTTTACCAAATCACACTTTATGTAGGTAATATCTTTTAAAAATTAAACACTTTTTCTATTGTACTACTTCCATATTTTTATAATTACATATTAAAGTTATTGTATTATATTACCAACGGCATTATCTCTCATATCTAGAACAATTTTGTAACAATGTACTGATTGGATGGTAACTTACTATGTAGAACTACACTTTAATAAAGTAAAAACATTTTTAGGAAGTGGCTTCCTGCGTTGAATACTTGAAGCGATTAAACAGTAAGACGGATGATGATGATGGTGGTGACGATAATGCAGTTCAGAGTGGATGTTTCACGCTCGGCGAGTGGTGATAGAATGATGGTACTTTTATTTATTCTTCGCTCTTATCTTCTTTTCTTATTCCACCTTTGTCGTCATACTGTGTTTTCCAAATATCACATTTGATAATTCTTACGTTTGCAGAATATTTTCATTTACAATTACATATTTAGGAATATCACATATCGTAACTATGTTATGTCAAGTGATGACGTGTATAAGTGTCATTTTGTTGAATCTTTTTCTTTAATAACCATTATCAATTCTGCTGACGCAACGTAATGCTGTGGCACAAAATAAAACTTTTCTTCGAATATCACACTTTACAAATCCGCAGCGTTGTGTATCACATTAAAGTATTTAGTTGTACAAGAATTATTTGTTAAAGTTACGCCATATTGTTCTGACAATGACGTGACACTAAAACATATCCCTTGTATAATATTTTAATAAGAAGTGTCTATGTTTTTAAATCTTTAAAAATCTCCGCCTATTAAAGACGGGTGCACATTGAAAAAAACAATATCACCAAGTTCTGCGGGCTCTATAACAGACAATTTAGTAAATTTAGTCATCAGCGAATATATTTATATCCAGCAATCCAGTCGGGCGTATGGGGAAAGGCAAGCTATCAGCTCCCTGGCTAGTTAGTGTGTTTTATGTTTAGAACACGTGACTTGAAAATCAATACAATTATTGGGGATATGTCATGGGAAGAATTTCTGGAAGCAAAGACCCACTTCTAATTACAGCGTTCGGGGCTATGGAGATACTCCAAGTAGCTAAATAGTTGTGCCTATAACGGTTGATAATGATACATTTAGAAAAAGTACGGATTTCAAAGTAACGTTTGAAAGTATGAATATGGGAATACCAGAATATCTAACGTATGCGTAATGTCACCTCACTTCATACTGAAGTCTGTCTTGTGACGCTTCATGTACGCACAAAATATAGGGTGACAGTTATTTCAATTATCGAATTCATTCAGTTTTAAATGTCATATATACGTTTAACCATGTTAGCTCCCTATGTGGAGCGTATGGATCGCTAATGGAGGTACCTCATCAGAAGCTTCGTTCGATAACTGCTTGTTACTCATTTACTCAACCTCTTTTTTTCGAAGAGAGTAGAGATAGAAAGATAGGGCTTGGCCAGGACTAGAGGTTGAGTAATTGTTCTCGCTACGCCCGTTTTTCGGATGTTGATAGGTGGAAGAGAATTCTAGATATCACAAACATCCATGACTACAAAACAGAAATCCATAAATCGATTGAAAAATAAATTTATGAAACTCTCTGTACTGGGATTTGAACCCGATACAGCTGTAATCGAAGCTTAATAATATATTAATAGCAGATTCTGCAAATTATTCACAAAAACATATTGCAGAGTCGATAAATGAAATTAATGACTTGCAAGTTGTATAACATTACCAGGTATATACAACGATTGGTTCAAGAACTACGACAATAATTTACAGATAATAATACAAAATTAAATTCAGTTCATGAATATTTCTGAACTATCTGAAATTCATTTTATTTGCTTACATAAGTGAATATCAAATTTGGATTATTGAGATTTTGTACACTTCCATGTATTTTGTCACTAACGACCCGGGTTTCGCCTTTCGGCATCTTCAGGCATTCGAGCACACGAATGGACTCGAACTGACTCGAGTCGTTAGTGACAAAATACATGGAAGTGTACAAAATCTCAATAATCCAAATTTGATATTGAAATTCCATCAAGCACCCTCAGTCGATGTCTTAAATTATAAGTGAATATTATTGGTGTGATTTAATCTTTAATTACAGATTTTACTATTCATTTATTTATAAGGGGTTCATAAAATTTTAGTTGTTTACTTCTTAATTTCAGTTATTTATCTGTAATCTGTATGATTACTGTATATTCGTGTCATAGTTCTTGTACCAAATGTTTTATAAAACTGTCTGGTAATTATTAGAACTCAATTTTGTATAACTAGCCTTTTTAAGATTCGTATTTCTTCATATGATAATGCTTGCAGTGAGCGAAACCCGTCCTGATCATTATAAAAATGTGAAAGTGGTAGAAACAAAGTGTTTTATTTTTTAAAATATAATGCTTTTCCACTACGAATTGACAGCAAACACCTTCAAAGTCATTTTTAGGTTATGGAAGAAAACACTCAATCGAAAAAATTACATATGGAGAAAGCTATATCAAAATGTTCTTCATTTCGAACATTACTTTTTACAAACAAACTAAATTAAAACGGCAACGAAAAAACCATTCATCAATGCAAGTGATGACTATTGTAGAAAAAAATACCCCCGACGACCGTATAAATGGAGAACCATAAGAAATGACCGATATTCTGTCGTCGCGCCCCGAACTGAAAACATCTCTCCGGATCCACATAATCGTCACTTATAAATCATAAATTAGGAACTCAATTCCTAAAAGTGTCTTCTTCCATAATAACGACATCATATACTCTCGAAATTTTTTTGTTAAATTTTACATCATGGTCGCTCTACACTCTCGGTCTCACCATCCGACAAGAGTTTACGATATTTTTATACACTTTTTTCATATTGAATTTATGCTTAGAGGAAAAACTGTTAGTTTTATTACAAAACGATCATAAACTAATGTCAAGTTAGATTTGGAAAAAACTTCCTATTCGGAAAAGCTTCCATGTTTATTGGCCGCTGTTATACGCGTCCATTGAATAATTTATTTATTTCGTACACTCGCTGCTTCTCATATAATAAATTTTTTTGTTCCTTCAAAAAAGTCAAAGTATTAAATGAATTCGTGAAAAAAATTGCTCAACATTTCCGATTAAATATTTTAGAAACATTATTTTTTATGGTCTGCATTTATTCGGTCAGTAACTATTTTAATTTTAATCAGTAAGAAATAATATATGTTCAGTAATGAAATAAAACGGTCAGTAAGTAATTCGTTAAATGATCAGTATACACGTGGTCAGTTAATAAAATAAACGGTCAGTTTTTAAGTAAACCTAACCTAACCTTTTTTAATTGGCAATTGTTTTCTGACCAAACTTAATTAATTACTGACTATTTATTATATAAGTTACCGATCAAATAATCAGTTGCCTTAAAAAAATCTTGTACCATGGGCCACACATTTTCGCTGAGAGGCACCGAAGGCACCTTTATTTAATGCGATAATTAGAATCATTGCCACTTTAGAAATAAATAACCTTGCAATATTAGTCTGAAGATGCTTCTTAAAGAGGCGAAACGCGTCACGTTAGTGATAAACCAAGTGAAATAACTAAGTTGTCAAAATTAATTTTATATTAAATATCGTTTATATATTATAATTTGTTTGATTACCAGTAAGTTTTTGTCATAGTTCATGAACTTCTGTTTTATATACCTTGTAACTGTTAACATTCAATTTTATATAAATAGCTCTGTTATAATTTTATTTTTATCAGTTGATAATGCTCGTGGTGAGCAAAAACTGTCCTGATAATTATAAACATGTGGAAGTAATACAAAAAAATTGTGTTTTAATTTTTAAAATATAACATCTTTCCACCAAGAATTGACGGTTAACACCTTAAAAGTGATATTTCTACATTATTAATTTTATTGAAATTGTGGTTCTTACAGTATATTTATTTTCTTTGTATTCCACGTATGCAGTTATACTGAAAACATCTGTAAAATACATAGCATGAACACATCTCTTCATATTTTATTTTTAAACATAACTAACAGTCATAGAGCACTATTCGTAATACCACCACCACCCCCGACACCCCCTGTATATGTGTTGATTTAATGCACTTTTCATTTGTGTGAAAGTTTGGCGAGAGAAACTCTTCTCCACCCCCTTCATTCTTCTTCACTAGCGATTTCGTTCTCATACCGTACCATTTTCCACGTATTTTGCAATACGCATAGTTCCAGTACCATAATATCATATTTTTACTTACAAAAGCTTGTCGGTTGAAAAAATCTCTTTTTTCAACTGACTATATAAAATAATGTACACACGATTCTCTTTTGCTCACGGTCAAAGGAAATGAAGCATTTGGTTTTTTTACGTTGATTTCTTTTCTTTTACGCTGTTACAAAAAGAAAAGTATTATTATGTTTATATTTTAAAAAAAAAACCTGCATTTATTGGGTCAGTAAATATTTAAATTTTTCAGTAACAACTAATAATTGGCCAGTAACTAATTCGATATATGGTCAGAAGAAGTGGTCAGTTAATAAAATAAACAGATATTTATACAAACGGTCAGTTTTTAACTAAACCTAACCTAAACTAAGCTTTATTTATTTGGAAATTGACCATTTATTGTTTTTTACTAACCATTTATCGAATTAGTTTCTGACGAAATAATTAGTTACCTATTAAAAAACACTTTCACCTTTTGTGAATATGTATTGGAAATTTCATTTTGTCGAATTTTAAGATGTAGGTGTCCATGACTTGCTATTATTTTGACACATTTATTTTTAGATTTTATTCCCTTCTGATTTTTCTTTTTTAGTATCTGAATTTAATAAATAAACTACTTTTGCAGCTTTTATCACTTATTATAATTATGTCTTATGAAACTATTTTTATTTTTAAATAATAAATAAATTCGAATCATTTTTGAGCTCTCTAATTTTGTATTTTGGAATATTAGTAACGAAACCTATCTCCTATTTCTATATATCTTATTTTACACGGCTCTTTCCACGTTAGTCTCTGGAACGTATCCCCCGTCCAAAAAGATAATCAGATATATTTTCCTGACGTGTGGAGTCGTCCAAAAAAACGCGACTCCAACTCCGACATTAACCAACAACCCGACTCCCACTTCGATTGCGACTCCGACTCAGATTACGTCTAAAAAAATTCTAATTTAGTCAGGTTGTTTTTCTTGACTGTCCTATTTATGTGTAATTGGTCATCAAATTAAACACCAATCTACCAATCTGGCAAATAGCCAAATTTTCCATATTATACATATACAATATATGTATATTACTGGACAAGAAGATGTTATAGGCATAAATAAAAAGGTAACCGGACTAAACAGAATATGTCGAAAAAGAACAGTAAAAAACAGAACAATTTGAAAATAATACTTTTATTATATATATTATTTATTGAACATGTATGATTATAGACATGAATGACTACTCATCGAGTTTATCTCGTATGATTCTCCGATTTTCAAAATTTTTGTCGAATCAGATATTTTTTTGCAAACAAGTTTTAAAATATTTAAAAAAAAGTGCCTTGTATTATATGAAATAAACATTATGGTAATTTGCAAATATTTGTGTTTAATATCTACAATAACTAAAATATCTACAGTTTATTATACTTTTTTGTTTTTATAAATTACTAAATATTATATAAATTTATTATTTTTTTCGTATTTGTTCAATATATGGCAGATACGAGAAAAATTTTATTTTCAAATGGTTCTGTTTTTTTTTTTGTTCTGTTAAGTCATGGAACCAAAGAAAAATGAAACAATTACATTAATACACCCAAAAATGCACTGTATAGAAAAAGTAACAGCGCGGCTAGACGACTCCGACTCCACAGCCCTGGTATTTTCAAAATAATCTTACAAAATTCTTTCTGCCGAAGATTAACGATAAACAATATTTAATAATTATTATATTATAATGTCGCCAATTCGGTTCTGTGACTGTGCATGTCAATATTGTGTCTTTCGCAGTTCGCATTTGCGAATTTCCTTTTCATGCCGACCACAAAGTGAACAGCAAATGTATTAGTCGAGATTTTTTCTTTTTCGAGAAGAGGAGCACGCGAAGCGACGAGACACTGGAGAAATAATGTAATTGTTGATAAGTTTATATGCCACGTCGTACATGGAAGAGAGAGTAGGTTAGGTACAGGTAAAAGAGGAAAGCCGGAAATGCACTTAAAAGAGACTCTCCTTATTTAATCAGGGTAACATTGTTGCATCTTGTTTTTAGTCGATTTTTTTATCCCGGCATAAAAAATTTATGACTTCAATTTCAGATCTATTTTTTTAACCGTGTTCCTTCAAAAAGGTTTCACTCATCTCGAGCATTTTCATCTGATGATACACAACAAATTGTATTTTTTTTAAAAAGCTTATTTTGGATTGCCCATTCTCTAATCGAATTTCAATGGGGAAATTTTGATTACATGATAGCAGCCATAGATTATTATCTAGCATAATTTATTAAAAGAAATACTTTTATTTGTCCTTTACCTTATACTGACTTTTTTTATTTTTTAAAAAATGTCTGCTCCCAATGTGGAGCATATCCTCATGGAGGTATCTCAACAGAAGTTTTTCAACTAGAACTGTTTTTCTACTCAGTAACTCAACATCTCTTTTTCGAAGAAAGTAGGTATAAAAGGATAGAACTAGGACAGGACTAGTGATAAGCTTATCGCTCTCGCTACGCACTGTTTGGATGTATTGGATGGGTGGAGTGGGAATTCTAGGCGTCACAAACACCCATACCTATGAGCAGAAATGGCTAAAACGGTTGCAAAATCAATTTATGGCACTGTCCGAACCGAGATTTAAACCCGAGACATCACATCGAGACCCGACATCAACTATTATATCGTAGAAAGTGCAATAAACTCTATTATCTATCTGAAACATTGAATAAACTCTTCTGTTTTACAGCCATGCAATACACAAATGCGTATTTTAGGCTTGTAGTGCTGCTCATTGCTTAAATCAGCGGTTTCCAAAATAGGAGGTTCGTACTTATTCAATTCTTTAAAACCGCACATAGTGACATACTGAAATCGTTTTTAGGTGTGTCTGTATTCATTTATAAAATAAGAAGGGGTGTCAAGATTTTCTTTGTCAATATGGAGCTAGCCAAATAAAATTTGAAGACCACTGTTTTAGATTTTCAATACCCAATTCCGATTTTAGTCAAAATCGCACAATCATTAGGACCTTATTCAATGCAATACGATTTATTTAGTTACTAACATTGCAAAATATTTTATTGTATATTTTTCTTCATACTTTAAATACTGTTGAAATTCGACAATAAAAGTTCTGACAAAATTTACATAAAAACTTGGAAGGCAGTAATCGTCATCCTATAAAATAACTGATAATAAATAAAAAAAAGTAAGTGTTTTTAGTCAATTATTCTCAAACTAAATAAACTAACAAGAAACGATAGTGTTAATGTTTAAAAATATCGCAGATTCTTTGATACTATTTATATCCTGATTAATTGCAACTCAGTTTTCTGGTATCTAGAAAAAACTACAGAGTTTCATTATTTCCCTTAATCGAGGACTCACATTCCCCACAAAAACAAAATTAACTTATTCCATCATTTTCTTTTAAAATATTTTTTTTTGTAAAATCCCGATTTTTTTGAAGCTTCATAATGTTTTATTCTACATAAATTAAATCATACAGAAATAACAGAATAAAGAAATAGCTTATTTTTTCCTGAAAAAAGCATATGCAGAGACATCTGTTTTTCCTACTTTAAAACTACCATTATTACAATATATTATTATCATGTTCATTCTGGATACCATGAATAATATACTCTCATTTAGAAAAATACAATTTTCATTATAGAAATGTTTAGTTATTTTTTGTAAATGTATGAATTTTATACTGAAACAAAAACATCAGATAAAAAAATATTTGATATATTTATGTTACTACTTCCTATAATACTAGGTGCCTATAATAAAATTTCTACGAATTAAATGGCGATTCAATCTATCAATATAAACATATGTGTTTTTTAATATCAGTACATTTTAAATGGTAAATATATCTAAAAAAGTTTAATCACATTAGATAAACTGGTTAGAACGCAAGATTTTTAACAATGTCCGCTCTCAATTGTAAAGCATATGGCATCCTAAGGAGATATCTCAACAGAAGTTTTCTACAAGAACTGCTTGTTAATCAGTAACTCAACATTTTTGAAGAGAGTAGGAATAGAAGGATAAAGCTAAGACAGTATGTTTTTTCCATGTCCGCTCCCAATATGGAGCATATGATTTTGTTCTATGTGAACGTTGCTCAAGCTCTCTCTATCGAAGAGAGCAGAGATAGAATGATAGGGCTAGTACAGGACTAGTGGTTAGCTAATCGCTCTCGCTACGCCCCGTGATGATGGGATGGGTTGGTGACGAGGGAGATTTAGTCAAGACAAACACTCAGATTACGAACAGAAATCCATAAATCGATCGAAATATCAATTTATGAAAACTGTCTGCACCGGGAATTGAACCCGAGACATCCGTAGCCGTAGCCCAAGATGCTACCAACTGCGCCACGGACGCCGACAGAATTACTTGTTTGCTAATCGCTACCACTGCTGCCTGCATTTTAGGATTGGATGGGTAGGATGGAATTTTAGACATCGCAAACATCCATGCCTTCGAACGTAAATCCGTAAATTGATTGAAACATCAATTTATGTAACTGTCTGTACTGGGCTTCAAACCGGTGAGATTCTTAACCGAAGCCAACCGCGTTGACTATTGCACCACGGACCCGACAATGAGGAAAATAATTTCATTGTTAGATTAAGATTCTGAACAACGAAAAATGATACCAGCATTGTTTTCTAAACATCCAGTGATTACCGACCATCATAAGAAGGTGTCTTAACCATGAAAACCTACTATCAAAATAACATAATATTGTTCAATTGAAAAAATAATAATAGCAGTCATTATCAACCGTTGATATTAATCACTCCTCTAGTCATCAGAAAAACCCGATGTTTTCGCAAAACTTGGCAAACTGACGCGGATATTTCGTTATGCGAACGGGGGACGGCGGGGCGAATCGGAGTGGCGGAATTGAAGGGGGAAATCGGGAATCCCCCGCGTACGCAAGCTGTGCGTAATTTACAACTTGTGAAATTCTATTCCGGGTCACGACCGTAGTAACGAGTAGGAGAAAACGAATACTACACACTACATGGCAAAGATATAATATCTACATATCAATTGGTAAATCTCGTAAATTCAGATGTGTCTTAGCGACATACATCGTTGGCTAACAATAAATATGATAAATATGTTATTAGGTGATTTCCTTGAAGATGTTATCATAATCATGTATTTAATATTGTCCATTCGCCCTCAACTAAAGGACATTCGCTTACTCACACGTAGTGATGCGAGGCATGGTAAAAACTCGGGATTAAACCTGGGAATAAACTCGCATGGGAAAATTGGGAAAAAACGGGAAGAAAACAATTATAATATTAATGATAACTGTATATAATTTAAGACATCGACTGAGGGTGTTTGATGGAATCTCAATATCAAATTTGAATTATTGAGATTTTGTACACTTCCATGTATTCCATCAGTTCGAGTACATTCGTGCGCTCGAATGCCTGAAGATGCCGAAATGCGAAACCCGGGTCGTTAGTGACAAAATACATGGAAGTATACAAAATCTCAATAATTCAAATTTGATAACTGTATATAATGTTTAGTATTCGGTAACACTTAATTTAAAATAGTGGCATTTTGTACATTTGCCAAAATTGTATCCGCAAATTTGAGGTTACGGTGAGTTATTAGTTCGATGATATACATGGTAGTAAAGAACTTATTCAATATCTGATCACCAGTAACATATATGTATACTTCAATCCAACACAAAATATTTACGGAAACGTTTCAGTTTTTATGTATGAAGTTAACCTCAGCGAGATGCGCATATTTATATGTCCAAATGGACTCAACATGTCGAAAAGAATGACAAATAAACAGGTAATTGCCAATTTTTCACACATACATCACACCCATGCCTTTGAAAACATATCCATACATCGATTGAAACTGTCCATACTGGGGTTCGAATACGGGGATAAGGTGATTGAAACTAACGACGTTGCCCACCCGGCTATATGACATGAAATGTATACAGAGATTAATAAAATGAAAAGAACGAATAATAATAAATACGAATGGCAACACAGACGAGCTGCCTACACTAGAGCAAGCAGAGACACCATCAGACGGGTAATAAGACAGGCAACAATAATTACTCACTGGCCGTCAGCAGATCTATTTTTAAGTTAAATAAATATCTGTAATATTACAAGTTAAATAAACGATTCCAAAAAAATTTATGTTAATAAAAATGTTTCATTACATATATTATGTTATAGCTATTTGAAAAGAATTAAAAACTATTAGATTTAATTGTTTAATCTTAATTTTACGATTTACAAGTTTCACAATATTACACGACAAGAAGACAAGTTAGTATGGTGACGTTTCAATCTCTCGTGTTCTGCACATGTGGTGGTAAAGTGTAACCTCAATCCAATCCCAACACATGCGAGGGGATCATTAATTTAAAAAATAAGATTAAAAAACAAATTTAATGTCCTGAAATCAATACGCAGAAAATAACATGTGTTTTACAATATATTACATCTAAACTGGCGACATGCAGAACAAGTCGCTAGAATTACCCAACTGAGATCTATAACTATATAAACTGTTCGTTATTCCACTGTTGCGTTGGTAGTTGTGACACTCGTTTCGCCTCTTTGAGAAGCATCTTCAGACTAACTCTATCGTAAGGTTAATGAATGTTTCAAAAGCTATCAGTTTTCTGACGATGTAGTATAAATATGTACATTTACTAAGGGTCTGTGGAATAATATTTAACT
This sequence comes from Himalopsyche phryganea, assembly GCA_022494535.1. Taxonomy (NCBI): domain Eukaryota; kingdom Metazoa; phylum Arthropoda; class Insecta; order Trichoptera; family Rhyacophilidae; genus Himalopsyche; species Himalopsyche phryganea. The sequence goes on from JAGVSL010000071.1 coordinate 2,654,304, forward strand.
ACATTACTCTTATTCCAGTTCTGTTGCTGAGTGGTCAAAACTCTTGAGCCTTCATCCTTTTTGGTTGTGGAGTCCACAGATTCAAGTCCTTGTACAGACACTCTCAATTAGTTTTTTTTTTTTTTAAATAAAACACAATTCATTTGTACTACTTCCACATATTTATAATGATCAGGACCGGTTTCGCTCATCACGAGCATTGTCAATAAATTTGAATTGCCCAATTCAAATTTATTGAATGAGCAAACCGTCTTTGCATCTTCTCCTTTGTTATATCCGATTCATTAATTTGTATTATACCTGTAAGGTTATTTTTAACTTGTAAGAATTGATTATGTCTCTGTAATTTTTGTTTTTCAGATATTAAAAATTTATTGGATACTGGATACTCATAGCTGCTCTGCTTTCTCCACTTAAGATGGCTGTTTATTATTCATATTAATTACATACTTAATATTTGATTATTTTTAAATGGTTCATTAATTTTTTCTTATAAATTCCCTGATTCATTCTTGTATATTATATTAATAACGTCATTAATAATTTTGTTCAGCTAAATGGACTTTTAATGTAGCTATATTTGTGATTTCAGATTAGTATTTAATGATTTGCAAGAGGTCCATAACATTTTAAATGTAGACTCTTTCATTTGATTTATGTATAATTTGTTTGTTAATCAGTATTTTCTTGTGTCAGTTCATGAACCATCAGTTTTATATACCTTCATTTTTACACTCAATTTTATTTAAATAAGCCTGTTATGTTTGTATTTTTATCAGTTGATAATGCTCGTGATGAGCGAAACCGGTCCTGATCATTATAAATATGTGGAAGTAGTACAAATGAATTGTGTTTTATTTTTTAAAATATAATGTCTTTCCACCAAGAATTGACAGTTAACACCTTAAAAGTGACTCTCAATTAGCATGAAAGAGATTATGGTAAGATTCCATTAATCAATAATATCAACGGTTGGAAAAGTATATTGGTAATATTCAGGACCATATAAGAGGGGGGCAGAAATAATAGCTGCCATGGATTTCACTTTTAGGGGGGCGTCGCTTATTTATTTCTTTAAGTTTAATATTTAATAATCTCTTGGTATTTTTTTTACTGATTTTAGAAAAAATATCTGGCATTACAGTTAACAGGCAAGGCATCAGATATTTTGAGATTTTTAAATCACATGAGATGGCATCAATCAACAATCGTTTTTTTAAAGTCACTTGATAACAACTCAAGGAGAAAAGACATCACAAACACCCATGTCCAAGATCTCAAATTTAAATTGAAAAAAATCTTAATTTGATATTGACCTTGCATTGACTAGAACCCAGACCTTATCGCTATGGTTAATTTCTTACAACTAGACAACTAATGCTGACATAGAAATCGAATTTTAAAAAAGGCCTGCATTTATTGGGTCAGTAGCTTCTTCAAATTTTAGACCGTAAGATATAATAAATGGTCAGTAACTTATTCGATAAATGGTCAGCATACACATGATTAGTTAATGAAATAAACGGTCAGTAATTTATGTTGTCGGCTGCGTGGCGCAGTTGGCAACGTCGTTAGCTGAGGCTGCGGATGTCTCGGGTTCAATTCCCGGAGCTGACAGTTTCATAAATTGATCTTTTAATCGATTTATGGATTTCTGTTCGTGGTCTTAGTGTTTGTGATGTCTAAAAATCTCTCCCACCCAACCGATCCTCAAAAACGGGGCGTAGCGAGAACGATTAACTAACCACTAGTCCTGCCCTAGCCCTATCCTTCTATCCCTATTCTCTTCGAAAAAAGAGAGGTTGAACAACTGAATAACAAGCAGTTATCATAGAAAAATTCTGTTGAGATACCTCCATTAGGAGGCCATATGGTCCACGCTACGAGCGGACATGGGGGGAAAATTATATAAAATTGTCAGTTATTATTACATTGAACGGTCAGATAATTATATAAAACGATCAGTTTTTTAATTAAACACAAGCATTATTTATTTGACAATTATTTACTGACTAAACATAATTATTAGCTGACCATTTATGGAATTAGTTACAGACCAAATAATTAGTTACCTTTCAAAAAAATTATGCCCCGAGCCACACATTTTCTCTGAGAGGCACTGGTAATATTTAAATTAACTAAGACGTTGCCAACATTGCAGTGAAATGTGAATGTTTTATCAATTACACTAGTATCAATATATTGTATAAGTAATTTCGAAATGGTGGGAAAAACCCGGAAACCCCGAAAATTTGGAAAATTGTGGGAGAAAATGGTAAATAGGGAATTACTTGTTAATTATGATATTTTCACATATAAATGTGTGCATCTCGCCGAGTTTATCTCCATACATAAAAACAGAAACGTTTCCGAAAATACTTTGTGTTATGTTCAAGTATACATAGATCTTACCGGTGATCAGGTGTTGAATAAGTTCTTTACTTCCATCTATATCATCAAACTAATGACTCATCGTTACCTCAAATTTATGGATAGAATGTTGCCACACATAAAAAATGCCACGCTTTTAAAATAAGTGTTATCAAATGCTAATAATTTTATTTATATATTTATTTTGCCATGTCCACTCCCAACGTGGAGCAAATAGCCTCCTAATGGAGATACCTCAACAGAAGTTTTTCTACAAGAACTGCTTGTTACTCAGATGCTCAACCTTTCTTTATCTCTTTTTTTTCTAAGAGAGTACGGAAAGAAAGATACGGCTAAAACAGGACTAGTGACAAAATTGCATACAGTTATCATATATATTCTAATTGTTTTTTCCCAATTTTCCCATGCAATTTTATTCCCGTGCTTAAGCCCGGATCAAAACCCACATCACTAATTGTAATATTCTCATCCAAAAGTAATAATATCAGCAGATTTACTTCAGCTTTACCTTCTTCCATACCACGCTTACATGTTTAGTCTGAATGCCACATGCAATGTAATTTTGTAAAACTTATCGAAAAACATAATTCGTCAGTGTTTTTTTTATGTTACATAAACTCTCCTTGCATCATAAATTAAATTTGATTTCACAATCTCACATGTTGATCATCAGTCAGTCCGCAGCAACACATGTCTGAAATAATGACCGCACTTTCTGTCCTCAATGTTATATTATTATCGAGATGCAAACTTGATCGCCTATCGCAGGGGCTACCAACCTTATAATTATCTAGTCACGAAACAATTCAGTCTCATATATCAGTGGTTCCCAAATTTATTATGCCCATGGACCCCTTTTTAAAGAAAAAACCTTTCCATAAACCGCCAAGTAAAATAACTCTACTGCACAATATGAAAATCGTCAATTTAATTTTGATGCCCTGAATAGTAAATAGTGATATTAAAATAAAACATTTTGATATTTAAAGTATGACGAGGCTCATAACGGCACTATTTTTTGCTATTTATTTTAACTTTCATTAAAATGAAAATGTCACAAATATTTTTTTTGTATTCAACCTTTTTGGACTCCCCGCCGTTGTCCACGCACTCCCAAATTATTTTTAGTTAGTCGCAGACCCCTTCAACGGTCACAAGGACCCATGGGGGTTTAAGGAGCTACTTTTAGAACAAATGTTCTATATCTGTCTATGAACATGATTTTTTTTAATTAAACGCAATTTATTTTGTACTACTTCCACATTTTTATAATAATCGGGACTGGTTTTCTCTCAACGCGAGAATTATCAACTCTTGTAGCCTTGTTAAGATTTATATTTCATCAGTTTATTATTAATTTATTATTAAGTTAATCAAGTACATTATTAATTTAAAAAATAATAAAAATGTAGAAAACCTCGAGTTAATAATAAAGGAATTAAAGTGAATAATTTAGAGTTTTTATAAATTAATAAAAGCTATAACAGTAATCGATTATTATTAAATAACATTTTAAATAGAACAGGCGGGTTACCACTATTAAATTAATTACAATTGGGATTTTCACCTCCAAACACTAGTTATCAATTTTGTAATTAATAGTGTTATCATAATTTGAACTTTTATCGTGTATCTTACCCCTGCGCACGTTCAGTCGAAGAAAGCTAACCTACCACACTCTTATTTTTTTAGTTAAAATTTAGAATCATCGTTAATTTTAGAAATAAAGAAACCTTGTGATATGCTAAGTGTAAAGATATTCTTCTTAAAGAGGTGAAACACGTGTCGCATTTTGTATCATGTCCAGTGTAATAACAAAGTTATCAAGTTTAATTTTACATTAACAATTTCGATGTTTGCGAACCCATAGAAAGCACTTAACCACTCCCCTGCTTGTGCGCCCGTGGCCTGGCGTATATTGTGGACGCAAAATCCCGATGACTCTGAATTTATATTTATCCTCAAATCGGCTACATTTTCCTTCCAACATCGACACTCTCGGCAATCTAAACAAACAGAGGGATTTAACTTTGATCTGCTGCTCTAGCAACACAAATAATCATCCAAATTGCAGCTTTGCATCATAAACAGACTTTCATTGCACTTTTGCTAATTGCGTATTTTCAATTATCCGGAAAATAACAACAGTTTTATAAATATCCGGCATTTCGAAAACGATTCTTTGTTTTTTGATACAAATAAGTTATTTATAACTTTACATTTAATTTTATATTCATTCGAAATTGTACTTATAAAATCTGTTTCTAGAAGCTTCAGTCATTAAGTAGACACGCACATTAAAAACGTACAAAATACAATAATTATCATTTTAACATACCAGTCTACATTTCCTAAAAATAGTGTGCAGAGACTAGGGCAGGGGTGACGAGCCTCTAAGTCTCAAGTGCGGCCTTTTGACTAAATCCAAATTTTATAAATTTAAAGATTTAAATTTTATTATATAATTTAAGACATCGACTGAGGGTGCTTGATGGAATTTCAATATTAAATTTGGATTATTGATAATTGCCATTAATAATGGCTATGAGGCGTCTCTTATAGATAGTCTTGTATCAAAAAAACAACGTAAATTAGCAGAAAAGATGCTATATTTCGGGAACTTGTCTAAAGACATACACCACCCTAGAATCTGGCATAGACTTAGTTATTTAGGTTGCACAAGCTTTAAAATTAAAAAACAACTCGCTGATAGTGTTAGACCGGCGTTCTATTGCAAAAACTCTCTAGGCAAATTACTTATTAACAATAAAGATAGAGTAAACTTTAAGAACAAATCTGGTATTTATAAATTACAATGCAATGATTGCCAACAATTCTATGTGGGTAAAACCACACGTACATTAGATATAAGGGTATCAGAACATTTAGCTGCCTTTAGATTAAAAAAAGAAACTTCGACATTCGCAAATCACTTGCTAATGGAGAACCATACGTTTAATGCGGATGATGGGGTTAAACTGTTGCATAAAAACAGGGGGGATCATAAATTATTTTATCAGGAAATTTTAGAAATTAATAGAGCCCAGTTAAACTCCTTGCCAATCTTGAATGAGCAGCTGAACCTTCCTAATTCTCCGCTATTATATCCGATACGTTTAAACACCTAACAGATGTCACTAAATGTGGAATGATTGTATATATTTACCCATTTGTCGAATTACATCCCGTCAAAACCCACAATACTATTATAATTGTAAAATCACTGGTATTTCTAAAAGAAGTTGAAAAGTGGCAACGCCTTCGGCAATCGCCACTCTGTTAATATGGTGTTTACAAAATAAGGATTAGGGCGATTTCCGAAATTTTAACTCAGGTATCGGTGTGGCTCTCAGACGTATAATGTATTGCCTCGTAAATGATATTTGTCGCATTTGTATCTTCTATATAAGCGTTAGACACTGTTTACTGTCTCTCAGTTCGAGTCCATTCGTGTGCTCGAATGCCTGAAGATGCCGAAAGGCGAAACCCGGGTCGCTAGTGACAAAATACATGGAAGTGTACAAAATCTCAATAATCCAAATTTAAATTTTATTGTTTTCCTTTATTTACAAAATAATGCACATACATTTTTGGGTATGTTTCTTAAATGTGGCCTTATTTGATTTAAGATTAGTGTACTTCCGTAACATTTTAATTGTAGGCTATTTAATTTCGTTTATGTATAATTTGTATGATTATCTGTAAATTATTTTCATAGTGCTTGAAACTATTTTTTGATATACCTTGTAATTATTAACCAGGGGTGTCGAGTCATCTAAAAAAAACGCGACTCCGACTCAGATTACGACACTAAAAAAGTCTAATTTTGTCAGGTTTTTTTTCCTGCCTTTCCTATTCATGTCTTCAAATTAAACACCAACCAACTAGGGCTTCCAACCCGGTTTAAACCGAAACCGGTTAACCGGTTTTTAAAAATCTTTTCAAAAATTCTTTTATTTATATTATTTTTAAAATTTAACACCTGTCACAAAGGTATCGAAATCATGGACAGAAATATTTCATGCAATAAAGAATTACACGCCATTATCAAAAGACACATGCATTCTTTACGCTTAAATGCATGATTTTCAACTTTTAAATAAAAAAATATGTTCATATGCAATGAAAAGGTGAGATTATAGGAAAAATAATCAAAAGAAATTGTTTTTTGATAAATTTTCACCTAAAAACACGTTGTACTTCATAAACGCTATCGTGCATTAACGACGTAAAATATGATACTTACACAGTACTTTTAAGAGATTACAATTATAATAAAATTAAATAACGCTGACATTTTATAATTGTTAAGTGCTAGTTTTATGTTTACGTTGTATAAAATAATAAAAATAAATAATTCATATCGTATAAAAATCCATTGAGTCGACTGCTTCTATAGGCTGTACGTTTAATAATTGATTGATTATCATTTACTTGGTAGAAATTCATTACGAAGAAGTGAAAAATAGCAAAATATTTAGTTCAATATTTTTTTTACCATGTCTGCTCCCAACGTGGAGCATGTCTTCCTAATGTAGGTATCTCAAATTTTTCCTACGAGAACTGCTTGTTACTCAGTTGCTCAACATATTTTTCTTCGAAGAGAGTAGGTATAGAAGAATAGGGACAGCACTATTGGTTAGCTAATTTCTCTTGTTTCGCTCCGTTTTTAGTATCCGATGGGAGTTCCAGACATCACAAAAGTTCATGCCTAAGAACAGAAATCCATTAATCAACTGAAAAATCAATTTATGAAACTGTCCGCACCGGGACTTGAACCCGCGACATCCGTAACCATATCCAACAACATTAACCACTGAACCACAGAGCCGATTATATTTATAACCTACGATTCTTTAAATATTTTCATGTCTATGTGTGCTAGTTATTTTATGAATATTTCCGTTACTTGCTTGAGGGAATAAAATTCTATTCTTCTGCTGCTTTTGAAGATATGTTGTTTATATTTGACGTTGTACTAAATTAGAGAAAGTTTTGTTTCAAGAATAAGCAATAGGAATTTGTGTAATAAAATTTTATTTTACTTTACCCTAAATTAGTCAGATGTTCAGGTCATACACTATATCCATTCGCAAATTTATGTTTTTGATAAAATATACCGTCATAAAAAATATGACTACCATAAATAATAATTCGAGCGGCAAGTTGTTATATCACCACTAGCTTAAGTTAACCAGATGTTTTCTCGACCATAAGACCCACATTTTGAATTTTATTATATTCTTTTGTTCATATTTTAACAAAACACCTTTTTTCCAAAGCATAGATACTGATAGTCCGATAAACAAATTATCAATCGTGTGTATTACTAAATTATAAATATATCTAATCTGATTTACGATCATTAGAACTTGTAAAAAAATTTTGTGAAATTGATGTAGGTACATATTTCAACTACAAAAGAAATTTAATTTTTTTTATAATATCAATTCGAAATAATATAAAGTTTTCTCGTACAATGATTAGTGGAACAAAGAAATTTGATAAGCCACTGAAACTTCTTACTTGAAACATTTGTACAACATAACTGTTCCCAAAACTATCATAAAATTTACTAAATCATATTTAAATTAAGGGTCCATAGATTCTTCCGCAAAAATTATTACGAAAAAATTTTACCCGAAAGATATTATATAATTATAATTGATGGAATGGTGTCATTAACATCGAGACCAATACAATAAATTAAATGCGTAAGAGCATATCAATTGTTCTGATTGTTAACCCAAAATCACAACGACACACGGGAATTGATGAAAGATTTTAAAATGTTGGAATGAACTGTAAATTTCACTTTAAATTTAAAATAAACATGAATGTATTTCAATAAATAGACCAAATTTTAAACTTTTTTTTATCATGCAAACTATGCTTGAGTTTTCTAGTTTATTGTAGACGTAATTAATAATTCTATCATTAAACATACGGAAATAATATTTTTGTTCATATGTATATATTTATAATTATTATTATTCATTCTATTTTGATTAGATATTTTCGTATATTTCATTTTTTAACTACATTTTTTTTTGTATAAGATATAGTATGTGTTGCTATTGTTTTATTATATTCTGCTTTAATCTAAGTTTTTATAATTTCTCCAGTTTATGTCCTAATATTTTTAATACATTCAAATATTACTCTTTTTTATGAGTTTTATTATTAACCCCTTTTTTTTAATTTTGTGTATTTCAAAAAATATATATTATTTAAGTTTTTATCATTAAGTTTGAGTTTTTTTATGTCCGCTTTTAATGTGGAGCATATGGTCTCCTAATAAAGCTGTCTTAACAGAATTTTTCTACGAGAACTGCGTGTTACTCAGTTGCTCAACCTCTTTTTTGAAGAGAGTAGGGATAGGAGGATAGGGTTAGGACAGGACAAGTGCTTAGCTGATCACTCTCGCTACTCCCCGTGAGGACGGGATGGGTGGAAAGGAGGACTCAGACTACGAACAGAAATCCATAAAGCGATTGAAAGGTCAATCTATGAAAACCGTCTGCATCGGGAATTGAACCCGAGACATCTGTAACCGTAGCTAGCGACGCTACCAACTGCGCCACGGAGGCCGACAATTAAGTTTTAGTTTCCGTGTGTTTAACTACATTATTTTTATATAAGATATAGTATGTTTTGCTATTGTTTTATTATATTCTGCTTTAATCTAAGTATTTATAATTTCTCCAGTTTCTGTGCTAATATTTTTTAAATATATTAAAATATTACTCTTTTTTATGAGTTTTATTATTAACTCTTTTTGTTTTAATTTTGTGTATTTTAAAAAATATAAATTGTTAAAGTTTTTTATCATCAAGTTTAAATTTTTGTTATAAAAAAAAAGAAAACACTCTTGGTGTCGTGTAGTTAAAAAAAAAATACTTTTATATGATTTTTTGAAAATAATGAAACTATGTATTTCGGTTTAAACCGGTAAACTGGTTTTTTTGTCAAAAAAAAACCGAAAACCGGTTAGTTAAAATCTCCGGTTAATTAAAAGCCCTACAACCAACCAATCCGGCAAATAGTCAAATATAATATATATATATATATTGTTAGGCAAAAAGATGATATAGGCATAAATAAAAATAAAACAAGTACATTAATACACGCAAAAATGCACATTGTAGAAAAGTAGTTGGAGTCGCTCGTTTTTCACAACTCCGACTCCAACTCTACAGCCCTGTTATTAACACTAAATTTCATATAAATAGCATTGTTGCGATTTACATGTTATAAGTTGATAATGTTCGCGATGAACGAAATTGGTCTTGATCATTATAAAAATGTGAAATTAGTACAAAATAAATTGCGATTTATTTAAAAAAATAATGTCTTTCCACCAAGAATTGTCCGATAACAAATTAAAATTAATTTACAAATTTTGTTTCTAGATATGAAAATACTAATAATATATGAATAATTTACAGTATTTTAGATAGGGACTTTACATTTATTTTTATTGAAAGTTAAAGAATATTTAATATCGACTATTGCTTTATTGAATTGAAAATAGCATAGCTAAAATTATCAAACATATTAATTTGTCGAAGTCTCAAAGACCATTGACATGTATTTTAACAAAAAAAAACAAATTCAACTGTATAATGAATGTTCAAAAAATATTTTCGTCGTTGTAATTGCGATCTTAATTCGGATCTACCGACCATAATTTATATTATGCGAGGAATATCAAAAAGACCGCAATTCGCACTTTGTTTACATGCAGCATTAATTCATATGAGGACTGCTTACATTTGATGCCGCCACTTGTTACGAGTATATTGACTCGTCCCAACTTGTTTTAGCATGCTCGTGGTCTGTTGGCACTACTTCAATATTTGGTAAGCAACAAAGACACCACATACTACATCAACATCTTGCGTATTACGTGAACCTGTCATCCACAATGTAATGGCCTGTTTGAAAGGCCTCACCAACCGTCATCACTGTTAGCTTACGATAAAAAATATGTCAGACATTCAATTTGATAAGCTCGAAACGTAGCAAGCGTGCTGATGACGATGATTTTTTCACGAATTGTCAACTTTCAGGGTGATACAGACTGTCAAAACACGCCAGTTTGGTCCAAGTAATCTTTATTGCAGTTAATTTTTCAATAGACAGTTTAAGAACTTACAACTGCAAAAAACGATCGCAAATTACAATAATTTTTAAACAGCAAGAGGCGCGTGGCAAGCAAACTGTTACCCTACAGCCAGTGAGAGGGGTGGAGACGCCCAGCTGCTCTGCTCACCGACGAAAACGAATCGACAAAATATATTTTTTTCCTATCTCTATTTTCCTGCTGAAACTATTATGTGGAGTCCGCGAGGCGGACTCCTAGTTTCCTGGCTAAAGTATTTCAAAATCCCAACCTTTTTTTAACCTTCCGTGACTTTAGGAATTGGTCAATGTGTCACCTGGCCTTTTTTTGTACAAAGCCATGGATTATATAGTATAGATATTTAAATTCTCTCCCATCATGTAAACGAAGTGTAGAGAGAGCGAACGACTAGCACTTTCTTAACAACAGCCATCTATCCTTACCCTCTCAAAAAAAGAGAGGTTGAGCAACTAAATATCAACTGTCTCGTTAAACAACGCGTCACAAAGTTTAAAAAAAAGAAAGACAATAAAAACAATCAAAAAGGACGTATCGCACATTAGTAAAAGTACATTATTATAAACTTACATTTATTGATTAAAATTTACATTATTTTTCTTGGCATCTTTGTAGCCCATTCACTGCATTACTGATATACTGCTGAAGATTGCTCATATTTATAATTTTTTACGATAATAATAATTTCTTTAATAACCAGAAATAGACTCATTAGTCCTCTCATCAGATAAATATTGGTGGATATTATATTCAATAAATTTATTGTCAAATATGACGTCACAAAATCAAGAAGAAACAAACTAAAGTAATTTAATTAGTGTGTACATATCTTTCAATCGCAAGCATGTGTTATTTCATGACTTCGATGTCATATTTTAGTTTACGGTATCATTTTATAATGTGCATTTAAAGATTTATTTTTCTTTCAAGTGAGGCCGTTAAAAATAAAAACAAAAACTCAATGACCTCTCTCGAATGCACCTGAAGTTTTACCGAGCAGTTTATTACTAAGTTCCAGTGGTGACGGTCTAAGAAATGAAATATTTATGATATTAAATTAAATATTAAGATATTTACCATTTGAAATATTATTTTGTAATTCTCTTATTTGATTTAAATTTAAATGGATTGAACAAATAGATCCTGATGCACCTTGCATTACATTTCAGTGAGCTTTTCGTTTGCTTAGCTTCGTGGTAAATGGTTTGATTCCTCTAATGAATATAATCATCTATTGCTTCTTTTAATCCATTTATGTTGTTGTATCTGAAGGCCCACTTGTGCAATCTTGAAAAAGTATTATACTAAGCGCTTTCTATCCTTACCTATCTGTAAAAATGTTTGGAAGTCAGGGTTTAACCCTATTCAGTGTTGTTATGCAAAAGTAGACAGTCCATTAAAACCGCTTATTGAAACATAAGCACTTTTGTATAAGTTAGATAATTAAATCAGTGCTTTAGGTATGACCTGATAACTGTTTTTTAGTAATTTTGTGATAAGAGTAAAAAATGTGTTACTAGTGTACTATGTTTCATGTGGTAATAGCCTGACATCTGTAGTTCATTTGAAAATGCTCAAAACGCAATGGTTATTATGATTATATGTGAATAAAAATCATTTTCTATGGATTCAGCAGAAACTTTGTGTAAATAAATTTTTAATATGAAATTAAAATTAGTAACTTAGTTATTCCACTTGGTTTATCACTAACGCGTTTCGCCTCTTTAAGAAGCATCTTCAGACTAACTTCATCGCAAGGTTATTCATCTCTAAGGTAAACAATAATTCCAATTCTTAAATTTAAAATGAAGGGTGTTCTTGTTTTCTTTCTAGTAGATGTGGGGTGAGGGTAAGACATCGACAATGATAATATTTATAATTTAAGATATCGGCTGAGGGTGCTGACGTCAGTTCAAGTTCATTCGTGTGCTTGAATGCCTGAAGATGCCGAAAGGCGAAACCCAGATCGTTATTGACGAAATACATGGAAATGTACAAAATCTCAACAATTCAAATTTCAAATGATAGTGTTAATTACGCGTTACGTTAGTAACAAAGTCAGTAGAATAACTAAGTTACAAATTTTATAGTGAACATGAGACAATTCAATGTTTAAAATCGCTCTTCTGTAAATTCAAGATTATGCAGTTATGGTGGAAAATGTTATGCCTTAGGTTATTATAATTTTTTATTTTTTGCATCATTAATAAATATTATATGTTTGATTCTGCGTCCAAAATAGTTTAGACGCTTTCTTCAAACAGAAGAATCGTAATATACTTCTTAGGGCTTCCAATTCGGTTTAAACCAAAACCGGTTAACCGGTTTACCGCTTGTTTTGAAAAAATCTGAATCTTGGTTTAATTCACGTGGCTAACCACGTTTTTTAAAATTCTTTTATTTACATTAATTTAAAAAATTCAACGTGTTTCAGAGGGAAAATGCACACGTTGTTTAATAATCATATATGTCACAAAGTTGTCGAAATTATTGACAAAAATGATTTTATACGACAAGCAATTACACTACATTATCAAAAGACACAAATATTCTTAAACTGTTTTTGATAAATAAGGCACATATTACACAATAGCTATTATTGTAAATGTGAGAAATCATCAATATAAATCTTGAAGAAATCATTGACTAGAATATTATTAGTAATATTACGAAAGTAAGCAATTTTAATTTTTAAGATTTATAACTTACAACACGTTAAATATTTTCATATCTTTATGTGCTAGTTATTTTATGAATATTTTCTTTTCCTTTAAGAGATAATTTTAATGATATATTGTTTATATAACATTATACTAATACGAGTTTAAAAACTTTTTAACCTGATTTTTTTAAAGTAATGAAATGAGGTATTTTGGTTTAAGCCGGTTAGCCGGTTTTTTTGTCAAAAAAACACCGAAAACCGGTTAGTTGGATACCCTAGTTGTAACCCATTTCTACTCCATTTTGTAGAACCAACATGTCAATTTTGCTATTGAAATGTTGCGTTTGGAGTTCATATGTTAAAATTTTGAAGCGGATGTAGTTTAAAAAAATCAAATCAAATTATACGATTGTGGCATCAGAAGTCCATGATTTTGTTTGTAATAAAGATTAATTATTTCCAAAGCTTCGTCACTCGTTGACAAATTGAAAAGATAATACCCAATCTATTGAAAAGGCTTGATACAACAGTACAAAAATGATTGTACAGCTGCACGCCACTGCTCGCTACCAAATTCCGTAAAATTACACACAAATGTGTAGAAGAGCAGCAAACAATTATCCAAAACAAAGTTCTTTGTGAGATATGCTGGGCGCATGAATTTCGCGTAATTAGAGTGAAGTGCAAAATGTTTTTGCCTGCTTTTATTGGCCGTTTTAATCAGGAATGTTTCACAAACGAAATACTTAACCCAATCCTCATGGACCTACCGATGAAATGTAAAATAAGCCTTTTTTGTATTCAGTTAACTTAACGTCATACTGAGATAATACCTTAAATAAAATATCCTGACATTTTAAGAGTTTAAACGCAAAAACCGAAGTGTATGTACACTTTGCAATATTGGTTGTAAAAGACGTTTTTATGTGTCACGATTTTTTTAATTTTCGCGATAGTCTATTTTTTTCATCGTATTGTATTTCCAATTACAAAAAGCGAAATAAAATTACACATACGGCATTTAATAATATAAATTAAACTTATGTATCGGATTCTGCATGTCATTAAAAATTTAAACCTTTTTTTCGTATCTTTCGTTTGTATGTCTCCAGATGTGTGCCGTGGAGTTATTTCTTTCTTCCTCATATAAAGTGAAGGGTGTGCGTGAGGTGCACAAGCATGCCGGCGCATATTCTTGTATCCTACATGCTTATAAACAAGTGAAGTTGTGTGATAGAGATATACATAAATCCATCTCACGAAGATGGTATGTACGTTTTTTTTCTTTGATTTTGACAAAATGTCGTCATACAGGTTCTTGCTGTTCAACGACTCATTTTTGCTATAAATTTTCATGACTTGAATATCTATATCCTGTTATATTCTGAATATTCGTAGATATTTTGACATTTTAAGGCGTTTATCTCAACAGACGTTATTATACAAAAACTGGTCTTTATTCAGTCGCTCAATTTCGCTTTATCAGAGACAATAGAGATGAAATGATGAAACTAGAACAGGACTAATGGTTAGCTTACCAAATGGGTGAGAGGAAATTTAAGACATAATAAAAATCCATGCCTTCGAACCCACAATCTATTCAAAAGTAAATTTATGAAACTGTCCAAAACCATGAACTCCGCAACCGTTTACCACTTGACCACAAGCCCGGTATTTTGATGTTAATTATGGTAATATAATAAATTACAATTTAGAATTGTCGAGAAGAGGTTGATAACGTACACATTTGCTGTCTGATTATTTCGATAGTAAAATTCTTAGTGCGTCGCAAATCAAATTGCGATTCTGGGAAGTGAAGTAAAATGCATTTTGTGGCAATGGCTGAAACATTTAAATTGGCTGAAATGTATTTGGGTAAATAAAGTAGTCGTTAAGATGATAAATAAACGTATTGTGCGGCAGCCATTTAATGCGCTCTGAAAATGGATTCCGTGTTTGAATAATAATGCGTGAATCATTTTGGCGAAATAATTAAACTTTCCTCGTAAATGCAACAATATCTTTCGAAGTTTCCACATGTGTTTGCAGGTCGTATGGACTTCATCTCTATGGAAACAAGTATTTGATATAATTAATATGAATCCTTTTAAAAATTCAGAGAGTAAAAAATGTTTTCATCGACATTAAAAATAGAATAGAAAATATTTAATTTTGAATGCTTCTTCTTTATTCAAACATTTAGTTTATTGGGGCTTATGGATGGCTAACGGAGAATTTTTAAATTATTATACAAACCATATTAATACTCATAATAGAATTGTTCTCCATAGATTTAAAGCCATATCTATTTGATAACAAAATATATTAATCATAACATAATGGTCGGCCTTTCGTTGCTCAGTGTTCAGCTATCACTATGAAACTTCATAAATATTGCGAACAAATTTACTGAGAGTAGACAGAACAATAAAAAACATAATGATACAAAGCATGACAATATAAAGTATATTTTGTTAGCGATCCCCATACAACATGAATTTGTCGAAACTTGAGAAGTAAAAATGTGCTTTTTTAATTGCCTATTGCATCATATAGGTCAGTATAGTGCAGATATATATTGGATATATATTGCAGATATATATAGATTTCTTGTTCTTAATATTATTTTGATTTTAACCAATTACACTATGAAAGAGTAAATAAGATAATAAGAATGTCCGACACTCACTAATTAATATACTGTGTTGCCATGCTCAGTCCAAGCATCGAAGCTATGCAGTGTTTGCATAACATTAGAGAATAGCGACCTATGAAATAATAGTAAAAACAAAACGAAAACTCCTCAGCGCCAAATCACCTGCCAATGTTTGTAAACAAACCCTCTCATTGCTTTGTTGTGCTTTTTGCGCGAGCCAAATACCGAGAGCGAAGATCTGGCCCTCTGCCAAGAGACACTTCAGCCGAACGCGGGTGACTTCCCTGTGTCTTCAAACAGCTGCCAAACAATGGAGGATCAGGAATCTGGTGACAGCCAGCGATACAAATGTCATCGCGGGCTCTTTGCAAATACGCTGCTCTCCGTGCACTCTAATAAATTGATTCGCATATTATGTTTAAGCGCAGACTAGAGGGCCTGCACGTCATTGTGCAACAACCAATAATGCATATATTATAAACTGGCGTCTTTTCTTCTATATCTAATATTTATATGTTGTAATAACCAATATTAGTCTAAGTCTGACCCTTTTCACTGCCATTATTTATTTATTTTATATAAATATACAGTACAAAAATTACAAATTTTAAGTTTATGGCCTTTGCAATGTAAAAGACGCTTAAATTATAATAAAAAAAGACGTCTGCACTTGGAGACGAATTATACCGACCATTAAAACAGGCATGCCATGACAGATGAGTGAGGGCCACACTGACTCCTCCGCTAAGTCCCAAGTGCCAAGACCTAGCTAACTCCTTATACCAACAAACAGTAGTTATGAATTACCTGCAAATTTTGGTTGGTACTTACACTACTTACGGACAACTTAGTGTCAAGGAAATTTTATTGCGGAAGAGATAGCCGGTATCCGACAAGGAGAAAACTAGCTTCTGCGTGATTTATACGCTGATATTATGTCTTTTCGACGATTCATTTGGTAGATCAGTTGCATAAATTTGCTCCTGGCTTTTTGCCGGCTTTCGGCACTACGTATATGTGTGAAAAAACTATGGAGGGCCGGATTGGTGGGGCTCGTGGGCTGGTGTGTGGAGACCCCTGGTCTAAACTAAAAATTACACGGTATAGCTGCGATTACCACGCCACTAAACCTATCTAATATTGACGGTGTTTTGGCCAATTGATGTAACCCTTAAAATTGAAATTGTGCAGTAGAGAGTAGAAACTGTTTTTTTGAAAACACTATATGCTGAGTGGCGTTATGAATCTTTGAAATGCACTCCTGTAAATTCTCATGTTTCCAGATACGGGATTAAACGTGGAGAGTGTCTATATAACAGTGGCTTATATCAAGTGACCGGGTACAAAATTTTCAACCTAAAATCAATGTTAATTGATGATTTTCTTCCAAAAGTGGTCAACTGATTTTTTTCTAATTTACATCATTTGACCGAGATCTGCTCTGTCTTCTGTAAAATGAGATTCAATCATTAACTCATTCTCGTATTTTTTTAGGGTTGCATCGATTGGCCAAAACACGCTCGGATTATGTTCAGTATGTAAACCTAATCCTCTTTTTGCACGGTTTCGCATGAAGCTTGTCCCCCCGTGTAAAAAGAGGATCGAGTGAATTATCATATTCATGCGGTCCATTAAAATTTCGCTCAGCTTATAGTGTTCTCACTTCATTTAACATTTGCCGTTGTGAGCACCGATGGCGCACAGTTAGTTTAAAGATAAACAGTTAAAGTTTGACAGTTACGAATCGAAAATCTGCGAAAGGAAAGATGCCGACTGACAATAATACTGCAAACAGACTGTCAACTAATCCTGACAGTACAAAAAGTAAAATTCAAACACTCCATTTATTTCACTGGACTTGGCAACGACGAGTCAAGTTAATTTCTTCTGTTTTGCATATTTGCTTAACCGTTTTTAACATATCCATGTATTATTAGATATTGGTGCTGAACACTACTTTTTCATGCTTTTTGTAGTAGTTGAATATTTATTTATTTGAAGCCATAAAATGATAATGTTAAATATTCATGTATTTTTGCTTTATTGATGAATACGCTTCATATTAAATAAAACCACTAGCATATTCTTTTTCTGCATCGAATATACTTTATCAGGCGCAGTCAATTGCTTTGCTGTTGCGATCAATTTTAATTGTACACACATAGTTTTTTCCTACCTATTCCTTACTACTGAAACTATATGTAGAGTCTTGGATAATGTTCTTACTAGAGTGGGTACAGACTTTATATCACTTTCCCGCATGTAAACTAGCTAATTAATGA
This sequence comes from Himalopsyche phryganea, assembly GCA_022494535.1. Taxonomy (NCBI): domain Eukaryota; kingdom Metazoa; phylum Arthropoda; class Insecta; order Trichoptera; family Rhyacophilidae; genus Himalopsyche; species Himalopsyche phryganea. Next base: position 2,672,438 of record JAGVSL010000071.1, read on the forward strand.
CTTTGTAAAAGATTGTCAATTGAAGGCTTTTTGTGGAGAAAACACTTAAGAAAAACCCCTTATGAGAATGATTGTCTTTGAATCATTAACCGCAACGGTCGGTGAAACTGATTAATAGTACTCGCGGGTATTACAGTGATTCCGACCGACTACCCCAGTCAACGGAGTTGCGATTTTTATTATTACTTATTTTACTCGAGCGTAAATATGATTCTAGGGCGGAATCATTTGCACAAAGACCCTACGATTAACAATAATGAACATTTAATGCACAAATCTAATAAACGAATTGTTGCCTTTCCAATGCCTGTTTCTCACTAATTTCCACTGTGAGAGGTAATTGGAGAAGGGTCCAGTGCACGCTGAAAGAACGAAGTGCTGTGAAATAGTTTTTAAAAAATAAAGCTCTTCTCCATGCATTATTTTGATGCACAAAAAAGGCACCTGGGTAAACATTTCAGGCAATTCATTGGCTTTGAAAATATCAACGAAAAACGTTCTAAAAGTTTTTGTGTGTTATATCCTAGTAGGAGGTCCTTTGGGAGACGACAAGCCACATTTTGAGAGCTTTTGCCATAGCTATCTCTCGTCTACCTCATACCTAGCTCATACCTCGCATATCTGAGCCGAGTCTAAAACAATATTGATAAAATATGTAAAGAGACGGCCGGCCAATTTTGGGGGAATTCCCGGAACGCGGACTCTAAGGCGAACCCTTCACGTATGAACATTTCGGAAAATAAATCAAAATAGAAATAATTTTCATCGCACTTCATTACTCGTGATTCTTTTGAGAACAGAAGATACGAATATAATGAGTATTGATTTTTAACTTTATCGTTGGTTTGTAAGAAGGCCGTTACCACTCACAATTTTCATTATGATATTTTTTTACATAACAGCTTAGAATATCAATAACTTTATGTAGAAAATGGTTTCAACTTATAACTTCCACAGACTCGCATGTTCCTATTATTTATTTTGATCAAGATATGGTGTTTTATCATAATTTTATACATATTTTGATACGCTGTGTGTCAGTCTTCTTCCAATCCAACGATATATTGAAATAATAAAACGCAATTTGATATTTACTAATGCCACATTTTTATTAAGATCTGGACTGGTTTTCTTCCTCACGATCATTATCAACTGTTGCTAATTCTCCCACTTTTAATCTTTGATTTGCCCTATGTTTGTTTACATAGCATCGTTGTAACTATTACAATTTGAGCATTTTCAAATAAAACACAGATGTCAGGCTATTACTAAGTAAAAGATAATACTTCAGTGACTCCAGTCATGCCCAAACAATACTTTAATATACACCTGCATTCTACAGTCACCTTTTACAAGACCTTGTACAAGACAACATTTTAATAAAATCATGAATAATGTATACAAAAAATATAAAGAGTAATCCTCAGTTTTTTCAAACGGGCTTTTAATTGATAATCACAATTTATGTAACTATATAAACGTTCCGTCAAAATGGATTAAGCAGCAAATGCCAAATTATTATTGAAATGCAACTTTCAAATTTGACAAAATTCTAGCAGTGTTCATAATTTTTGGCAAGTAAAAAAGCATTAACCCTCAATTTTATTGATTTTTCTTTAATAACTTGATTAATTATTATCAAATCACAAAAATAATACACCAAATCACTGATCATCTTACACTTCAAGTTTGTATAAATTTATTTCGACTTAAGCTCAAATTCATTAAAAAAACGTTTTTCGTGTCTCCTGTTAAATTGGTTTTCTTACTCCATTTTTACTCCCTTTTGCTTTAACAGGGTCGATATACATATATATGTAAAATAATACATAATCAAATGCTTGTAGCTTCAGTAGAACATTTTGTGGCCCGCCGCAGAAGCTTACGCCCCATAGTTTAGGAAGCACTGAATTGTACAAAATACGAAGCTTTCTGGACTCTGCGCCTCAATACCACTAAATATACCTGAGCAACTTAAAATATTTTATTAAAATTAATTTAAGACTGTAGAACAAAAATTTTCTTGTCGAAATATTCCATCGTTTGACAGAATCTGCGTGAAGACGTTCGCCGTATTCCCCTTTTTGTTTACATTTTCAGAAATCTATTATATCTTACCTTTTCGTCCCGAGAGGAAATTAATTTTGTTTGACGGGTGACATGAATTCAAAATGAAAATATTAAAATGTCAGGAAAATATAATATCCGGGCATTCGGGTAATAAGCGTGGATCTAAAACACGCGCCCCGAATTGTTTCGCTCGTCTTGATTTTTATTTATTTTATATTATAATGCTGTCGTTTATTATTTTGTTTCGTTTTCTCGACCGAAAACAAAAGATGTTTCACATTGAGAGAAAACAAAGTTCAACGTACAGCTAAGGTAAATTTGTATTTTTATCAACAAGCGTTCGTTATGTTCTATTTTCAAAATTTTGTACGTTTTCAATAAATTCTTTAGTCTTCCCATAGAAGAAATTCTAACTTATTTTTCGTTGTAATATTTTTTGAATAGATAGTTATTTAGGAATCGTGTTCCTAACTTGTATTATTACAGAAATTTAATTTAAGAATAGAGCTGCCGTGCCTGCCTTGCCGTGAAAAAGTATTGTCGCCCGTCCGTGTGTAAAATAGTGTGTCTTCTGCCCGTGTCTATGCTTTTGGACCAGTATTGCCATTTTGTCTGGGTTGCCATCCGTTTTGATTCGTCCCCTACGAATATCTTTGGAAAGGGGGAATTTTATTCTGAACATTGATGAATAGGGGAATGGAGGGGGGGGGGAATTAGAAACCCCTGGTCTAGTGTCAAGATAATATTTTTAATTCATTTTATAACTATAATTTATAATCAGATATACATGTTAAAGGCAATGGTTCTTCATTATTAGATTTTTTTCCTTCAAAGATGTTATCATTGATTCAAGTTGATGATGACTTTCTTATGTTAATAATACTCTGGTGATGGTTTTTTTCACTTATTTCTACTCGCCTTTTCGAAAAGAGTAAGGATATCGCTAGGACAGGACTAGTGGTTAGCTAAAGGTTATTTTTAGTTAGGATCGGATGGGTGGGAGAGAATTTTAGACATCAAAAACATCCGTGTCTACTGCTTACTTAAAATTAATTTACTAAGCTGTCCGTACTGGAACTTTAACCCATGTGATCTGTAACTGAAGCCAACAACGTTGACGACTGCACCACGGACCGGATTGAACGTTGAGTTATATGAACGTGCTGTTTATTTCAATACTTCACAAAATGTATTTTAAAAAAATATTTCCATTAAATATAAGCCGCATAACTTTAGAACGCATAAAAAGGGACCCGAAGTGTAGGTATATGAATAAAATACAACGTCGTTGTTCTGGAAGAAGACACTAACTGAAAAAACTTGATTTGAGTAATTGTACTTTGGAGTTTATCAAATGTTTGAAATGCTTTAACTATATCATTTTGTTTGTTTGTACTAAACTGTTTTTAAATAAAAGTATAATTTTAAAATAAAGTGTGTTCTTCCAAACGGTAGAGTTTGAAATAAGAAACATTTTGACTAACTCACTAACTCACTATGTCATTTTTCGATTTAGTTTTTTCTTCCAGAAGAGCGACGATATAATATTGTATGCAAAGTTGCGACGCCAATGATTTCAGAAGACAAATGATTGTTTTATGGTGATTAAAAACGTACACAAAAGAAAATCCAGGATGAGTCAATCGTGGCTTGAGAATATTAATAATAAATGATAAATTATAAATTTTCACGGAGTTGACGGCATCGTGCTGAACACGTGCAGAAAGTATGACAGTCAAAGACCGTATTAATTTTGCAGTTTGTTTTTGTAATAAATCTCCCGCAACGCGTAGAAAATTAAAACATGTCAGATAATTACGTCCAGAATTATCTCTCTGTTTAAATATAGTTATATCCACAGCACAAAATAAAAACTAAATACAACTTTGAGACGGTGTTTCTGCGCTGAATGTCGATGTTATACAGTCGAGTCCACTTAATTGGTATACCGTTTAATTGAGATGGCACACTATTTGGGACAAATTTCGAGGAACAGAAACCAAATGAAGAAACCAGGGATTCGGAGTCGTAAATAACCAGGGACTCCGACTACTTGTTACATATCTATACATGACTATAATACCCGGGAAGTGAACTATTGTCAGCTCCGTGGTGCAGTGGTCAATGGTAAATGATCTCGCGGGTTCAAGTCCCAGTTCGGGTCATACCAATATTATATCATCTCACTTACTTAAAAATTTAAATATTTGAGTTTTTGAGTTCTTCTAGGAAAATAAACATACATAGTATTATTAATTAATCGTCAAAGCAAATGCATTGAAATTGTAACGTTTTAATCGAGTTCTACCAAGTAAATGCCAAATCAATCAATAAAGAAGAAACTTTTTAATTTAATATTTTTTCACTGTTTGCGTCAAGCGGTATTTTGAATTTAGCGTCAGTTTTATGGCCATTGGTGTTAAGTAAATCATTTCAAGTAGGTTAACACATTTATTATTCTTATAAAGAGTTGTAAATATACATATATATATATTTAAATGTAATAATAATACGTCGATGACTATGGGCAGCGTGACTAACTCGCACGAAGCTCGCGTGTCCTTGTCGTGCTTTGCTCTGCAGTGCTTTTAAAACTTATATTTTCAATTAGATGTAGAATATTACACATTGTTAAAGCAGTACTCCCGATTCTCATTTCGCTCGAGGGAAAACATTCCAGAGGCTACCGTGCGTAAAAAACTATAAAAAACGATAAAAAATTTGAATCGTTGAGATTTTGTACATATCAATGTATTTCGTCACTAACGACCTGGGTTTCGCCTTTCGGCATTCGAGCACACGAATGAACTCGAACTGACAGACAATAAACAGTTTACATCGCTTATATACAAATCTAATTCTATTAAGTCTGAGATATCCTCATTTTATAATAATTTACGACTAAATCTTTATAGAGACAATACACATTCCAATACCGTTCCATTGTATTACAATATTTAAAATTTGTAGCTACGTCGGATTACTGCAACAGTATTTCTTCAATTACTGAAATTACGGCATGTTTAACAAGTTTTGTTTAGCCCAGAATCATTCGTCAAACTCAAGTATTATGATCTATGATAAGATATTGAAAGTGCCCGAATTGGATGAAGCCAAAAAGCACTATATGAGGTATTCATTATTGTTCTTGAATTCTGGTGAAATTGTAATGTGATCTTACGTCGATTTTGTAAAATATTTCATTAAAAATTATAACGAATACTATTTGAATAAAAAGTTGCCCAAATATTCAAGTATCGAAGTTTAAATAGGTCCTAATATATTCGAATATTCGTGTTGGATGTTCGTGTTAAATGTTTACACCATCAACGGGTTAAGAGAACCCGTTGATGGTGTAAACATTTTTTCGAGAGATCATTCTGGGCCTTGAGTTTAGACTCAATACCTTTCATTGTAAAAGAATCCGAAGTTTGTGTTCTGAATAGTGATGCGCGGCCGGGAAAAACTGTGGCTTAAACCAAGGAATACACTAGCATGGGAAAATTGGGCAAAAAACAATTATAATATTAATATAATTTAAGACATCGACTGAGGGTGCTTGATGGAATTTCAATATCAAATTTGGATTATTGAGATTTTGTACAGATGTACCTTTAGATTAAAAAAAGAAACTTCGACATTCGCAAATCACTTGCTAATGGAGAACCATACGTTTAATGCGGATGATGGGGTTAAACTGTTGCATAAAAACATGGGGGATCATAAATTATTTTATCAAGAAATTTTGGAAATTAATAGAGCCCAGTTAAATTCCTTGCCAATTTTGAATGAGCAGCTGAACCTTCCTAATTCTCCGCTATTATATCCTATACGTTGAAACACCTAACAGATGTCACTAAATGTGGAATGATTGTATATATTTACCCATTCGTCGAATTACATCCCGTCAAAACCCACAATACTATTATAATTGTAAAATCACTGGTATTTCTAAAAGAAGTTGAAAAGCGGCAATTCGCCACTCTGTTAATATGGTGTTTACAAAATAAGGATTAGGACGATTCCCGAAAATTTTAACTCAGGTATCAGTGTGGCTCTCAGACGTATAATATCTTACCTCGTAAATAATATTTGTCGCATTTGTATCTTCTATATAAACGTTAGACACTGTTTACTGTCTCTCAGTTCGAGTCCATTCGTGTGCTCGAATGCCTGAAGATGCCGAAAGGCGAAACCCGGGTCGTTAGTGACAAAATACATGGAAGTGTAGAAAATCTCAATAATCCAAATTATAATATTAATGATAATTGCATATCATTTTTAGCATTTGGCAACACTTATGGCACTTTGTACGTATGCCAACATTCTATCCATAAATTTGAGGTTACAGTGAGTAGTTAGTTATTTGTTCGATGATATAGATGGAAGTAAAGAATGTATTCAATATCTAATCACCAGTAAAAATTACATATACTTGAACCCAACACAAAATATTTACGGAAAGGTATCTGTTGTAATGTATGAAGTTAAACCCTGCGAGATGTACATATTTATATCTCCACATGTCGAAAAAACTTTAAAATATCATAATTAATAGGTAATTCGCAATTTTTCCAGTTTGCCGGGTTTTTTCCGGGTTTTTTTTGCAACACTTGTCCTGAATATGAATAGTTTGACATTAAGTGTTTTTCGTTATTATGTTGGTAGGTATCGTCATAATTGGCACACATGTTAAATACTCGAAGCGAAATATTACAAAGGACGAACAAATAAAACTTCTAAATGTTTACAATTAGTCAGAGCGAGCGTCCTGAAGCCACTCGTGTATTTAAATTACTCATGCGCGTTTAAAGTTTTATTTATTTTTACTAACGTTTCGCGTTTTCGCAAACAAAACCAGTTGTTTGTCATTAAATGGCCTTTCTCTTGAGAAATTGCATCAGCATACTTAGTTATGTAATTATTGTCTCTAACAATTGCTTTTATCTATATTCTCTTTCCAGTGGCGTATACAAGACCATATGCAGAGAGATACAGAATTGGTGGCCCAAACGTCTTCACGGCTAATACAACTAGTGAAAAATAAAATGCCCGGATATACCAGTGGAATCGTTCAAATTGTGTATGCTTTAATTAATTATTTATAAGCTATTAACTCATAAAAGGTAATTTATATAATTAGGTATGTAATGACTATAATATTTTACAGATAGACCACCCAAAAATCTAACTATGTGCTGTTATAATATGATAACATAATACCACCGACTGCTACAATTACACTGATACTCCCTAGGTATGATCCCGTATCTGCAAACATTACATTTTACAGGGAGCGTCTCAAAGATTTAAAACGCAGTTGCGAAGTAACTGCGCTATCTGTTTCTACCTTCTTTAAAATTGGGAGAGTGCTATTATTTTTAATCTAATTTCCTATTTTATATAAAGTTTTGCTGAAAAGTTTACGGTTTTTAAGATATTCCAGATACTACATTGATTACTTCGAATTTTAGGTAAAGATCTTTCGTATAAGTGGTTAGTTACGTATTTATTCTTTACGAAAAAACGGTGAAGTAGGTACTTTTCCCAATGTTGTTTGATACTTACATATAGAGTGAGTTTGTAGACAACGAAAATACAAAAGACATATAATCACGTATGTGGCACTTGCGTGATTATACATAGGGAGTGTCGGCATTATTGAGTTGTTGAAATACAATCATAGTAACATCACACCGAAGATTATTCGACAATCATTCCTCTCTTAAACTAGCATAAAATGGAGGTTGTGCAAAGGAGCTACAACCACTCCTTGTTAAGATTGAGAGAAAATCTTCTGTCTCTGGGACTGAAATTTATTATATAATTATAATAAAGCTTTACCTTAATCAACTGAGACTTTTTAAAAACTATGGCTTACATTTTATCAACAAAATGAATGGTTAAAAAAAATTTACTTTTTAATCAAAATAGGTCACTGTGCAGAAAATCCAGTATTCCCTTATTATAAAAAAATGGCTTCTTCTGAAGTAATCCAGATTGAGGACGGTCATGGTTAGATAAACATTTTCGAGTAGACGAAAAATATTCATTATTAACGGACTAATACCGTCTTTTAAGAATTGTTTTTTTTTTATAAACTCAAATAAAATTATATACTAATAAAACCGAATTTTCATCTGCGCTCATTCTATAATTATTTATTTTTCTAGCCTTTAAAAGAAAAACACTAATCTCTTTAATCCTTAAAGGCTCTTCAAAATGGCAAAATCAGAAATCATGTTAATCCTTCTTACGTTAAATTTTACTTTGCTCTAAATAGGTAGACTGATTCTTAAGAGGCGTCGCGAAAATTTTCTCTTTGGTCTTTCAGTGTTTTTTTTTTTGTACGTCTTAGCCGCTTATGGTTCATCCTTTGAGAACTATATTTAATCCTTTAGGCTTAATGGAAGGATTTGGTTTTAATAGACATATTTTTTCAACTCGTTTGAAAATAATTTAAAGAATAACAGGTCGTCTGACATTATTTTATAACCTTAAAAGGTTCTAAGGACAGAGCATCTGATCCTAAAAGTCATTTATTTGTTTTACGATCAAGCCGTTTCAAAGTTCTATTTATCTGCATAATATCAACAGTACCACCTCTTTAAATTAACTAACAGTAGAATATCAAAACATTTAAAAAAATGACAACTATTATTTGAGTGTTATAAAAGCAAAAGTGGTTTTGAGAAAAACGTTAAAAAGCATTATTAATTTATAAAATATATGTGTTCTTTACCTAACAACTTACAATATAATATTATATTTTTTTAATTTAACAATTTATCTTTTAGAAGTTATTAATTTGACTAAATTACTGAAATAAATTAATATTCAATTTTAAGAAGACTGCATTTGCTTACATGACATTTTTTGGATAATAGGAAACATTTAGAGCAAAGAAAGCTGGGTTTGCTTCTAAAGCGAATTTTAAAGAATGATTTTATATGGAATGAAAACGAGATTCATACTGAAATGTCAGTTCAAAATCTACAGATTTTTTAGCTCGATGACTGCATTCATAGATTAAAACATCATTTTTATCGAGAGAGCTACTTTTGTTTCTGATACTCTCATTTATTTATTACATAATCGAGACAAATGTTGATAAAAAGAAATGATTTAAATTTTAAAGTATTTTTTATGCTTATTTTTCCAGCATATCGAAATTGTTAAATGATCATCTGCGATAATAGACTGCTATATTTTAAGTAATTATAATCGCCATTCAGTAGTAAATCTGCATGTGTTAATTATTTTACTTTTTCTACATTTTACAATATCGGGTTTTAATTACTACGAATTCCAAAGCGTCGCTGACAGATTTTGTTATTTTATAATAAAAAATATACACTTCGGTTGGTATTTTGTGACACATTTTAAAAAACAAGTAACTTGAATATGGGTCAATTCATGGCGGAAAGGCATTATATTTTAAAAATAAAACACAATTTAGTATCATGTGGAAGTAGTACAGTCAATGTGGAAGTAGTACAAAAAAAGTGTATTTTATCTTTAAAATTCAATAATATACGTTGCAGCTGGTTTTAAGTAATTATTATCACAAGTTTCTTCCTTTTGATAAGCATCTTCGCATATCATGAAAAATATGCAAGAACGCTAATATCCCCTATTTTTTATTAAAATTTATTACATTTAAATATTTTCAGTTTTTCTATGCAAATTGTTGTGTCCAAAAATATCATTCCATCAAAAATAGAATGTTTTTACAAGAACACTTATTTTCGGACTTAAGGCCGTTCTCGATATTTTATTATATTATAGTTTTCTGTTACTCGCAGGCTACAAATATCTATAAGGCATATCGATTGGTCAATTCCCAAACAGAAAACCTCAAGTAGCGACTGAAATAGTTTTTTTCTTTCTTCTCTCTATACAAGAGAACTGGCCGCCTTTTCTGCCCACTCGAGACCTTTACGCTTTCTTTGGGCAGAGAGATTCGAGCCCTTTGATCTTGCCTTGTTAACTCTAACCGTTTTGGAAAGCTGAAGAATACTGTATTTCGGTGACGGCAGGGTTACCACAAACTAAAAAAGACTTAAATAAATATATTTTTACATTTTGGGAAATTCTCCCTCTAAGCTCTACATAACACTAAACGAAATAAAACAAACTTCATTGTAAATTGGATCAGTGTTTCTCAAACTTTTTACACCTGCGGACAACTAAAAATAGAAGACATAATTTGCAGACCACCAGAACAGGAATAAAAAATATTCTTGATGTAGTACAATTGGATTGTCTGGCGTTGCTCGGATGGATAAAATTTAAAATTCGCACAAGACATTTGCATGGAACGTATCACCCGTGTAAAAAGAGGATTGAGTGTAGGTATATAGATCTTTTTACCATGTCCACTCCCTGTGTGGAGCATATGACCTCCTAATGGAGGTATCTCAACATAAGTTTTCTACGAGAACTGCTTGTTACTCAGTTGCTCATCTCTCTTTTTTTAAAGAGAGTAGAGATAGAAGAAAGGGATAGGACAGGACTAGTGGTTAGCTAATTGATCTCACTATGCCTCGTTTTTTAGGATCGGATAAGTGAGAGGGAATTTTAGACATCACAAACGTTCATGTCTACTAACAGAAATCCATAAATCGATTTTAAAATCAATTTATGAAACTTTCCACACCTTAACTTGAACATTTATACTAAAACAATGCGTTTATGTGCGGTTGACGTTGCCATGCGAAACCTTTAATTTATAAAATTTTAAGAACGAAATATAACGTTAACACTCTTTATATCCATTTTATAATGGGCACTAACTATTTACAGGCTGCAGAATATTTCTGCGGACCACCGGTTGAGAAACACTGATGTTCGTCATTAGTCAAATGTAGAGTCTCACTCACGCTAAGCGAACACTGAAATCTGATTCAGGTGGGTGGAAGGGAATTTTTAGATATCACAAACATCCACGCCTTGGAATAGAAATCTATAAATCGATTGAAAAATCAATTTATGAAACTGTCCGCACTTGGATTTGAACCTGTGAGATCCGTAACCGAAGCCAACGACGTTGCCTATTACACTTAAAATTTAATGTTGAAAATATCACCGTGGACCTCATGTATCACTCACAAAATATAGTCCATCAACTAACTATCATGTTAAAAGATGTATAGTGGAAATAGTGCAGTTTACTTTAAAATGGCATTTGTAAATTTTTCGTCGTTACTGTACACCGTGTGGGAGGAGTTCTTGTAACAGACATAAAGAGAGACAGATTTATTTATATATTTTATGCTCTTTAGTAGAGATTTTTTTTTTTAATTCGATGAACTTGTTTGTGTCATACCGAAAATCGTGTTCCCTCAAAGATACATTTCGTGTACATATTTAGTAATAACAGTGTACAACAGTGGCAATAAGGAATATTAATACATTATAAAAATTAACATAACAAGTGAGTTCATAATTAAAGTCATCAAACGACAGTTAAATATAGAAAATAACGATACTAAAAATAATGATTTCAATAATTTAGTAAAGATTATAAGAAATCTTTAAATGAAGAATAAAAAAAAAACAAAAAAATTAGTTGTGTCTAGCTGGGGAACCAGCAACCCTAGTATCAGCGCACAACGTGAAGACTGCTGGATTTAATCCTGAAATTATAGCGCTGGAGACCCTTCCCACATCGCGGCTCATCAGCTGAACTACGAAAAGACGGCCTTCCACGCGAGAATGAACCTCTGCTTCTCCGGTCTACTAAGATAACATTTAGGTTCTGACAGACAGACAGATTTATACATTTTTTTTTCTGCTGTATAGTAGAGATATATAATATTTTAAACGATTCAAGTTTCCACTAATAGTGTAGTTGGCAGCCCTACGGTCGAATCGTAATGTTCGCAGCCTATTGTGTCCACTAATAAGCCAACGGGAACTTGTAACTGTGCGATACAAAGCGAGCAGATAGATGCTCGTGAGTGTTCACTGCTCAATACTAACCAGTCGTACTATAATACACTACAGGCCACATAGTCAAACTCTTCACAATCAGAATGTGAGGCTGCCACCACCCTCCTCCGAGGCAATCCATTCAGGCCTATTCTAGACGTCACATGCTTATTGACTCCTTTGTACTGCCGAAATTCACTTGAGCAGCTTTTTTTGGCTGCCATTTCCACTTGAAATAAATATAAAAATGCGATTTTCTGTTTGTGTGAATTATCGAAGTAACTAGTTTAAAAATAATTTTCCCTTTATATAAATGTATGTTTGGAATAATTGCTTTGTTAATAAAAAATCAAAGAAATGACTTTATCTCTTTACTGAGGCACGCAGACTTAAAACCTGTCTATAAACAGAAAATAAATGTGTCTGCCTGTATGTCACAAAAACTTTTCCCAAACGGTGAATAGTAGAGAAGTGACATTTGCACTTGTCATTTTAATATAGAATATACTATTTTCAACTTTTAGCAAAGTTTTTAATTGATTTTTTCCAGGTCCGCTCGCAAAGTGGAGTATATGGTCTCCTAATGGAGGTAGGTATCTTAACAGAATTTTTCTATGTGAACTGTTTCTTACTCAGTTGGTAAACCTCTCTTTTTTCGAAGAGAGTAGGGATAGAAGGATAGGGCTAGGACAGGACTAGCGATCAGCTAATCGCTCTCGCTACGCCGCGTGAGGATCGGATGGATGGGATGGAGTTTTTAGACATCACAAGCACTCAGACTACTAACAGAAATCCATACATCGATTGAAAGATCAATCTATGAAAACTGTCTGCACCGGGAATTGAACCCGAGACATCCGTAACCGTAGCCAACGACGCTACCAACTGCGCCACAGACGCCGAATATTTTTTAATTTGTGGACTTTGTTTTCTGAGTGTGACACGAGGTATGCTGCAGGGTAATGTTTTCGACTTTTTAAATTATTGTAAAATTAAAATTAATGGATTATATATTTTGTGGGTGTTACATAGTTGCTGTTACGTTGTTTTCAGCTAATGTATTTTGTAATAAAAGCCAATTAAAAAAAATCAATTATCAAAAAAGCATTTGTGAAAGTAGTATCTAAAAAAAATATCTTATCTTAACAACTAAAAATTAACTTAGCTAAGCTGAGTTTACAAAAGTATTGCACATTTTTTGTTTAGGCAGGCTCAAAATTATCCTTCCTTATTACAATAATAGTCTTGCCGGTTCATTGGAATATTTTCAATAATCCTAGTCGAAACTAGCTTTACCAATGTTTGAATTTCTATTTGAACCCGTATTATTTGTCATAGCATGCCAATATCTTTTCATTCGTTGCTTCTTGTCAGTCAACTTATTTCTGTGTGAAACAATCGGGATTGATATTTTCGTAAAAAAATGCGTAATTAAGGCTCTTGGTTTGATAATGTGTATTATTTTGATACACTCATTCGTTATTTGTCATAATTCTACTGGGACAGTTCGCGCCATCAATGTTTCTCAATATATGCAGCAATTTGTAATTTCTACGCTAGGATTTTTTGTTTTACACAAGAGATAAGCCCCATTTTAAGCCCCACAATTGCAGTTGGACTATCCGTGTAAACAATCATGCAATTATTCCATTTACTATCAAAATAACACAATATTTGTTTCAACGAGTTTAATTTAAACAGATATCTTAGAAATCGAATGGCTGTAGTTTTTTTCTAATATAAAAATGATCAATTTTTTCTCATTTTGGACACACCGTGCCGCGGCTACGAAGCACTGGTATAATATACATACAGCCCATGATATAAGAAGTATAGTTGATCTGGGAAAAAAATGACAGTTGCCATTCTGGCATTTGTTCACGTCATTCTGTACTTATTGAAATAAAATTTACTATGTTTACAACAGTGTTAAGGTGACAATAAAAATTTGTTTCGTCAAATTGACGTCACATATTTTACAAAAACAACAATCCAGCTCGCCTTTACTTCTTACACCATGCATACAGCCTAAATAGACATATTTATTATTTTTATTTGGTTGAAATACTGCTATTAATTTAAACGTAAAACACAAAAACATCGCTCACTACTAACGTTGCAAAGTGGACAAAGGTTTTTGGTTTTAGACCCTGCACATTGTATGACATTCGACTAAATGATTTTCTCCTGCCCAACAAAGGGATGTAAATTCGGAAGTATACCATATTGGCTGCAGAACTTTGCTTTTTAATAATATAATACTGTAAAATTTAATTAAAATTACGAATGAATTAATAGTACCCACATTTACTTTTGAGACAGCTGTATCTTGACAATGATTCGCAATATTATTATCAATTTAGTGAGACGCCTCGTGACGTCACTATCGCGTCATAAAATGAAATTCAAAGTTGAAACTTGAATACATAGAGGAGTTTATTATTTAACTGAAATGTAAGAACATCACTTGAACTATTGTGAATACAAACAGGAAACGTGTTTTTATACAACTGCCACAATGTTCTCTCACTTTTGATGATTTTGCTTAACGGCCTCCCAACTTTTGCAAGGGCGTCCTTTATTTTCATCATCGTCATTTTAAATTGCATGATCAAAATAATCGTATTGTATTTATGTGTCTTTGAAAAAGTGTAATATGTGATATATTTGTTATCAATTTTAACATTAAATTAAATTCAAATATATTTACATTATTTTTTTCCGTTGTCGTCCGTCATTTACAGTCATCATTCATAATATGAGAAAACCCGAATCAAAGAGAGGCGAATGGTCGGTTATCGACGTCCTGAAAGGTCTGGGATCTCAAACAAACACCATTTCAAATCCGGTTAAACTCTTGTTTATTTTAATCGAAGATGCAGTGGTTTAAAATACACAAATATGATTCCTAACACATAACATTGAGTCTACATTTACTTAACACATGAATTTACTTTTAAGTTATAATGCAATTGACGTGACAAACGATTTTAAATTAAGTCCATTTTCAAAACAAACACGAACAATCCACAACGTCAATGGTGCTGGCCACGGGGGCCGGCGACCCTCCTGGCTCAAAGGCTGGCAAACGACTCTGGTAAAAATCAGAAATCGGACTCCCGCATCGTCGGAGCCACCCCTTTAGCGAACGTGTCCGCCGGCGATGCCTAGTATCACTTCTCCTGTAGTCATTTTTTAACTAAATATTCACAAGACATTAAAAATTGTATCAATACTTATCATAATATTCAAAATTTATCTATTGTTACTTTTTAAGTGCCATATGAAACCATCAGAAGATATTTCTGCGAACGGTAAAACATTTAGGTGCATTATATTAAATGATATCAGACATAGGATGCTTGATGGAATTTCAATATCAAATTTGAATTGTTGA
Organism: Himalopsyche phryganea; assembly: GCA_022494535.1. Lineage (NCBI taxonomy): Eukaryota > Metazoa > Arthropoda > Insecta > Trichoptera > Rhyacophilidae > Himalopsyche > Himalopsyche phryganea. The sequence continues at coordinate 2,687,838 of JAGVSL010000071.1, forward strand.
GATTTTGTAGATTTTCATGAGTGCCTGAAGATACCGATAGGCGAAACCCGAGTCGTTAGTAACGAAATACATGGAAATGTACAAAATCAATCGTTTTAAAAAATTGTTTTGTACTTCTTTTTCTTGAAATTTTTCTAATGATCAGGACCAGTTGATAATGCACGCGATGCAACTGCAACCGGTCCTGATCATTACACAAATTTTGAAGTAGTAAAATAATGTTTTATTTTTAAAACATAATGAATTTCTACCAATAATTGATAGGGAAGACATTAAATTTGATAAATGTACATTACTATTTTTTTAAACCTTACCAATATAGAGTATGTAGCTTCCAATGGAGGTATTTCAACAGAAGTTTATCTACGAGAACTGCTTGTTACTCAGTGGCTCAACATCTCTTTTTGAATAGACTAAAGATAAAGACGGATAGGGTTAGTGGTAAGGTAATCGCTCTCGCTATGCCGCGTTTTTAGGATTGGATTGGTGGGAGGGAATTTTAGGCATCACCAATATCCATGCTTTCGAACGTAAATCCAAAAAAGATTGAAAATTCATTTTTTGAAACTGTCCGAACTAGGATTGTTCATTATAATATACAGGTAATATTTAAAAAGTAGCTTTTTTATTTTATGAAAACATCACAATTATTTAACACTCCTCAATTTTCCTTATCTACGCCACTGCGGAAAACTTTAAGCAAACTCAACTAAACAATCAGTCTTTGACGTGGCTTCCTTCCAGTGGCTAGATTATTCTTGAGATATAGAGAGAAACTAGAAGCAAACTAGTATATATATTATTATATTGCTGGTATAATCATCATGTCGATATATTATTTTACAGCATATTATATAATACATTATGCATATCTACTTATATAGCATACATAAAATATTTACAGTCGTACTTGGTTATAAAGTGTATTAAACATTCTTAAAATTCATATAATATCATATTATATTAAATAGGGTATACCCAGCTAAACTTTTAAAAGAGTCAACAGCATCCTATACAATGTTCATTTAAGCATCGTAAAAAGGAGATGGCTTTGCGAAATGTATGAGACATAAGCCTTTTAAAAATTAAAGTATTCATTATATGGGAGCATGTAAAAGCTGGGATTTGTATTACCAATAAATTCACCGTCTCCAATTACCGAGAAATTCGAAAATTTACTGTTAAAAATCGGAAAATAATTTTTCGCGAATTATGGACAGATACTTGCATATTTAAAACACAGTTTTTTTTTTTGATATGCATGTGTAATAAGGAGTTTTGTTTTTCGGCTCTGGCAACATTACATTGGTAATGGTAATGGTCATACTGGTACAGTTCTTCTTCAGTTCTTCAGTTAAGTCAACCTGGAATGTGAGTGATTATCTGATACCATATTCCCATAGTCAGTAAAAGCAAGAAAGGACATTTTTTTATGTATGTCTTCATATATTATTTACGTTTCAATCTGGCATACATACTTAAGTTTGAATTATTGAGATTTTGTACACCTCCATGTATTTTGTCACTAACGACCCGGGTTTCGCCTTTCGGTATACGTTTATATAGAAGATACAAATACGAAAATTTTATAATATATAAAATTTCAATTTTAAAAAAATTAAATTTCGAGAAGCCTCGAAATTTTAACTCAGGTATCAGTGTGGATCCTAGACTTATAATATTTTATCTCGTAAATAACATTAGTCGTATTTGTATCTTCTATATAAACGTTAGACACTGTTTACTATCTGCCAATTCGAGTCAATGCCTGAAGATGCCGAAAGGCGAAAACCGGGTCGTTAGTGACAAAATAAATGGAAGTGTAAAAAATCTCAATAATTCAAATTTAAGACATCGACTGAGGGTGCTTGATGGAATTTCAATATCAAATTTGGATTATTGAGATTTTGTACACTTCTATGTATTTTACATGGAAGTGTACAAAATCTCAATAATCCAAATTTAAATTCAAATTTGATATTGAAATTCCATCAAGCACCCTCAGTCGATGTCTTAAATTATGGGATACATACCTTTTTCAGTAAAAGAAGACACATGCAGTGGTACTTTAGTCATCTAAACGACATCTATTTTTTGTCATTTCCAGGTTAGCCTGCAATAATAGGAATTGAGACGAAAGTTGACGAAAATTGCAAACCCTAGCGATAACGACATATGGAAAAAAACAGCCTATTATCAATTTTAACCCTTAAATTCATGATTTTCTACTTTTAAATAATAAAAAATATATTCATATGCAATGGATAGGTATAGGATATCAGTAAAAATAATCAAAAAAAATATCAAATATATTTTTTGGTATATTTTCAACCAAAAACAGTTTATACTTCATAAACGTCACCATGCATTGGCGACATAAAATATGATATTTATGCAGCATTTTTAGGAAATTACAATTATAACAAAATTAAAAAATGTTGACATTTTATAACTGGGCCAATTTTATGTTAACCTTGTATAAAATAATAAAAATAAGTATTTCATATCTTCCAATATAAAAATCCATTGTGTCGACTGCTTCTATAGGCTGACACACTCTTTAATAATTTATTGATTCAGCATTAATTCTAATATCCATTATAACAAAATAAACCGAAGCAAAATATTGAATTGAATAAAATTACACAATTATTTGATAGCTATCTCTACATCACGTAATAAAAATGTATATTGTTAATATTGACATATGTTTTCGATACCTCAAATGCATGGTGTACTACAAAAAGTACAAATAAACATTTATTTAAGTCGAAATTATTTTTATTTATTACTATATTATCACAAATAATCAATCAACATGCGTTAACGAATCCGGTAATATTTTTTTCAGTACGAAAATCGAATATCTTCATTTCCTAAAATCAAGAATTACAAAAACTCCGGCTTGCTTTGTTTGATTTTAAATAAAAAATAACAACAGCTTGTCACTACGATATCTGATGGAAAAAAAATAATATTGATATGTATTGCACTATCGGATATATAAATAAATGGTAAAATCAATTGATTCAACCAATAAATTAATATGAAATACCTAGTTATTATTTATGACTTCAGAGTTTTTTCATTTTTAAAGATTTATTTTAAATAACGTATAAAAATTAAAACAATCTTATTTAGATTGTTCATGTATCTGGCGAGACTTTATTAGATCCAAAATCCAAGGAAACTTACGTGAAATATAAAATTCAAAGTGATAAAGTAATGCTCTTTATCGCAGTAAGTTTTTATTATATAATTATTAAGCAGGCATCATTTTTCATACACGCCTGTTTATTATTCAAGGGTAGAGTGGAAAAGCCTAATCCAGCCCTTGGGGCGAAAACTGATCAATCATGCATACTTATGCTCCGACTTTTTTCGCTGTGGAAAAAATTTCCATCCAATATGTTGTTGAAGCTAATCTTTGAAGGCTTTGTAGGAGGGCCGTGGTGGGGGGAGCTCGCTGCCTCGCGCAGGTTTTTGATACGTTTGTGACGTGAGAGATTTACTTCGGGGTGAAAATTGAGCTCCCATTTGTTATTTAGGAGTACAGTGTGACCTCCAAGTGGGTTGAACTTTTTACCTACATTTAAAATTAAAACACGATACCAAGAAATATTCATTCTACTCTCCGAAAAACAGGAGAAATTACGGGAAAATTGTTCCGCAAAAACTATGTTATGAATTTATTTAAAAGGGCATAAAGCTGTGACGTTCTTGAAGCCACTTATCCATACGTTTGTAGAACCATTTTTAAAATAACCGGTATGTTAATCAAAACATTTTGTTCTCCCAACGTGGAACATATTATAGTCTCCTAATGGAGGTATTTCAACAGAATTTTTCTATGAAGACTGTTTGTTACTGAGTTGTTCAAGCTCTCTTTATCATAGAGAGTAGGGATAGATTGATAGAGCTAGGAAAGGACAAGTGGTTAGCTTATCGCTCTCGGTTCACTAATTTTTTCTTATAATTTTCCTGATTCATTATTGCTTATTACATTAGTAATGTCATTAAAAAAAATTCTCGCCTAAATGGACTTTTAATGTAGCTATTTTTGTGATTCCAGATTAGTATTTATTGATTTGCAAGAGGTCCATAACATTTTAATTGTAGACACTTTTATTTGATTTATGTATAATTTGTTTGCTAATGAGTATTTTCTTGTCTTATTAGTTCATGAACCATCAGTTTTATATACCTTCATTTTTACATTCAATTTTATATAAATAAGCCTGTTATGTTTGTATTTTTATCAGTTAATAATGTTCGTGATGAGCGAAACCGGTCCTGATCATTATAATTCGGAATTCTAATATAGAAACAGAACAAATTCATCCTATAAACCAGATCTAGTGTGAAAATATGTGGAAGTAGTACAAATGAATTGTGTTTTATTTTTTAAAATATAATGTCTTTCCACCAAGAATTGACAGTTAACACCTTAAAAGTGATAAGATGTACGTTAAACTTCTAGAATCGATCACAATAAGCAATACTGATCTTTGAGAATGTTGTTTCGGATACTGGGGGTGAAGTGGTTTGACTTCATGACGAGCTCGGAGATTAAGGAGCGTACCAGACTGCACCCTGTTAAGTCAGTGGTCATGGAGAGACGATAGAAGTAGCTGGGCCACGTGCTGCGGATGCCTGAGAAGAGTCTAAATACTCCTTTACTCTTCTTTTGACCGGTGGGGTTCCGGCGCCCTGGACGACCGTCGGGTACTATCCATGTACTTAGTGAAGCTGAGGGACTCTGGCATGTTATGGTAGGAAGCAAAGCGATTGGTGGGTCATATGGAATCATTGAGGTGCCACATGGTATCTATATCCTTCACATATGGCTATAGAAGAAGAAGGTTTAATGACCCTGTGTGCGATAACCTAATTTATTATTATTTCAGTCAGTATGTGAAAATAAATTATTTCTTTACACGTGGTGTAATTCAACTTTTTCTCATTTTGGATTAACACCATAAATCGAAAGCTTGGGCATCATTCAGTCTTGTGTAAAATCGGTGTAAGTGTAGTTCGACTATTTCTCTATAGATTTCAATAAGAGTTTAAAAGTAGCCAAACAAACAACTACATCGTTGCAAGGAGTAGTGTTGTATGTCACTAATTGTTGGTATTGCTGTCAGAAGGGTTAGGTAGGTCGTGTTTACAACATAAGATAACAAGTTCATCACTTCAAAGACTGTTGTGTGTGTTTTTTTCACGCTTACAACTTTTTTTTTTGGCACGAATTTATTTTCAGTCAATTGATCTGTTAAAACGCTCACTATGGCTAAAAATAGATCAATTTCAACAGTAAAAAATAGATAGTTATGTGAAATATGTATTAGCTATCCCAAATACGTCAAGAACTACTCTAAACTCGTTGAATTCTTGCTAAAATAAATCAAAGAAAATGAAGAAGTGTAAAATATTTAATCAATGACAAGCAAAGAGGCTGCGGCCAGTATTTATGTACACCACCAACACGCACACAAGCATCATAAGTATGTGTAATACATAGGGCTGCCAATTAATTATACGTATCGGCAGCCCTTGAGTTCTACATTTTCATGATATGTTGGCTGATTTCTTTACCTAAGGGTTTGAACTATTTTTAAAGCATATACCTACAAGTGTTTTCTTCTAGTCTTGGACATGTAAAAATGGCCAGTGCAGTCATTGGGTTAAATAAAGACCTTAAGTCCCTAAAAGTCATCGAATACTTTCTATTAATTCAGCATCTGATTTTTTCGAAGTTTAAATTACCGACAAAAGGTATTTTAATTTAAATCGACAAAAGACTTTACGTTTTAAATTTCCTATCTACCCTATAGATTGTATAGAATTCTGAGTTCTGATACGCACGTCATTATTATCGTTAAAATGCATGCGGAGAAAACTTGTCAACAAAAACTTTTGTCAAAAAAAATATTATAATAAGAGCGAAGGTGTTGCCACGATAGATTATTTACCAATGCCATATTAATTTACACGTCACATCCGACACAGTTTATGAAAACATTTTATTGAATAAGTAAAATGTTATTTCATTTTCCATTCAATACGAAACAACACGGAAAATATATAATAAAATATGATAAAATCCATGCATCTAATGACGCAATACAAATTTAATATTTTCAGTAGCAGAAAAACTCACTAAACATCACCAACATGACTTGGCCGCCGCCGAATTCTGAACTATAATTGTCAGTCTAGAATAAATTTCCCCAATTGCCATTAAATATCTTTCGAAAATCCATACCCACTTTTAATAAACGTCGCTAAAATAGCAGTTTTGGAATTTATTGAAATTTCAGTTCTGGTTGAGTATGGCAACATTCCTAACGCAAGGGTGGCGCCCTGACTAGCGGCCAAGTTAAATTGGTACATCTGTAGTAACTACGTAAAGTTTTTTTAGATTATTCATGGATATCTAAATATCATATTTATAACATTCACTCGAATAATATATATATATTTTATTGAATTGTATTATTTGTTCGTAGATCGCAGTATTAATTTTTGTGCTAATGCCTATTTGTCATATATCGATGGTGTTTTGGCCATTTGATGGAACACTAAAAATTGAAATTGTTCACGAGAGAGTAAAAACTGTTTTATCGAAAACATTATATGCTGAGTTGCGTTATGAATTTTTGAAATGCACTCTTGTAAATTCTCATGTTTGCAGATACGGGATTATACGTAGGCAGTGTCGATATAATAGTGGGCTATATCAAGTGGCAGTGTCAGAATTTTTAAACCTAAAACCAATGTAAAATGATGTTTCCCTTCCAAAAAAAAGGTCAATTTATTTTTCTAATTTACATCATTTGGCCGAGACCTTCTCTGACGTCTGTAAAATGAGATTCAATTATTTACTCATTTTCGTATTTTTTGAGGGCTACATCAATTAGCCAAAGCACCGTCGAATTATAAATACATTCCTTTCTTTCTTTCTTCTTTATTTATAGTTTGTTTATAGCAACTAACTATTTGATCAGTAACTAATTCCGTAAATGGTCAGTAACTAATTCGATAAATGTTTAATTTAAAAACTGACTATTCTATACCACTATACGTTTTGACCACTTTTAATACCAGACAATACATGTAAGAGAATTATGTCACGCAAAAAAGTAACAATATAACAATAGCCACTATTTATTTTGAATACACTCAGCTCTCAATTCCTTCATTATTCGAAATAAGAAAGATTTGCATTTATTTAGTTTTATCTCGAGTACGACTTGCTTCGCTTTTCTCCTAAAAAGTTTAAGCGAGATCCTGTATCGGTACAAGTGGAGTTCAGTTAAGTGTCTCGTAAGGAAGCACTCCATCATGATTAAGATCGGTGATGAAGGAAACTTTTACGTCCGCAGCTTACTGATGGCTCGTCCCGCACAGCTGACTGCAAGCCTTGAAAGCACAACAGAAATAATTTTGACGAGATTTTCCTACGTGAGATACATCCCTGAGGTTCATGAATGGTACCTTTTTTAACTAGATATATAAAAAACGGAATCAATAGAGTAACCTCTCTTTTTAGGTTTTAGAGAATAGCTTAAACCAGTGATTCCCAAACTATGGGCCGTAGGGCATCTACGGGGTCGGAAAATGTACCAGTTGAACTACTAGTATTAAATTATTTTCTTTTACATATTTTATCATCGTTGTTCTGGAAGGATACACATACTGAAAAATATTAGTTTTGAGTACATACTTGGACTTTGAAGTTTTTCAAATGTTTGATATGCTATAACTTTTTCATTTAGTTTTTTTGTAAAAATCTGTTCTTAAATGAAAGTATAATTAATAAAAATAAGCGTGTTCCTCCATACGGTAGAGTTCGAAATAAGGAACGTTTTGGTGTAACTTACTCAATATGTCACTTTTTCGATGTAGTGTTATGTTTCCAGAACATTGTCAATGTATTGTTTATATAAGTATATCTTTGTCTTTGAGGTGAGTAGAATGTAGGTGTATTTAAAAGTATATTATATATATAATGTCAAATAATGCTGTTGATAACTAAATTAATTAAATTTTCGGGGCATGTGGCCATGGTTTATTTTTTGCAAATTTTGTGGGTCGTGGAATGAAAAATTTTGGGCTTAAAACACTAAAGATCAAAATATAACAGAGAATTTTTATATTTCCGCTCCCAATGTGGAACAAATGGACTCCTAATTGAGTTAATCTAAACAGAAGATTTTCTACTATAACTGCTTATTACTCAGCCGCTATTACTGAAGAGATTAATGACAGAAGAGTAGGACTAGGACATGATAAGTGATTAGATAATCATTCTCGCTTTGCCCCGTTTTAGGATCAGATGGGTGTGAAGGAATTTAGACCTCAGAGACATCCATGCCTTTGAATCGATTTATGAAATAGTCTGTACTGGAATTGGAACCCATGAACACCGTAACCAAAGCCAACGACGTTGATCACTCGGCTAAAGACCTGGAAAAATTAACACGCAATATGAGGAAAATTGCTATATCCTTTCATTTACTAATTGCTCCTATTAATAAATATTTTCAATCAAAAATATATATAATACATTTATATGTAAATAATTGTGCCAAGCCTAAAATTAATTGCAATCTTGTTGCAATATATATATAGCAGCGTCGAAGTATATCGCTCTTCTTCCGCGACATTAACTGCGCTGACATTGATGATTCAATCAAATTGTATTTAATGTTGGATTTATGGTCGGCGATGAACGAGCGTCTGCCTGCGCTATACGACAATATACGACTCGCGATCTAAGACGTGTCCTCCTAGCCCTGCAGACTCTAAGCTTAACGAAATTAATTTTATATCTTCGTGTGCCGTGAAGTTACCGGTTGCTTTATTTTTCGTCTACAGTGATTCCATCACTCGCCATCTAAAGTGTGTATTTATTTTTAAATATTATATAAACGTAAAAACCTACAACATTTGTCCCAACCCAGTTTTGCGGCGGCCTCAAAACCATGCCTTGAGTCACCTTTAATTATGGCAATTTAGTTGTAAAAGCATTGACATACAAATAGTATTTCATTTAACTTAGTTTACTAATAATAAAATCATTTTAGGTGCTCGTTTGAAATCGGTCTACCACACCAAGCAAAAGGTCGCAGCAGATCACAGTCACGTACCTGCTTCCATCGGTCAAACCCTTTTTAAAAAAGGGTATATTTTTTTATTACTCTACCTCATTAACTGCTTGTTCGTTGCATCGTTAACATCTCTTATTGTATGACTGCCATCTTGTAAGGATGGGGGTGAAGCGCTTCACTCTTATCCGATCGGGCAGCGAGTCTATTTTTGTTTACCAACTTTTAACAGTAAATAATTGTAAATGCTTTTTATTGTTAACTAACCAACTTAATCTAAAAATAAACGAGACACTGCCTTCTTCAAGTAACGCTGCCAGAACCGTTCGTTTCCTTTTGTATTTCAGAAAATCCAGTTCGCTATTATTTACAAAACGTCTCATTTAATTGAGGATTTATATATTTGTTATCTGCTTCACGAAGTTCCAGCTCTTACTTTAATCTCCTTACCTTGTTACGTAGTACCTATTGATCAAATTGGCTTTTATTCGAATGCACTTCAATATTCCTAAACTATAACTAGACATGATGGTGGTTTCACTTCCAATATCTTCCAGCTCGATAGTCTTTTGAATAATACGCCATATTTTAAAAATGTAGAAATAGAATTATTTGACTAATATCCTCCATTCAAATTTCAGTCTTTCATTCTTATGTATTATACTATATTATATATGTATTGTTATAAAATGCATGGTTTATTATTTGCTAGATTCAGTATTGTTAGAAGTGTGCAGTGCACATTAACAGAGGGCGTGCACAAACCAAGCGGCATTTATCAAAGTCTGACGGCCGAACATTGTGCATTCATCCTATGTAAGGAATCGCAAACCGCAAGAGGAATTTTAATCGCACTTATTGTAATATTGTTTTATCCGTTCAAATACTGGGCCGGTCGGCAACAAGACAAAAGAATGCGTCACTCTTAAGGTCACTTTTAAGGTGCTTTGGTGGAAAAGCATTATATTTTAAAAATAAACCACAATATTTTTTTTTTACTTCTTCCACATTTGCATAATGATCAGAACCGGTTTCCCTCATTGCAAGAATTATCAAGAAAAACAAAAATTATACCCTAAAAAATTGGTGAAATATTTTTTCACTGTTTTTTTTAAATAAGATTTTTTACAATGGCTTCTTTCAAAATACCTACAACAAGGAATATTGAATGCAGTCAGTCAGAAATCCATGAGACTTATTCTTAAATATGTAACGGCAGTATCGACAAATATTTACCATATATGCTTTTGAAGTGTAAGCTTTTAACTTTTTAAGAATATATTCTTTTGGGATTAATAGTTAAATTTTGCTATCTTTACTTAAGTAATTTTTTTTTTTTAAGAAGATTTAAGAGGATTTTTTTTAAAAGAGTTTTCTCTAGTGAATATTGTGATAACGCGATATTTGAGGCCAGTCTCAGAGTAAAAATTCCAATTCAATATGAAGTCATTTGACATATAATATAATTTCCATAAAAAAACGTTGTTATTTTTAACACTATACGAAATATTCTCAAGTAAGGCTTTACTATGGGAATGCCACCTCTATATCTATTGCATACGTAAATGTTGATAACACTATTAAAATTAGTTACCTTTTAGAAACGAATTTTGTTGCAAACTTGATCATCATCAGGAGAATATATTCAGTACCAGTGGCAGAAAACGGTCAGTTAGAAAAACCTTGTTTTAAGATAATCAGCTTTCAAGGAAATCATGAAATTTAAAACTTTTCTTTTACATATCTTAACCATCATTTATTAAGCTAACCACTTTATGAGATTCGTTAATGATTTACGAATTCGATTTAAGTATTAGCAATTCTTTTTTATAGTAATGTTTATTACAGTTTTTTTGCCACTAATCACTGTGAACGAAATTGACATTATACATATTGATTTCCTCAAATTACGTAAAAAATACATGCAATAGGCTGAGTTTGTTTTTTTCAAAAGAAAGAGTGTCGTAAAATATAACTCAAAACATCCTATTTTCGACATATTGTCTTTTGCCACTATGCTGACTGTGTTTTGGAGCATGAAAAAGATATTTTTCCATAGGTACTAATTTAAAGAAATAAATCATACTAATCATCGATATACACAGTTTGTATAAAAACCAATCTTAAAATAAGTACCTCCAAAATACGGAAATAATTAATAAACAATTTAATAGTGACTTCCAAAATACAAAAACATTCACTGTTTAAGAGTTGTTGACCACTTGTTCGACGAAATAAAAACTACAAAAGTGGGCGTGGACCGTTGACGAATTGCTGCGCATTATTTACGATTAATATTTCCATCAAACTTTGACTTTATACTATTTTTCACCAGGCGGGAGTTGATCCCAGAGCCTGAAAAGCCTCGGCCAGGTAGGGCATTTTAATATTAATTGATGTGCATCAATAAGCTTAGTAAATTGTTGCATACATATTTACACATATTTGTCGGCCTCTGTGGCCTAATGTTAAGAGCATTACTCTAGTGATCGGATGGGTCTGGGTTCAAGTCCCGGCAATGTAATTTTTTAATTACTTTAATCATCTTAATCACAATCAATTTATCCGTCTATTAGACTAACTTATATCTGAAATAAATGTGATATAACTATTATATTTCCTGGTCCTAATAATATAAGTTTTCTAATTAAACAAATATTTGTATGACCCTAAAAATAAACAAAAGTCCATTAGTTCTTGTTTTAATGACATTTTTAATATATCTAAACACTGCTGATAATAACAGTAAAAGTGATAACTTTAACTAACTAACGGAGAGTATATTCATTATTGATGCAAAAATTACCTCAGAATTAAACATTGTTTTTGCTCACCCGAAAAATTGTCTTTTTTAACCTATAATCACCGTCCGCCCTTCATCGATCTGTCACTCATGGACTATAAATTTGATAACCCCTGCACTAGTGTGTACCGCTCGATTAATTAATTATTTTCATTACTGGTTTCAGATATTTATTGTTATAAGCTTAATTAAAATGATGACTTATTGAAATGCATTTAGATATTTGCACAGTATTTTCTGACACAATAATCAATTGTGTTTCCTTTGTGACATCATAGCACAAAGCACATACGTGGTTCATAATATCGAGCAGACAATTTCTGCTTTCCGTATGTCCTGCGCTGTAAAGCCAGGGTAGGACATAAATATTCCATTTTGTTTAGCTATAAATCTGGGGCAAATAATAATAATGCATCGATTTCTCGTATTTGCTCAGCAGATGATATATGAAGTGTCCCCCACGCATTATACTCGCGTAACCGGGCGCCACTGCCCTACGATTTATCTGAATGCAATATATATTGCTGAATAGGATTTGTACAACTTACTGCCTACGTATATGCAACATAAGGAGTGGCTGAAAAGTATCGTGATTATTTAATTGATTGAATTAAAATTTACATCGATAAGAATTATCTAACAAGGCCGATTTCTTCTCTGACATCACTTCTTCGTCAAAACTATGTTTAAACCGCTTTTCACTTAGCTTATAAAAACTAAATTTATGAAAAATAAAACCTCTTGGGGGGGGGCATTGAATAATTTGATTGTAGTCAATGGGGAAGGGTGATGGTTATAATAAGGTTAAGAAACACTAGGCTAGAGTAATTAAGCTGATATATTGTATATTATGTTATGGATTTTTAGGTAGATGCTGAATGTCAATACTTCTTGGGGGAAATATATCATATTAAATTTATAAAAATAAAACACAGACTTTTTACTAGAAGTGAAGTTATAAAATTACTCATTTTTAACACATCACAAGCATTTTCAACTAAAACAGTCTCTCAGTTCTGATAAAAAAAGCTCGCGTTTAGCGAGACCTGTCCTGATCATTTAATAAAATTACAAAAACGAAAAAGTTCTGGTTTATTTTTATAAATAATAATATATTATATTGGCTACGGTCACGGATGTCTCGGGTTCGAGTCCAAGTACGGAAAGTTTCATTTACTGATTTTTCAATCAATTTATCGATTTCCTTTCGTAGGCGTGAGTTATTGTGATATCGATAATTCCCTCCCACCCATCCGATCCTAAAAACGGCACTCAGCAAGAGCGATTAGCTAACCACTAGTCCTGCCCTAGCCCAATTTCTCTGTATCTACTCTCTTCGGAGAAGAGAGCAATTTAGTAACAATCAATTGTCGTAAATAGCTTTTGTTGAGATACCTCCATTTGGAGTAAACATGCTTCGCATTGGGAGCGGACGTGATAAAAAAAAAAGTAAAAGTCAGTCTTAATATTTTAGGAGAGAAACCACATAGTCTCCGTAATATATTATCTATTTCCTGTATTCGGAAAGCAACGGCTCGCCCGCACCTCCTTCCAACTAATTGATTAATGATTATAGAATCGGAAAAATTATTTTATTTTCCCCCAATTCTAGAATGCAAGTTGTAACATGCTTGCGAAACCATCCCCCATAATAAATTATACAGCGCAAAATCTTTACAAACGACACGAACAAATTCAATTGTCGTTTATATAAGTAGGTCCTTAAAAAAAGAAAAAACATGTTACCCAGAAGTCGCGAGTCAATTATAGAGACATTTTTAATTGAAAGTTTTTTTTTAGCATAATCATAATGATATTATATATCGTGGTCATATTGACAGCAGACGGCTTAATGGCCGCATGTTTTTTTATTGAATTTCACCTGGCGGTCGGAAGATTTTGCAAAAAATTCGCAAAAAACTGTCATTTCACTAAATTCACTATAATTTGTAAATCAATTGAGATATCTTAACCAAATTTGATTTGATGACTTCCAGATACTTTACCGCACAAATCAGTGAAATTTGAGCAGTGGTTCTATGTCTGTGGGTTGCATACTTATGTGGTGTAGTGAAAAAAACTTAAATCCCTAAAAGGTTTTTTTTAAATATGTAAAATCTTGCAGATATTACAGGTCACCCCGGGACAGAACACGGTTATCATAATGTCTCGAGCACCATAAAAAATTCCATATGGCCCATTCAATAAATCACTACGCAATGTGTAAATAATAATAACCAATACTACGAGAGTGAGAAAAAAGTAAACGTGTAACTCTAGGGGTAGTTGTACAAAACTGTTTAGTAAAAATGATAGTTTAATTTTTGCTAAATAATGCATTGATGTGTATACTATTATTTCTCGTTGACATTTGAAAGCAAACTCGAATATAACCCAGTACTTTTTCAATATAATGGAATTTATGACGTAGGACTCATATATGAGTCCATGTACAGCAACCAAAGTTCTTCAAGGACTCTGATATAATCGCATTTAAAGAATTCTTTTGTTTTCAAAGTACTCTTTTAAGAAGCAAACAATTGTACTTGGTCTCCCAAGTACAATTGTTTGTTCTTTAGAAAAAAAATTGTAAATTATAAAAAATTATCATCTTGAAATACAAATCCTAGGATTTGATATCGATGATTTATAGTTAGATCATACTTTTTGCCAGAATAATAAAATAACAGTATGACATAATACTGTTTTGTTTAGTCATTATATCCTACAACTTCATGTGTACCAGTATGTAGTGCGTTAAATTGTATACATTTTGACATTTAAAATAGAAAATCATTAAAAACTGACTTATGCATTCTGTTTTTTAACCCTCGATGTGAGATTTCTAAAAGCAAAAACCCACTAGTCCACAATTTTTTCAAAATATAGTGAGCTATGACTAAAATCAATAATTTAAACGTGAAATATAAAAACGTCGCTGATATTACAAGTGGACATATCGGTTTTTTTCTTTTTAACACCGCATATCGTATGGACTATGTTTATGCGCTGTTGTTTGATTTACTTTTGTTGAAAAAGAAAATGATCACTAGCTGGTCAAAATCTGTACTATATAGCAGAAAATACGTGTATAAATCTACCACAAAAACATCTTCCAAACGGTAAACAGTAGTGACGTGAAATTCTGATTGCTATTTCATCGATTGATGAAATTTTTTTGTGGTTTTCAAATGAGGTATGGTTTACTATGATATTTTCAACTTTCAACATAAGCTTGCACCAAACTATTGCATAATAACGCCAACGTCTACATGTTAACGCTATCTATCCCGGGTGAAGCTGGGTAATCAATACTACTACAATAAAAAAGCAATAAGGTTCTATATTTTTTGTAACATTAGACTAGACATCTCACTTGCATGCTGAAAAAGTTGTAGCTGATCGTGATTGTTTAATTTATATTTTTCCGGTCACCCTATTCTTCTCTTTTTCTTCTTCTATCTTCGCTCCATATGTGGAGCATATGGCTAACACGCGGCGTCTCCATCAATCCCTGTAACTCACAATCTCCGACCCGAGCATCTATTCTCGAAGCTCAGTATACGATTTTTTTGAGACTTCTATGGCCACTGACTCAATCGCTACCCTTAACCTGCCACTTCTTTCGACGTGCCAAAATTTGCTTCCAAATCGAAACTACCCATGAAGACACTTCTACCATCCAAAAAATATATTCAAACAACGGTCTTCTCTCCATTTATCTAAACAAGGCGTTGGAAACCAAAGATCGAAGTCGAAAAGGAATGGTAAATCAGTAATAGTCATAAAAATCGTGACTAACGCCTTTGTTATTATCATAGCATAAAAATATTATATCAGTATATATTAATTATAATATAATGTCCGCTCCCAACGTGGAGCATATGGTCTCCTAATGGAGGTATCTTAACAAAAATTTTCTATGAAAACTGTTTGTTACTCAGTTGCTCAACCTCTCTTTTTTTGAAGGGAGTAGGAATAGAAGGATAGGGCTAGGACAGGACTAGTGGTTAGCTAATCGCTCTCACTACACCCCGTGAGGATCGGATGGACGGGTGAAGAGGAAGTTTTAGACATCACAAACACTCACTACTACAATCAGAGAGATCAATTTATAAAAACTGTCCGCACCGGGAATATATTAATAATGTATCAAAAAAAAAATGAATATGCTGCTTGTATTTCTCAAATCAGTGAAATATTGTTAACTCTATAACTGATTATCATTATTTAATAACGGCTGATGTTTACGATCAAATGATGAATCCATTTTTTGTATTTCTATAGGCAGAACTTACCCCACCAATAAAAAACATATAAACTCTTTTCTTACTCAATCGATAGTATTTGTACATTACATTACACTTTGATTTGTAATCAAATATTACAAGATCAAAAATTTAATAATGTTTCAATCATTAACATAAAGAATTCCAAAATGTTACAATAATAATTGCATAGTCGCATTTTATTGAATTTGTCGATTTAATATATGGAATTCTAATATAGAAACAGAACAAATTCATCCTAGAAACCAGATCTAGTGTGAAAATATGTAGAAGTAGTACAAATGAATTGTGTTTTATTTTTTTAAATGTAATGTCTTTCCACCAAGAATTGACAGTTAACATCTTAAAATCTAGTAACTTTATCAACTAAAACTATGTAGGAGGGCGTAAAACAGAGATCTATTTAATGAGCTTTGACTGAAAAATCTATAATTTTGTGGCAATATCGATCTTTATAATAACTCTTTTTTTTAACCATATCCGCTCCCTACTCGGAGCATACGGCCTCCACATGGTGCCTCATGATTATCTGTTCCCCCCAATCTTCTTGCTTGCTCTCAGGCCATGGATGGTCATCAGCGGCCTCCCAGGGCGACGGAATCTAATCGTTTGGTAGAAGAGACAGACAAGTTCAAGCTCCTCTGGTGCATCTAAAGCACATCGTTACTTTACTTTGAAAAGGTTCTAACTTACGTTTCGGCCTAAAATTACTTCAGAGTCATATGTTGTTCAATGAGCGAGTTAGCAGTATTCCGAAGTTCTATTCACACATTTATTTTTGATAAATATGTTTTATAGGGTTTTATGAATCGATGGAACTGCCTATTATCATCTCACAGAAACAATATACATAGCACAGTTTCTTTGAAAAGGTTTTAACGTCATGTCAAACATTCATCGCCCGATGGTTAGTGTGTGTTGTACCCTTTACTTCTATCATTCTATCAATGTGGTCATTGACGAAAGTTAGCTGAGTTCGTTCAATCATTCAAAGTATATATGTATTATTATTCTGTTGTATTATAATATTATTGTTAGCTCATATGTTTCAGCAACACATGATAATATTAATAAATATCTCAAAATTTTGTTTTATAAAATTGGTAAACAGACGATAAAATTTCAAACAAATTATTGTTGTCAGTTCTAATTAAAGTTTTAGATACTCATTATTTCCTAATATACAGGCTTTAGTTAAAATAAATTATTAAAAGTAAAATATTTATACATATAAATAGGCTTACAATTAAATACACTTTTGTTTAGAGCATATTCACTTTAATAAAAATAGTTTTCACTTATAACAAATACATTCCACAAAAAACAAATTCTTTCACTAAAAATAAAGTGATTTCACATAATAAAATATATTTTAACATTGAAGAAATATATAACACTTACGAAAAAATATTTTCACATATATAATTAATTTTCACTGAATATAAATACACACACTTTGAAATCGATAGTTGCACGAAGCTGTAATGAAATGTCACTTATTCTTCTACCGTATATTAGGCCTCCTATATTTTCTTTGCTCCACGCATTAGAAAGCATTACACAAACCAAACCAGACCAACCCTTACATAACTTACTACAACTCAACTAACTTTGTTAAAAGAATCTGTGACTAAGTGGAAAATATTAAAATCAAAGTTTGAGTGTACTAAGTTATTACTATCTAATCCAAAGTGAAAACTATCGAAATAAAAGTTCAATTGTGCCAAGTGAATACTATCTAGCACAAAGTACCAAAGTGCAAATTATTTATAACCCACATAAATTTATACTTACTCACTACAAAAATACATTTTTTCTTTCAAAATACAAAATATGATCAGTCAAAACCTCAAACGTTCGTATCTCAAAATATAGTAAAGTGCAATTAGAACCTTTTCAAAGTAAGGTAAGGACATTTCCTAACTAGGACCATCGTCGCTCTTTTATTACATTGATATTTGTAAAATAAACACCTTGTGTTGAGGTAATCTACTTTTAAGAATATCATTAAAATTTAGCTTTTATATTTACATACCATAACCATTAATCATTAAAAAACTAAAAACGTAATGAGATTCGTCAATCATTAGTAATTATTTTTATAGTAATATTAAATATAGCTTTTTGCCACTAAAAACTGTGATTAGAACTGACTATTAATATCGATTTCTTCAGATTATATAATAAAAAATACAAGGAGCATCACTGAGCTTGTTTTTCCAGACGATAGGCCGTCCTAAAATTTATCGTACTGTATTCATAACACAAAACAGCCGATTTTCGACGTATCGCCTTCTGCCCCTATACCGACGATATCTCCTAATCAATTGTAAGTGTATTTAAATAACTTTATTTTATTATTTTTAATATTTGATTTGATACAAATTATGTACAGTATTAAAACGATTTTCCGATATTTGATAGTAGACTCTTTACGCAAAGATATAAACCATAAATTGGGAACACACCGAAAGCATAGTTGTTATTGAGAAAAATAAATCTCAATAAACATAAACATGTCCGTCGTAAAACCATCCATAATTTTTATTCGCATTCATATCGCAAACAGTCATCTCTTCCAAGCGTAAATAAATAAATAAATAATATTTTTCACGACGCGCGCGCAAAGGAAGCGGATATTATAACCGCCCTGCCCTCTGCACCAGTACCGCCAAAACTTTTCACTTCAATATTATTACCTACCTATTTATGCCTAGCCGTACATTTTTTCATTTTCAATTTTACATCTCAATAATTTATTGAATGCAAACATTCAGTTTATCATTGATGCATCGAAATAGTGTTACTAACTGTGTACCAATAATTATATTGGAACTATTAGGGATTCCAACCGAATATTCGAAATTCGAATATATTCGACTCTTTTTTGATGTTCGGTTCGTATGTTCGAATATTTTCGCATATTAATAAGATAAAATAACAAAGCATTTGACTCTACAAAATTTTGTTATTTTATTCTATTATAATAGAGTTCTACTAAATAAATGTCTATTCAAATAATATATTCGAGTATTATTCGTTCATAGTATGCATGTGTATTTTAACAGTGAGTCAACAAAAAGTAACATTCGGCGTCGCATTATATTTTGATTCCCATTAATCTAATTTTTTTAACACCATAATACTCATTAAAGACGCTTGCTGATAACTAGTATGTATTGGTTAATACAGCAATAATTAAATTCATACAATGTATTATTCGAATAATTAAGGGTGTTTTTTTTAGAGATATAGAACTTTAAAATAAAATAAAACATTTAATAATCGTGGTTATGATCATTATATTGGATTTATTGAAAAGTTTATTAAATGCCATGAACTTTTAAAAATGATTTCCGGCATGTGGGTTCCACGGCTGGCTCGAAGAAAGCGCAACCTCTAAGTTCAATTTTCAAGCACTTTCTGGAGCAGCTGCGGCCGTATATCGGCTATAACGCAGCGAATGTTGGCTTCAAGGTCATTAAGCGTTGCTGGTTTATCTACATAGACTTGCGACTTTACATACTCCCACAGAAAGAAGTCCAATGGTGTTAAATCACATAATAACGGCGGCCAATTCACAGGTCCACCAGGCGAAATAATGCGCTCATTGAAAGTTTCCTTTAGCAAATTGATTGTGGCGTGCGCTGTATGACATGTTGGATGACATCTTGTTGAAACCAAAGCTTGTTTACATTATGGTCATTCAATTTTGGAACGAACAAATTAGAAACCAATAGCGCACTCCATTGACAGTAACGCTCTGGCCGGCATTGTCTTTGAAAAAATATGGAGCAATGATTCCACCAGCCCATAAAGCACACCAAACTGTTAATTTTTTATGGATGTAACGGTGTTTCAAAAATGGCTTTTGGATTTTCGTCGCTCCAAATCCGGCAATTTTGTTCATTGACGAAGCCATTCAATCAGAAATGAACAAAATTTTTCGGTAAAAGTCAAGATCAGATGCAATTTTTGTTTCCCCCCATTCACCGAAGTTGCGACGCAAACGACGGTCAAGCGGTCTGTTCATGGTGAAATGGCAAACAAAACTGAGCACAAATCAACTGTCAGCTGTCAAATTGGCGGTCACTGAAAAAAGTGCTGCCAGCTTAAAAAACAAACCTCTTATAAAACACCTTTATAAAGTTTTAATATTCGATATCCGAATATTTGGAATCCCTAATCCACATACTCTCTAGGACAGCCAAGTTTACCCTATACAAGACACTTTTTAAGCTTGTTTCAATTACGCCATGGAAAACCGAATATTTACTAAACGAGTTAAACATGAGGAAAATATTTTCAAATACCCAATATCATTGAACTTTCGTACAATATGTGTCTGGAAATTATGTGTTACTACATTTAATTTTGAAAAACATGCTTTTTCGTTTATTTAAGTTTTACTTACCATCATCCGTTATACAGGAATAGCCCATAATACACTACCGTTAACCACTTTCAAATGACTGTCTGGAGGGTCTCAGGAGCAATTTTGCAAGACTGTTGCTTTGCACCCAATAGTGCATTTTAATGGCTAGATTTATATTTTACTAGGACACATCACCAAAGTTCATTGAGTACCAATAAAATATTTTTAAAATATCCTTTCAGTACACCTACACAAAAAAAGAAATCACATATACAATCGATATGATCTTCTCCTCACATGTGAGGGTCGTGACCTCTGCCTACCGCAACAACTTCATTTCCTTTGGCGATCTTTGAACTCCGCTCCTACTCTGAGGGTCATCGGTAAGGAGAGACCTGTGGTGTCCTGTACTTGGTCGTTCCAGCGAGTTGGAGCCCTTCCGCGTCCCCTTCTGTCTTCAATCTTTCCTGTGATGACAAGCCCCTCGAGTTTGTCGGCAGGCTTGCAGGCGATACGACCAAAAAGCCGAGTATGCCTTTTGTATAGACGGAATGATGTTAAACAAAAAATTATGGGAAAACGCTATGTATGCATACATAAAACTTAGCCAAGATATTTTTTTTTAAATTCATTTCTGTCACCGTTAAATAGTTTTTATTTTTAATTGATTTTTTTAATTCTTTGCCATAAAAAGTAACTGAACAAATCGTGTTAGCTGTCACAATTTTAGAACCATTGTCTTTGGTGATATCCATAGACCATAAGCGGTCAGAAGCACTGCGGATTAAATTTATTGACCATTTTATTCGGAGTCACTTTTTAGTGCCGGGCCTCACCGCGGCACTAAAACTTTTTCCAATTTTCACGCGCGTAGGTAATAACCGGACTTAAGTGTATTCTCTATAGTCGCAGGATGCTTAGGCTCTGGTTGCGTCTTTATCTATGGGACCCATCTTTGGCGCAAAAATGGATAACGGCCGAGGGAAAATGGCGGGAAATTTACACGTTATAAATAAAGCGGGCGCACAGATGTTCCTATGGTGCCATAAAGATAAAAAACGTTCTTGCGGGTAGGGTTTTTTTCTCTTCAAAGGAATGAAAAACTCCGCGCATCTTTTGTATAATGAAAGTGAATAACGTTGTAAGTCAGGCAGAGCCCCTGGCGGTAAAGCTTGGAACACAATCATGAAAGTAACTGTATTGAAATATTACCCCAACGTCTGAAAAAAACTATGATTTTTTCGTACATAAAAGTAGTTACCCATATCTGTGTGGCAATATTACAAGCTGTTAAATATCAGATTTCCAAGTATGTACTGTTGAGAAATATTAGTGGTCTTATTAATACGTTGAAAATAATAAATTGCATAGTGCCAATCTTTAGTGTAACGGTGGCCTTGTTTTATACAACTACTTGTATATATATGTATGGAAACTAATTATTTGGTGAATAACTAATTGGATAAACCGTCAATAAGAAACAATAAATAGTCAGTTAATAATTATGTATGATCAGTAAATAATCGCCAAATAAATAAAGGTTAAGTTAGTTCAGGTTTAATTAAAAAATTGACCGTTTTATCTAAATATCTGACCATTTATTTTATTAACTGAACTGACCATTTATAGAATTAATGACTGACCAAAAATTGAAATAGTTACTGACTCAATATATGCATGTTTATATTTACTACCCAACTTCACACGAGGGGGTTAACATTAGGTCATTTCAACGTTGGCATTATTATGAAGTTATTATTTATTGTTTTGATGCTAGTTATTAATGTACTTGGACTTCGAAAGTTTAAAATATTACCGTGGATCATACCTCATGCAACACCAACAAATTGATAACAATGGGAAATTTCTAAGCTAAAAGGTGAAAGCTGATCAAATTAAACTTCTTTTAATGAAAATTTGATTAAAATTACAAAAGTAATATGCACTTTAAATCAGTCAGTCCAAGTCGACCCTGCATAAAACTGGTCGCGATGGCGGACAATTGAATAAAACGCACCCTCAATAACGTTTACTACTCGGCTACAGTACTGGTAAAATATATTAAAATCGAAAGATAAATTGTCAGACGAGTATGTTAACACAAATCCCTGAATATTTAATTTTACACTACATTTTTAAGACGACAAATTAATTCAGTTCGTGTTTCTTTCCACTTCCTGTAGTGTGTATTAATGTAAAACCTTCGCATCACTTCAACTAATTTTATATTCATATCTCACAAATAATATTATACATCGGACATATCTACATTTTTCCTTGTATGATTCATAGTATTTCTTTGTTTCAAAAACTAATTTGACGACATTAAATAAAATGTAAAGCTCTTAATCATCCTTCACGTAAAGATGACAACATTGACTTATATAACTAAATTAATGTATCATTGTCTACTGTCAATTCTTATACGTGACGATCACCTTTTCCTAGTGGTAAGATTCTGGATTAAGGAATCCAAATACCCAACTATTTGTTTCATATCGATTTATCAATTCATCATCGTAATGTTTTAGACGTTTTGTTAGGTTGTCTTCCTTAAATTTCAAGTTGCAGAATGTTGTTCGTTGAATTCATTTTTGCTTGAGATTCAAAGTCATTTAAAGAGCTTGAGAATGATAGGGTAAAATATTTAGTTCTAAAAATTTTGTAGAACTAAATACTTTGTTATTCGACCCTATTATAATGGAGTTAAATTAAATTCCAGTTCAATCAATAGCTTGTGAATTAATAATATAAAACAAGTTGCACCTCACATTTTTGGTCGATTTAAATTATGTCAAACGTAGAGTAGGTAAGTAAGGCAATTGCATCAATGAGAAGTGAAGTGAGCCAACTGATATTTTCGGTAAAAATTAGCTAGGGGCGTTTTGGTATTCTACGTGTCATAAAGTATCATAAAAGCGAAGTGAGCTAAGTAAATACAGGCTGCAAAGTTATTTTTTCTGTGAGATGTTTAATTAAACAACCTGTAAATAAAATATACACTGTATACCCTAAGGTCTGCCCCCGTGTGGGAATACCCAACTCTCCTCCGCGCCGTTGATGACATGTTTTGGGTTAAACTGCAAACAATAACCAACGTGAATTTGGATGGTCCTGCATGGCTACAGGCGACACTGCCCGTTAGATACGGCGGTCTTGGGATTAGGCGGACAGAAGAATTGTCTCTCCCGGCTTTCTTAGCCTCAATTCAGTCTGTCAAGAGTCTGATCACGGCCATACTGCCGGATATCGATTGGGCAAACATTGGCAGTGCAGTAAAACAAAATTGGTGCAAAATCACAATCAAGCCCTTACCGTACAAGCCATCTATCCAAAAAGAGTGGGATATCCCGATAATTGAAATTGAGAAAAAAGAAATACTTTTATATCTCAGTGATCCTACGGAGACTGCTCGGTTCGTGGCAGCTTCGCGGAATGAGTCGGGGTTGTGGCTAAATGCTCTTCCATCGGCAAGTCTCGGAACTCTTCTAAGCGATGATGCCTTGCGAATTTCGGTTGCTCTCCGACTTGGTTCAGCATTGTGTCACGAGCACAACTGCACCTGTGGGAGGTTAGTGGACCGCATGGAGCGGCACGGATTGCGCTGTCAGAAGAATGCTGGAAGACACTGTCAGCACTCTGCCATTAACGACCTGATCTGCCGCTCTCTGGTCTCAGGGGTCCCATCAATACTGGAACCTCTGGGTGTTTGCCTCAAGGATGGCAGGAGGCCCGACGGAATTACGATGATCCACTGGAGAGAGAGGCGATGCATGGTCTGGGATGCCTCTGTGGTGGATATAATTGCAGCATCTAACTTGAATATATCCGCTGAGTCGTCGGACTCAGCGGCTCTCACGGCTGCCAGCAAATCCAAAAAATACGGCTATATGTCGCCAAATTTCATTTTCTGTCCATTGGGTTTTGAGACGTTCGGTCCCTGGGGACCCTCTGCTTTGAGGACGGTGGCGGAAATTGGTCGAAGGATGACGGACAGGACGGGTGAGTGCCACTCAAATGACTACCTTAGTCATCGAATAAGCATAGCAATCCAACGAGGGAATGCAGTCGCCGTTATGGGTACGCTCGAGGTATTCAGAGAGGTGGAGGAAGCTTTTTACTGTGGGCGACACTTAAAGTTTGTTTAAATGTTTTAAAAAAATGTCTGTAGGTGAGTTCTAATGTAAATATTTGTAAATAAATGTTAGAAAATCATTTAACTAAAACTTTTAATAAACAAGTCTCACCATTTTATCACTTGGCTCACTTACAACGGCATTTTTTTATTTACTGCAAGCGCAATGACAAAAATACATTGCAAGCCATGGTAATCAAAAATTATTTATCGTATTTTAGAACTAATAACTTTCGGAATTAAAAGAAATTTTACGTCACTTATGCAATAGTATATATTATATATATTGATGAATGTTAATCCTATGTAATAGAGATAATAGTAGCTACGCATTACGTCCGGATATAGCAGTAAAATTTTCAGTCACGGAAACCTTATTAAATATCCCCGGACGTCTACATTTAAAATTCTCGCCGTTTGAATTTTTCCCGCCGCACCCTTTCGAGCGAGTTTCCCGCTCTTTTTTGCGCGACGTTGAATATGGCGGACTTCCCCGAGGCGGGTTTTCCCATTTCACGTGTTGCTAAGCACAAACTACCCCGGTCTCACTTTTACGACCTTTTTGAGTCGTCAAAATATAACGGCCGACGAGCGCAGCGCCCCCACATCAGCTGGAGATTTTTTATTTAGATTTCCGCTTTTATTTTGCCGCTATCTCTCGACTCGAACTCGAAGCTTCTCTTTTTACTACAGGAAAAACTGTAACACAGAAAGACACAAGCTTTTACTATTCAGATTATTATACTGAATTCCTGACCTTACAGCCAACTTTCTATCATATCAATGATGGCCGGACTTGAGTATAACTCCAAAAAGGCGACTTTTCATGAGAGCAAAAAAGTATTTTCTTCAATAATAATGATTATACTCTCCATAATTTATCATTTGTACTGTTCACATCAGCATTTTTTAGATATTATATAACAAGAATTAATGGACTTGTTATTCGAGGACCATAAAATATATAATTAATGAGGAAACTTATACTATTAGGATCAGAAAATAATAATAATAATTACATCACATTTATTTCAGGTATGAGTCTAATAGACGCAAATATTCATTATAATTTTCGTAGAGCATCTGGGATGTATACTGTTAATCCCACTGATTGGTTTTTTTTTTAAATTAACCACCACACTTTAAACGAATCTCGTGCAACCACGAAGTAGTTCTTTCCTTACCTCTTATTATATCCACACATGCGGTGAAAATATCTGGTCAAATCAAGTCTATGTTGAAATACATCATAATGGTCCGTACATATCTGAGCATTTTTGCGCGCACAGCACGCTTCTAAAGAACTCGGCAAAAAAATCGGCAGAATGTGTGTTGGCACGCTCAATTGTGAGTAAAAAGTAATTAAACATCTAGATCTGAGCAAATTAAGACGCACAATGTGCTGTGCTTGGAAAATGCTCAGATGCGTAGGAACCATAAAGAGTACATATGCTCGATTTTGGAAATCGTATATGATTATCAACAAAATCAATTTATCCCAAAAAGTTTTCGTCATCGCATTGGTTATTCTGGCAACCTTCTACGTCTAGCTTGATTCTTTTAGTGTCCTTGTATGGCTCCATAGCTATTATTATCATGCAGTCGTCGAAACGAAAATGTTTTCATATCATTTTTATATCGCGCCAGATTTGTTTTTGATATGATCAATAACAAAAAAAACAAACTTGAATACTCCGTAAGTGTGTTTTCCAAATGTCTACATGCGTGCCCCGGGATTAGTTTATGAAAGAAATTTTTCTCTTTTATTTGTATTTTACACGAAAATTTTTGCATGACATCTTTTATCTTTCTTTCGTACTAGCATACTCTGTGGTGTTCCATATTCAAAGTGGTTTAATGCATTTTTATGCCGAATCAATATCAACGAAGCCAACGGTAGCAAGGTCACTGACTCACACATTTTTGTTTCCCTATTTGAGGTTAGGAAAACTTTATTTCACACAACGAACTTCTCGGAAATTCAAACAGTTTTTCACGAAAATATGGCGATGGCGTAATGTCTATCAACGCGTCGATATAACTTCTTTGTTAAAATTTATTACTTAAGGAACCATTCTTTCATATTCGCACAAAAACATATGAAACTGTAATAAAACAACATTCAATATTCAAAAGCTCATAATACATACATGGTGATTAGGTATTTCAACTATTCGTCATTATGAACTATTCGAGCATTCGAATAGTTTCTGAAGCATAAAAATAATATTAAAAATTCAATTTAAGTAATTAAAAAATAATATTGTCGGCCTGTGTGGTTGCTTTGCTTTGCTTTAACGAACATGTGGATCTTCAAGGTCAATATCAATTTTTTTTTCAATTTAAATTTGTGATCTTGAACATGAGTGACTTACAAAAACTCTCATCGAGTTTATCTCGTATGATTTTCCATTTTTCAAAATATTTGGCGTATTGGTTATCGGCTGTAATGCCAGATATATATATTTTTCATCAAAGTATATAAAAAAAAAAATATTATATAAAAACCACGTTCCAATACCGTTCCATTGTATAGCAATATTTAAAATTTGCAGCTGTGTCAGATTACCACAACTGTATTTCTTCAATTATTACTGGAATTACGGCATGTTTAAAGGGTTTTTTTAGCTATGAAACTCAATTATTATGATTATGAAAGCGTCCGAGTTGGGTAAAAAACACTACCTGGGGTATTCATTCTTTTTCTTGAAATCTGGAGAAATTATGATGTGATCTTTCGTCGATTTTGTAAAATATTTCATTAAAAATTTTTACGAAAAATATTCGAATAGTTACGCAAATCTTTGTTTAAGTGAATTATATTATCACTTTTAAGGTGTTAACCAGTTCTTGGTGGAAAGACATTATATTTAAAAAAAAAAAAAAACACAATTCATTTGTACTACTTCCACATATTTATAATGATCAGGACCAGTTTCGCTCATCACGAGCATTATCAACTGATAAAAATACAAACATAACAGGCGTATCTATATAAAATTGAGTGTAAAAATTAAGGTATATAAAACTGATGGTTCATGAACTGAGACAAGAAAATACTGATTAGCAAACAAATTATGCATAAATCAAATGAAAGAGTCTACAATTAAAATGTTATGAACCTCTTGCAAATCATTAAATACTAATCTGAAATCTCAAATATAGCTACATTAAAAGTCCATTTAGCTCAACAACATTTTTAATGACATTACTAATGTAATATACAATAATGAATCAGGAAAATTATAAGAAAAAATTAGTGAACCATTTAAAAATAATCAAATATTAAGTATGTAATTAATATGAACAATAAACAGCCATCCTAAGTGGAGAAAACAGAGCAGCTATGCGTATCCATTAATACCTGAAAAACAAATTATATTAATTATATTAACTAGCATTATTAAATGAATTAAAGCAATTGTTAGTAATTCATTTTTATGTTGACCGATTACCGCAACCATTGCTTGCAATGAGATAAAACATCAATTAATTGTAATTATAAAAGCTTGTACAAACTTATCTGTCATTCATTATTTGACCAGCTGTGACCTTCACGTGATGTCAAACAATGAGCTGTATATACAAAGAAATCTGTTAAAAAGCTTTTATGAAGTGAGCCGTTAACAAAAAATACATCTAAATATAATATTTATATATAATATTATATTTAACAGAGATAAATATAGCATGTGACAACTTCGTAGATAACTTAACGTCCATTTTGACGGTATATATTTTTCAAACTGTTGCCCGACGTTTTATTCTTTTCATTAGAAACCGTCCATTACGCGAATGGCGATTTCAATCCTATCAGACCATCTAGCCTTTGCTTTGGACTGTAAACCCTGTTAAGCCCTCAGGCTTCGCAAATATGACATAGTTTCTCCTTTCGTATTTATAGAAGGAAATGTAGAAAACAGAAGAGAATATTTGAATTTTGTCTGTGGTCAACGCTGGATAGACAATGCTCTCAGTTTCGAATATTATCATTCTCATGTTGGTAATACTTTCCATAGAAAAGTTTCGCATGACACTGTTTTGCACTTTGAAAATATTTGAATATGAATTATCATAATTTTGGTTTTAGCTAAATTCCATCATACAAATTTGATTTTTATTTCATGTTGGATTATCAATTCATTGAAAATTTACTTATATTATGTATTTGACTACTGAACATATGCATTAGATGAAAGACGAACCTTATAATCCTGTTCAAGGTTGCAAATATTCAATTTTTTAGTCTTCTTAATCAAAATAGGCATTTAAATATGATCGAGTGTCTTTATTATGGTAGTATGCATAATCGTATTTTTTAATACAGTTCATATATATAATTGCAATCATATTATTTTTATTCTAATTTTTCAATGTTGCAGTCAATACTTTCGTCCAAGGTTTTTATAAAGTGGTAAGAGCCGTTTTACCCTAGCGATCAGATGGGCTTGATTTCAAGTCACGGCAATTTCTATATAAAATATTTTCAATCTAATATTACTTTGAGATCTTGGGTATAAGTGTCAGTGATCATTTCTCCTCAAGTTAGTCTCGAGTAATTTAAAAATAAAATCTCATCTTCACAATAAAATGTCACGAATGCGAGAAATATTTATTTTTCAATTTCGATTGTATTCCAGAACCAGATTTACATCTACTACACTTGTAAACATATAAATATGATCCATGCACAATCAAACACTACATGAAAAGCTGTGGGTATATCCATGATTTGATTTATTATTATAATCTTGTCAAAAATAAATTTTCTTATATCTATTTATCACACAAATACGTAAGACATTTTGAATATATATTTTACTGTACATTTTATTTTGTTTTGTCTTTGTCTCTATAGATAGATCTATCTATACAGAGGTATTAATATTTAGATTCAAAAAATGTTACCATAAATTATTACCTTATCACAAACAAATAGTCATATTGCGTGAATAAACTAAACTTATTTACAAACCCCAAAAAAATGCAGAGTGATTTAGAAAATTATCAACTAAATGACGAAATACTTCTGACGTAAAGCCGAAAAAGTTATGAATTGTATCTTTAGGAATATGATTCCAAAGTTGAATGCTTGACGCGATTAAACAGTAGGACGGATGATAATGATGACGATTATGCAATTCAGAATTCGTTGGGCGAGTGACGACAGAATTTGAGGAGGCGTTTACAGAATTAAGTTTGTTGGTTAATCTTACGTTATATTTGTTTATTATTTGACGGTTAACTATGCTCAGTCAATAATGCTAACGAAAATTACAAGCATGTTTCGCTACAGGTGAGTATTACGTTTTGTAATCTACAGC
The DNA here is from genome assembly GCA_022494535.1 of Himalopsyche phryganea. Lineage (NCBI taxonomy): Eukaryota > Metazoa > Arthropoda > Insecta > Trichoptera > Rhyacophilidae > Himalopsyche > Himalopsyche phryganea. The sequence continues at coordinate 2,717,874 of JAGVSL010000071.1, forward strand.
GTCATGTACCCTTCATATCTTATAATTTATACCTGTATATATAAATACTTTTATAACGGTTAGGGCCGCTTCCGCTCATCGTTATAAAAAATGGTTGAAGGATTTTTTAAATATTGTACCTTACTTGAATATTCGTTTTTGACATTGTAAAAAATCACCCAAAGTAAACATACGCAATTTAAAAAAAATCATTGGCTATATTTTTCTGAAGCATCCTGTCTCTATGTACAAAACGATATTCCAACATCTCAATATTATCTCAGTGCGTGTGGGGTGGTAGCGAGTGTTGCAAGGGCCTATCAGGACTCTTTCTCGCCTATACTCATTTCATGGCGTTTGTTATTAATTTCTCGTTGAGCGAGCTCGCTGGCGCCATCTAGATGCTGCCACATTATTTATGTTTCCATATTTTTTCAACGAAACAAATACTGCTCTCCGTCCAAGTCTATGTCTCACGATAGATTCTTCATAGGTCGTCTCAAAACTGAGCAATATTAATACCAATTCAAATCAGAACCATTTTTTAAACTACTCAGAAAACAGTCAGTATCACAAAAGTTATGATGCTAATTTGAATGTAATATTGTTTTAATCGATTTTTTTTAATAGAACAGGGACCTCTCATTTGTCGTCCATGAAGCCTCTTTTTTACCATGTCTGCATATAGCCTCCTAATGAAAGTATGTCAACAATAACTGGCTGTTACTCAGTTTGACGACCTCTCTGTTTCGAAAGGGGCTAAGACAGCACTAGTGGCTAGTTAGTCTCTCTAGCTACACCCCGTTTTAAGGATCGGATAGGTGTGTGGGAATTTTAGAAATTATCATGCCTTCGAACGGAAATCCATAAATCGATTGAAAAATCGATTTTTGAAACTGTATCTACTGGATTTCATACCAGTGAAATCCGTAACCGAATCTAACGATGGATCCACTGCACAAAGAACTCGACTTATGTGGTTTAAAATTTTCTGGCGTGATAGTTACTACTAACAGTAAATATTATTTTTTAATAGCTAAATTTAAATTAGACGAATTCAGTCGTATGACGATTTTCGATTAATTATTAGCTTTGTTTCATTATTTTCAAAACACTATCTCGTGATAAATTATCTCAAACATTTCACAAAATTAAGTGCCGTCAACTCTATGAGGTAATAGAATATTCCGACCGTGGCTCATTTCTGGGAATCCTCTTGGGTCGAAATCATTTTGATATTATGATACCTGCCCTGGGTGAAATCGTTTGCCTGGTTATTTTCTTCAGCGTGTAATTTATATGTAAACCGTCTGTTTACCTTCTAGGGTTTCGTCTGTAACTTAGATCCAAAGCTACCAACTTCAGAATTGTATATTTTTAGCGGCAATCAATACGGTTGGCATCGCCGACGCAACGAATAATGGAAGAAAGTATTTTACTGTATATTAAACACACATTTTCGTTGATTGTGAGATTAATTATTACCTCATTGTTTTGATTGGAATTTCCATCGTAAAACTCAATTTAATTTTGAAAAAAAATTACTGTGTTAATCGATTTTTGCCTTTGATGATTGTATGAATAATATTTTTTTCGTTTTTAGATCCTATATGGTTCTTATCATTGCACCCACCACCAGCAGCTAGGCTTCACACTCTGCTTACAGCCTGTATTCCGCAGCGTAGCAATGTTATGCGAATACAAATGCCAGAAATGTTCGAGGAGAAATTCTTCAAGACTTGGTTGTCAAATAAGTAAGTCAAATAATAAATAATATTAATGAAAAAAGAGTTTTAGAAATGTCTTGTAATTTGTCAGAGATGCAACCAAGTTAGTATGACTGATGGTTGACAGATTCGACCGATATTCGTATCATTTGAGCCGTCTCCCGTTCGTGGTCCATGTCTAGACATTCCCAAAGGATGTTATTAGCATCCTAAATCATATTGCCGCATTTTCAAATTGGACTATCTATTAACCTACCAAGCTGGAATAGCATAGCAGGGAAATGACCATGGCATAGTCCAGAAATCAGAAGTCAAGTCTTGTAGTCAAAAACCTGCCCTTGGAACAACTTCCCCATCGATTTTGCCAAATCCGCATTGCAGCGTCTATTGCTACACAGCGAGCTGCAATTTTATAGGCTCTAGGAATGTCAGAATCTAGTCGAGGAGGATGCAGTAAAAGAATTTTATGTGAATTCAAATATATGTTGTGTTCTTCGACCGCAAATGTCAAATCTGAATTCTACAATATGATCTTAAATGGTTTGTTAAATAAATTTACGTACACAATCACTTAAAGAAAATCGTACGAAGTAAGTGAAGATGCGATCATAAAAATTAGCAACTTGTAAATAGATGAGTAATTTTTTACTCAGAAAGCATTTTTATGATATCTGCGTGTAGTTGTTTTATCAAAATTTTACTGAAACGCTCGTTATGACTCCATTTTTACGATAAATTCATGCAATTTAAACAAACCATTAACTACACATTATCAAATTTGGATTATTGAGATTTTGTACACTTCCATGTATTTTGTCACTAACGACCCGGGTTTCGCCTTTCGGCATCTTCAGGCATTCGAGCACACGGATGGACTCGAACTGAGAAACAGTAAACAGTGTCTAACGTTTATATAGAAGATACAAATACGACAAATATTATTTACGAGGTAAGATATTATACGTCTGAGAGCCACACTGATACCTGAGTTAAAATTTCGGGAATTTCCCTAATCCTTATTTTGTAAACACCATATTAACAGAGTGGCGAATTGCCGCTTTCAATTTCTTTTAGAAATACCAGTGATTTTACAATTATAATAGTATTGTGGGTTTTGACGGGATGTAATTCGACGAATGGGTAAATATATACAATCATTCCACATTTAGTGACATCTGTTAGGTGTTTCAACGTATCGGATATAATAGCGTGGAATTAGGAAGGTTCAGCTGCTCATTTAAGATTGGCAAGGAATTTAACTGGGCTCTATTAATTTCCAAAATTGTTTGATAAAATAATTTATGATCCCCCATGTTTTTATGCAACAGTTTAAAATCTATCGAAAACAGACGTTTTCAGAAGCTGCGATCCATTTTAACTCAGACCATCCTTTCTCATATAAATTGGCTGCTTTCCATTCTCAGGTTCACAGATTAGTCACTATACCTCTAAATAAATTTAATTTTGAAAACGAACTAAACATTATTAAACAAATTGCCATTAATAATGGCTATGAGGCGTCTCTTATAGATAGTCTTGTATCAAAAAAACAACGTAAATTAGCAGAAAAGATGCTATATTTCGGGAACTTGTCTAAAGACATAGACCACCCTAGAATCTGGCATAGAATTAGTTATTTAGGTTGCACAAGCTTTAAAATTAAAAAACAACTCGCTGATAATGTTAGACCGGCGTTCTATTGCAAAAACTCTCTAGGCAAATTACTTATTAACAATAAACATAGAGTAAACTTTAAGAACAAATCTGGTATTTATAAATTACAATGCAATGATTGCCAACATTTCTATGTGGGTAAAACCACACGTACATTAGATATAAGGGTATCAGAACATTTAGCTGCCTTTAGATTAAAAAAAGAAACTTCGACATTCGCAAATCACTTGCTAATGGAGAACCATACGTTTAATGCGGATGATGGGGTTCGCATTAAAAAACATTAATAGCTTCATTGTTCATACTAGTAAATAAATATATCAATGTTCGTAATTCAAAACGACCTTTTTATTTTTTAATTCAAATACAGCTAATAAGTATAGATACAATAAAAAACAATAATGGAAAATCACTCACAGTTTACAAAACGTTGAATTCAAAACACAAGTTAGTAATAAAAACTGATACTGTATAATTTCCCACTAATATTTGAAATTTTCCTAATAAAAAAACACAAATTTAAATAAAGTCACTATTAGACTCACACAAGAAACACATATATTGTTATACGTACTATCAAAGCGAGAGATAAGGTTATGTTGGTAAAATGGGTATAATTCTTCTCACATCTTTTTTCCGTACATGCATATGAATTGTTTTATTTTTTATCTTTATCGTATAATAAAATTAACCATGAAGATCGTTTCATATAAATGGTGTTTGTGCAATAGATTTTTTTAAGTTATCATTTATATTTATACAACACACTTTTTTCTATTCAACTTTGAATTCTTTGATCAGCACAGACCAAAAAACTAAGATATTCAACATATTATCGACGACTATTGGAAGTTTCTAAGATATGTAATGAAGTTTTTTTACATATCGCTGATCTTGAAACGGATACCGTTGATTAGCTGAAGGTGCTACACAAACTCCATGGAAGGTATGATATCTGTGGGGGACTAATCAATACGGTTGGCAATACTGACAAAAGCATAGACACACACCGGAACGCGCACTATCATACGGACAAACAGATGTCAATACTTTTTCACTGGCCGTTGGCCGCACATATCCGCCTGAGCTTTTGAGCAGGTCAACGACCGCTCTATTCTTAAAGTAAATCTCTCTAATTATACAAATTAGGAACACGATTACAAAATATATAATACAATAGTGTTTTCTGAAGATTTCATTACGAACCTCATTATTAAATTGATTCCCATGCGCAACACAGATGTCAAGTGGTTCAAAACTGTCATGTATTTTCGACTCGCCTTAGACAGTAGACTTATATTCAATTAGCACACTACATATAAAACCCTAAAAGATAATGAATGCTACAAAAGCAAGCTTACAATAATTGGTGCTAAATTTGACTAGTAAACTTTCTCTCAAAAGCAAGCTGATCCTACTTACTGCAATAATTCGTCCAATTATGGTATACTCTAATCTAGTATGAGATTATCTTTTCTTGTATATTTACGGTGTCACGCGAAAGATGAGTGATACATATTAAAATTGCCTTTCACGAGAGGCTATCGATGATGGTTTTGGAATCGTTAAAGGCCTAGGGTTCGCTCGACAAGATTGGGCCGTGTTATATAATACATATTTTATTTTATTATTGAAATATAATTTAAGTAGTTATTATATCGTTTATATCATTGCATATGTCTTATTACGCGTATATTAACATTAATTGTTGTCGATGTTATAATATTTCGAATACACAACTTCACAGTGTATCACAATAAATATAATGTACGCAAAATATTTACGCCTTTCTTGCGATAATAAAAGTTTTCTAATCAGCATGAAAGTTTTCTTCCGTACTTACGCAAACGACCTATAATAATTCAATACGCCAGTTTTTGTTCCTCGAACGAATCATAAAAGTGGAACAATCCAGCACAATCTGAATAAGCGATCATGTTATTATGGATCTGTCAAAAGACTTTTAGAAAACTAAATATTGCCAGAAATAAAAATAAACTACCCAATCAATTCGATCATTAGCATGACATATCAGGTCGATTTATTTGAAATAGTTCTTTGTTTCGTATATTTATTAAATTGAATTTATGAATATATTGGTACATATCAATCGTGAATAACACTATCTATCACAGATAGCAACATCTTTGAATATTGTATGGCTTTGTTTAAAGAAGAAAGGAAGAAACAAACTAATACTAATACTATACCTTACACATGGACTTTCCATAGATATTTCTTCAGTATTTAATATAACCCGATATGCAGTATATATAATAAGGACCCACTATTAAGCACTGCTTCACATTACCTTTTAAGAAATCATAAGAAGAGAATGATGTTCCGAAAAATTTTCTACAATTATAATTAGAACATCATAGACATTTATTCGCTTTGATACAATTTCTTCAATTGATTTAAAAAGGTGTATAGACTTCAGACAACTAAGATCTATAAATTTTTACGTGCACTATTTGCATTAATAATCAAAAAATGAATTCATACATGAACAAATAATAAGTTAATATTAATAAAAATAAAGGAAAATTTACTGTAGGCACCTACCACAATTATATATTTCGATCAGGACCGGCTTCGTTTAGCAAGGTTGCATTGTAAAACACCGCTAACATAAATTATCTGGTCCCTTGATAAGCGAAACCGGTACAAACCATAATGTTTAAGTGATGGAATAGTGAGCATTATTTGATTATAGTCCTTGAGAATGAAACTTTAAATGGTTTCGAAGCGTCATGTGATTAACAGGAATTGGATAGTCGTAGCAATCCTCATTTTAATATTTTTTTTATGTCTAAGAAAATTTGTTTTTTATATTAATTTATTTTTAAAAAAAAATTCCCTTAAATATATCACTCGAGATCAACTCGATGAGGAAAGACACCTCGATCGCCCATGTCTATTCAACTCAAATTAAAATCTAAAAAAAACCATAACCTGTCATTGACCTTACCGGGAATCGAATCCAGACCGATCTGATTACTAGGACACACTTATTATTTTTTTATGTTTAAATAAGCGTTATTACCATTTCGTAACAAAAAATGTAGCTTTTATGATCGTTATTTTATATGTATTTGTTCTGTTTTAAAATAAAAATATGTTAGTGGTTCGCGACATCCGAAAGGTTGGCGAACGCTGAATTAGACAACAGTGGCCGACAATATTAGTGTTTCAATTTAAAATAAGACAACAATTTTTAAGTAAAAAATGTCATAAGACCTGCAGTGGAATAATTATTATTTTGAGATATTTCAGTGAGCGGGGGCTAGTGGCGAGGGGGAAATAAAGAAAATGTGAGTTGTCAACAGCAGCTGCCGTCACTCAATTAGAGACAATTACAACCCTCCCACCGATCTTATCCATGCCTCTTAACTAGGCACTCCCTTGCATTTTCGTCCATTTTTTAGTCTATTTTTTCCCCCGCCAGATTACCGAGTGTTTGTTTTGCTGGTCAATAGAATGAACTACCAAGATAAGCAGTTATCTTATCGAGATAAAGGTATAGAAAAAAAACAAAACAAACAATTTATAATACAGATATGGAATCAGCTTTACTACAATAAATTTAATGGCGCAAACAATGAAAGATCAATAATAAACAAATGGGCCAAAACTAAGTCATACAATGTACCAGTTCTGACTGTGTGACGATGTGGAATAGCTAACAACTTTATTTTACTAGTATAACCGTACCCGTCGATGACGGTGAAATTGAAACACTGAATGTCTACAGTATTTAGCTAGTACGTCGGAACCGCGACGCTGAGGTTATGAGCAAATTTCATACCTACATGTGATATGTCATAATAATAAGTGTTCGACCAGAGTCAACTCACGACGTCGTGGCGGGCGGGGCGCTTAAAACTGAAATGCATAGCATGTCCGTAGTCACCGCGCATACACTGGAGGTTTCAAATGCCGCGTCCGCCCCGCCTTCGCGCGTTGACTCTGGCTGAGCACTAAATCGTCTCCTCTATTCACTGGGCTATTATAATATATTGTAAGATAATTCTTGTGGAACTAAATATCTTAATATAATAAAACAATAAGATCAAGGAATAACTGGATGTTTTAAAACTAAATATACAACTAATATTGAACTGAACAATGTTCCTAGAATGAAAGTTATATCAGTGTTTTCCTATTATATACATCATACAGAAGACCATAAAGAGCTAAATCTGTTGCTTTTTCGAAGGTTAATGATTGTGATGGCATCCTAATCATCAAAGCCGAGTGATACAGTTCTATCCAGTTGTGTGTCAAGGATTCGTCGAATTACTTAATGAAAATTGTCACGCATTGGCTTTTCAATCACTTTATGAATTTTCAGCCAAATTTATGGATGTTTGTGACATTGTTATCGATTATTTCTCTATAAAACCTTCATGATAAAGTTGAGTAAGTATTATCGCTCTGTGTGACCTTGAACCAACTGTCGTCGAAATACCTTTAGTCGAACATTCCATTGGAAATCCATAAGGTGTATAATGCTCATGGAATGTATTTGCATGTCGCGTTTGACGTTTTGTATTTTAGTACATTGCATTGCAAACCAAGTCTTATATGGTTTACAGAGGCATTTATTGAAATGTTGATTGATGACCGATTGAGATAAAAAAAATTATATTCATTTATTTTTATATCTACAAATAGTTTTAGCACTTTATCGAATAAGTGTAATATAAAATCGATAAATGATATGTTTCATCTTATAAATAACAATTTAGTATGATTGTTTTAATAATAATAACTGGTAGTAAACGAAACCAGCGATGATCTGAGTGAATCCTGGCAATATCTGAAGTATTCGCAGGGTGAAGTATCAAATCATAATGAGAAATTGATTATTATTAATTATGCGTAAGTACTGATAAAATATTATTTTTCCTGTGCAGTTGCTAAATTTTAATTGCGAATATATTTCAACCTCCTCCCAGCAAAACATGGAATCTAAAAATTAACTCTGCCATAAAATATGAATTCATTGTTGTAATATAAAGACATTATCGTACCCTTGTGTATAATTGTTTCATTTTCTTTTGTTACATCTGGTCACCCTGTACATTAACCCTTCAAGCGCCGGCTTTTAATCTAACCTCATTATGCTCTCTACTGCGCTTGAGAGCAGTGATTAACACATTAATTTAATATAAGCGAACTCTTGCAGTAATTAAAGCATTGTTTTGAATTCCTTGTGCTTTATTTCCGTGAGCACCCGTTTCTTTTATTCCTGCCATTAAGGTTCATTGCTTCGCCTAAAGAGGCCGCTTTAAACAGATTCGAAATTCAAACACGCAAATGTTCCCTGTGCGTAAAGTATTGGCCGTATAGAAAAATGGTCGGCGAGATGAATTAATGTTTTTATGATTTATTTTAATTTTAAAATATTGCCAACTAATGGTTACTTAATTTCTTAAGCTATCTACTGTTCTATTCTATAAAAAGTGTAAGTGATCGTTCCGGTGTTTCAGTTAGAGCAGGCCTGATAAAACTACGGCCACATGCGGCCTGAAGCTTATTTTTGTGTGGCCTGCGAGCTATGTTTTGTTGTACTTTTAGACGCCTTTTTAAATAAAATTGAATTTATTTTGTTATCATTAAAAAATTGAATTATCATATCTGCTTTTGTTCAAACTAAGAAAGTATTTGAAACTGCACGCGAACCGGGCCGAGCTAATGTGCGACGAGCACACTATGAAACTGACTACGGGAAAAGGCATAATTATGTCATCTCGGATGTTTTACTAGCTAACTAATTTTAAGAATCTCAACTACAAAACTATGTGGAAATTCAGAAATGTTGAAAGCTATAAAACAGTTCCACTTGTTTCATAAAATTTTTAGTTATTAAAGAAACGCTTATTTTGTCCATTGAAATTTCATTTTTACGTTGATAAGTAATGTAAATTGTAAAAATAGTATTTTACTTGCAGTCCGCCGTTCAATTTGAATTTTTAATGTAACCCTTCATCCAAAAAGTTTTCCCAGGCCTGCATTAGTAGCGTATGTTACCAACAACATTTTAGAAATATAATTTATAACTTAAGACATCGACTGAGGGTGCTTGATGGAATTTCAATATCAAATTTGAATTATTGAGATTTTGTACATTACGAAACCCGGGTCTTTAGTGACAAAATACATGGAAATGTACAAAATAACAATAATCCAAATATAATATAATTTATACTTATTTATTTTGATATTAATTTAGGCTCGTCGAAACTTTTCATGTTACGAATGATTCTTAGAAAGTCTCGACACCACCTTCGCTCAGTAGCCACGTTCGCCATCAATCAGGATCCCGTCAAACTTCAATTGTTGCTGTAGTAACACTGAACAGTCAGTCGAAAACGACCAAGATGACCGCCGGGGTGCTTTAAAACTACGGAAAGAACTTCTGCAATCTTCAAGACTTATATTAGTTAATCTTCTTGGTGAAATGATATATAGTTAACAATGAGGAAAAAGTATTCGTTACAAATTACAACAAAGATGTATGCGTCATTATGCTAATTTCTAAACTTCTCAAAAATTTGGACAATTACATAGAACCGTAATATTTTGTCAATTCTAATGTTATTTTAAGGGAGTTGGATAAGATTCACACAGAAATTTCGTAAAAAAATATATAAAATAAGTATTAACACTACTAAAACCACCCAATATATCTCTACCTGAAAGCAACAGTGTTATATATAAAAAATACTAGTTTTGGGATAGTTTATCTTGGAGGCCTGTTTCATACTTATAAAATAGTTAATTATAGTTTTATTTAGTTTTCTTTGGGACTTATAATAAAGGATAATAGTAAAATGTCGTGTATTATGTTGTTTTTATCTCGTTATCCCACTGATTCTTTGAAGTAGCAGAACAATATGAATAAATGTAGCAGTAAGATTTTGCTTTTAAATGATGCATTATTATTATTTTTTAAATACTTGAGTGTTTCATTATATAGGTAAAGCGATCAGCAATCGATTAGCATACTTATCACACAATCGATATTTTTCATTTTATCTTACTGTTGCTTTCGAGTAGGTAGGTAGCGATATATTCTGACCATATTAACCATAGACAAAGAACAAATATTCTTCCGTGTCCGTTTGACGTTTGTTCCAAACGTTGCAATCTAAAAAAATACTCTTCTTTGTGTTACCATCCACAATAATAATAATTCGCGATCGTATTTTACCCCTCGCAAAGAATATTCCTCCACTTGAAGCGATAAAGATGATTACAAAATGAGTTCGTTTGCTTGATTACGACTTGTGCTTTAATTTTAATTCTTCTTTTTAAACTCCGCTTCGCTTCTTCAGTAAATGATTCTCGTTAACGGCTAGCTCTCTACACTTTCTCAACTCTTTTCGAAACAATTGAAGCCGTATTTTAAGCAAATCTATACTTTGAAGATTGATTTAAAAGAATGGATAGGGTTATAGCTTTAGCACAATGTTAGAACATCTTAACAAATTATTTGTTGTTGTGTTATTCCCTTTGACAAATTTTTTCAATCATGTCCGCTCCTAACGATGTTTAAATCAATGTATCAAAATGTATGGATGTTTTCATTCCTTCAAAACCTCGGTGCGCAGATAGAGCGACATACAACAAGTCCTTCCCTAACCTCTTTCTTCATCAAAATATTCATAAGAGAAAGATTAATCGACTGACTGACAACTATTTCACCTTAAAATCAACCTCTGCTTAGATGTTCCTCATTGATTGAATATGATCACCATTGGGAACAAATGTGATTGAACGTCAACCATTGTGGTCGAGTGGTAAGGGTGTTAGCTTAGCGTTTAGCTGAGTCTAAGTTCAACCTCCGGCAACGTCAATTTAAAATCTAGATTTTAATCTTACATTTGCGATCTTGAGCATGGGTGTTTGTGATTTTTTTCTCTTCCAGTTAATTTAGAGTGACATTAAAAGAAATACCATGTTCGCTCCCAATGTGGAGAATATAGCTTCGTAATGGAGGTATTTTAACAGAAGTTTTTCTACTAGAACTGCTTGTTACTCAGCTCAACCATTCTTTTTTTAAGAAAGTAACGATAGAAATATAGGTCTAGGACAGAACTGGCTTTCGTTAGAATCGTTTAGAATCGGTGGGTGCGAGGCGATTTCAGACATCAGAAAAGATCCGTAACCGAAGCCAACGACGTTGACCACTGCACCACGAACCCGGCAAAACATCAAGCTAAATTTAGAATTGAATAATATTTATAAAGTATTAATATCGTACTGTTATTCAACCAAAAATAAATCTGGCTTTACATTTTATATTTTAAGGCTTTAAAAAAGATCTGCCAAATGAATCCATTCTCTTTGACCACAGATAGTCCTTTAAAAATTAGTCGTACGACAAATGATGAGTAAAATACTAATTGTATGAAAGAAATTCATAAAATAATTTGAAAAAATCCAGTAGCATTAATTTAAATACTCAATTTACAATTTCAGTAAATTAATATTAGGACTATTAATAAAATTAATATGGTCCTTCGCAGAATGAATTATAGAATTACTAAAACACATATATGAACTGTAAACTCGTAAATTGATCAATAAATTATGTATAAGCGATAAAACGGTATACTTATGGCAGTGTTAATATTTATATTGTTGCATAAATTTATTTAATCATGAATCAATAATTTCGTATATATACCTTATTTCATAAACAAATACTGTATATATTAATATGTTCAGTTTTGTTCTGCCAAAAATACCGACTCACTAAACGCAACCAGTCTTGGTCGTATAAAAATTGAAGTACTACAAATAGCATTTCTTTTTTTATAAATTCTATAAAATTATCGTCATATTTACCGATTGAAAACAAGTTTTGATATTACATCAATTTTGTAAAAATTTGCTATTCACATTATAATATGTAATTTATTTCTTCAGTCCTTTTTTTTCTTATGAAATAATGCAAATCCGCGGCAGGGACAACGTCAAAGCTTAGTGCTATAAAACGGAGCGCATATTCGCCGAGTGGGGCATTAAAAATTTCCAACTTTTCTCGCAACCCGATGATATAATTTTCACCTGATCGTAATAATATGCAAGTGTCTCACACGGATCTGGAGAGCAATTCTCAACTAAAAGTCCGAAAGTCCGCTTCATCTGAGAAATCTCATTCACAGGACTGGACTAAGTCCAAATACGACTAATTTACAGTGATTATTGATTGATAATAAAACTTTTTCAATATCCCTTTTTAAAATGGTAAAAAAAACAAATAAAAAAGATAGTATTCTACAAGAATTTTATCGATTTGTCTTCACGTCATCGTCAGAACTATGTTTAACTTAGCTATATAAACCGTTTGAGAAAATATAGTCAATATGTCATCTCACTTATTCTGACATCATAACTTTTATTTAAAAATAAAGTATTCATTGTTATAATAATTGCTCTTTGAGTTGCTTTAGGAAATGTAATATAAATTGTATCTATGTTAAATAATGTATTATTAATCGTTAAAGTAAATACATTTCAATTTTAATGGTTAGATTTAATGACATGAGCTTCTTGTAATCGTTTACGTAAGGACGATGAACTAATATTTGGTCATTAAGGATATTATTACCTTAATTATGTCAATTAATTACTAATTGTTCGAGAGCATTAAGCTTATAGCTTTTGTTGCAAAAATGTAGGCACAACAGGCATGAATAATTAGAAGTTATATTGTATGATTCTTTTAAGAGGTATTTCGTGAACCGTGTTTTTTGTTATTAAATGTATTTTTTAGATCGTATGTGGTAAACTCGATACCATTTTTTTAGTCGCCGACATGTTTTCGAGGTGTAGAAACATCATGAACACCCATGACCAATATTTCAAATGAAAATTGGAAAAAAACTTATTTTGATATCAACCTTACTGAGACTTGAGCCCAGAACTATCTGATTGCTAAGGTAAAGCTTGTACCACTAAAACAACATATTATACGCTAATATCTATTACTTTCGGCATCTTCAATAATTCAAGTACATGAATGAATGTCGTTCGAGTACATCCTTGAAGAATTCGTATTTGAAGTTAAGAAGGGGCTAAAAGACGAATCACGGGTCGTTAAATTTTTTTAAGCATAGATCACTTTAACAATACCAGTGTGATATCAAAGTTCTATCGAACACCCTATGACTAAGGTATTTAAAAAAATTTGTAATCATATGTTTCGTAGTATAATATTATGTACTTGGGTTCGGCACTGTCCAGGTATTTGTCGTAGAAACATGTGGAATATCAGTGTCCTCTCCTCCGGCCATCAAATCTGTTTTTACTCCCAGCGCAAGAGGGAAAACTTCTCTTAAACTTTTCAATAGGGAAACTATCGGAAAAACGTTTAGAGTTTCCATTACTTTTACTCGTCGCAGTCAGCGAACACTGCTTTCGTATGCTGGAAATCCACGGGAAAGGAAATTTCCTTCCTTTTCTTACCCTCTCAATCAAAATTAACCACTTATTTAAAAAAAAAAAAAAAAACATTTAAAAAATATTCACGTTTACTATATATGCAAAGTATTTTTTAAGGATTCACATACCCTTGTTATTATTAATAATTATTCATCGATATTTACTCTTTATATAATTACTAATATGCATAACCCGACTTTGCAGGTCATTAGCATCAGGCCATTTAGACATTCGCGTTATTGTGGCGTTATTTTGGTGCTAGACAATGCTGAAAGTTGAAAATAACACTGTAGACCGTACCCGTCACATCACAAAACATTGTCCGTGAATTATTAATAATATTAAAAGTTAACAATGACCCAGTTGACCTAGAAATGGCAGCCAGAATGGCATGAGCAAATTTCACGTTGCTTCTCTGCACCATTTGGGAGGAGTTCTTGCGACAGGCAGATTTATACGTGTATTTTCTTCTTTGCGAGATTGTTCACCGTACTGAATATTGAAAAAGTACTGTGTGACTATTTTGACGAAAATAGTTACTGGGCCAAATGATAAAAAAATATATCAACGAATAATTTCTCAAATATTCGAATATACAAATGTCAAAAAAGAGCTGAATTCCTAGTGATCACGAACTAATCATTCTTTTTAGCGGCAATTCTTGGATTTAAAATATATTGTGATGTTCACTGGGTATTTTTAACAGTTCAAATTTTTCAATACCGTAGTTTTACTGTATTGAAAATCTGCATTAATTTTGAAATCCTAAAACTTATATTCTTCTGTGCATGCGTACATAAAACCTTGGTTATATTTCATGGGGTATGGAGTTGGGGATGAAGGAGGGAAAGTCTCATTTGGCTCATAATCGTCGCGCTTCCTCGCTTGATGCAATTCGCTGATTGCAGTAAGCATTTCACCATTTCTGTGCTGCACTCACAGATGCCATATACCTACTAGAGACATCACTCGATCCACAGCTTCTCAAAAATGTCCATAGAAGACATCGGTAGTAAATGATTTCTAGCTTCGCGAAACTGGTTCTGATGTTTGAATAACATGTAGAATATACACTTTGAATATACATTATAGCAAATTAAAAACTACACAATCTGGTACAATAGTATTTTACTTTACCTATTCCACCTTTTTTTGAAGATTGGTTATAATTTTGAATTGCGAGTAAGTATTTCCAGCTACCCGAATCTCTATCTTCCCAGGGTATTCATACCCACCACCACCCGCTACATATTTATACTCTTGTCATACTGTGCGTATTCAATAACACAGGACAAGCCAAGCGTTAAGCAATTTTTTTTTTTTTTTTTTTTTTGGATTATTGAGATTTTGTACACTTCCATGTATTTTATACAAAATTATTTATTATACAAAATACATGGAAGTGTACAAAATCTCAATAATCCAAATTTGATATTGAAATTCCATCAAGCACCCTCAGCCGATGTCTTAAATTAAATTACTTTTTAATTTACAAAAGACTTTTGTTACGTACTAATACAAAACTTATATAACTCGAGATCTAATCACCCTCCGTATGACGCTGCGAAGTTGTAAAATACAATTTAATTTGTAAATCCGTGTCAACCAACAGACCGACCCTATCGTGGTTCGGACCATTTTGGATTATATTTTTTTCAATGAATTCTGCAGTAAATTTGTGAAAATTCATTTTTAATATAAAATTAAAATTGACAACTAAGTTATTGCTCAGGGTGTGATACATGTATCGCTTCTTTGAGAAGCATTATATATATATTACTTATTATTCTCTTTCATTGTCTGTTGCTCAGCATTTTTCGCCAATCAGATTGTTGTTGTGTTTACTTTTGATATATAGATTGAGAATCTTTTACGATATCCTACCTCTTCAATTACTCACTCCAGCCGGGGCTAGCGAAATTGTGAATCTCGAATACCCTAGTCGAGAATAGCAAAAGAAATATCGCAAATTGGAGAACTCAGAATGCACCACCGTCATTTTTTCTGTCTCTATCATCGATTATTCGTTACTCGTTGTCAAACAAAATCATAATGAATGTTATACTGATTTTGATTCCATATTATTCAAATTCATAATCCTCGTTTTATCAATACACTCGTACGTATGACCTGGCATTATTTTATTATTGTACAAAATTCTGTTATTATGATGAAACTATTCCATGTTCAAATAATTTATGAATAATAATATAAGATATCAGCTCCTTAGCATAAACAATAAACAGGTATTTATTATATTATAGACAAGGATTATCGGTATATTCGTATTCTTATTCTCTTTTTAAATTGTTTTTTTCATTATTATTGCCTTGTTCTCACATTAAGCCCCGTGTTCTCTATCGGTAATTATTATTTGCTTATATGAAAATTCATATAAAGGTAAATATCTAAACTTTATTTTCAAACTACTAAGTGAGTGATTTCTTGCTTTGCTCATAAAATTTATTCTTCCTATTATCGAGAATCTATTTTTAATTTTCATCTCAGATAATAAATCAATAATATATATTTGTTAAATTTCTAGCGCTCATTACAATAGACGAATAGCTTTGCAATCGTTCTATTTTCGAATCATTATTTTATTAATGTATTATTCTCTTATGAACGTCATAATATTATAATAGATAATACTTTTTAAGTATTTAAGTATTAAGTTCAACTGAATAATTATTTTATAATTTAAGACATCGACTAAGGGTGCTTAATGGAATTTCAATATCAAATTTGAATTGTTGAGACTTTGTACATTTCCATGTATTTAATCCGGGAACCCCGGGTTGTTAGTGACGAAATACATGGAAATGTGCAAAATCTTAACAATTCAAATTTGAACAACTATTTGTTTAAATATTTTTATTGTAATACTTAGTACCTATACCTACCTAATCAGAAAAGAAAGAAAGAGTTATTTCTTAATTTACTCCTGTTTTAAGCGCAATTATTAAATTTCAAGCCAACTGATCACTAAGCATCAATTAATCTAGAGTTATCATTTTAGATAAAATACATTGGCTATTTTATGAAGAAAATGGTAATTCAATTAATCTAAGATGTATAATGGAATTACGTATTTAATAATCTCAGCAGAACAGTCTAATTCCTAAATAATGTCATTTTCTCCTCGTAGTTCTTCCATCCATTCCACTACGACCATAACTACGACGAAGAGACTGATATTTTGCAATATAGCCATAGACAATAATTAGTTTTATAATCAACCGAGGTCATGAAAAATCAAAATGTTGGACACCATTCTTTACTCTATTTAATCAATAATAAATTACGCTCATCACAGGGTTGGTGCCATATAATATGAAACAATACACACAATAATTATTATTATAACATAACGAAATATGAATATAAGGATAATCAAAAAATCTTTTCAACAACAAAACTGTCCTTTAAATGCCGCGATCCTTTATAACAATCCTAAAGCATTATAGTATTATAACTAATGGAATGTACGTGATTTTAGAGGAACATTAAATTTATTTGAATTATTTTTTTCATAAAACTTTCTATGGTACTTTAAAGATACATTTTCACATAAAATAGGATATGACAAAAGTATGTAGGCATCAAAATGGCTTACCTCAAAGCAGATGAGATTCTATTTACATAATTTAAGCCTTCGGCGGTACTGCAACGATGCTGAACCAGAACGAAAACTGTGTTTGTCTATGGGTTTTATGTTATTTTTTATATCTTCTTGCTTAGAGTCTTTATCTCAATAAAACAAAGAGGGGTGAGTATCTCCTTCCAATTCCCGCCACCCGAGAGACGGCGTCGCATGATCGATGGGGTGTAGATAATATCTCACACGTAATATATATTATTTTATGACGTTTCCAAAAACACTTATTTACTAATATTATCTATCCACGGAACAATATTATTTCTATTAAGAATACATAACGTTTGTCAAATACTATTTCATCATTTCCGTGTAAATTGTGTTGTATATTTTAAACGTTCTTTGAATTTATGTGTATTTTCTATTATGTATAAGTAAACAATTATACTTATGTAAGTATAATTGTTTACTGATAATATTTGTTCAACCTAGGTATCTTTTATTAATTTATGTACCTATTTAAATTCTGTCATTTTTATTCTTGTGGAATAAATTTTATCTCTATTGCTTACTTCATTCCTATTGCCACAGCTAATTGACTTGGCAATAATATGTTCTTGATGTTTTAATTTGCCTTTGTTGTCTCCAATAAATACATACAAATATTTTGTACACTTTGTCCACTTCCAATGGCTACGTTGTTGGCCAGGGGGTAAAATTACATTGCAGTGTCTTTAAGACTGTGATTCGATCTCAACGTTCATCTTTCATTCTATCTTTCGATAAAAGCTTTCCATTACACATATCATGATTAAGCGTGCTTTGATGCATAGCAATTGTTCCCGAAACACTCCTGGCATTAATTTTAAATCATTTAATGCTGTTATGTAAAGTACTATAAAACCGTATTACCATTTTTTATTTTAATATAATGCATTTCCACCAAGAATTGACAGTTAACACATTAAAAGTGATCCGTATTACCTGTTAGCGGCTATATTTTTGAGTGCCCTGGGAATCTATGGGTCTGTTTCTTCACTCGAGATTCACGATATAAGAATATTATTAAATAGCGCACTTTAAAAAATTCACATAAATAAAGATGATTTCACTGATACGAGTAAATTACAAAAGTAACATTATGGCCACAACTGAAGTATTGAAACCAAATGCATTTATAGAATACTGGTTTAAGTTTATCGTTTAATACTTTCTGGTACAATACCCGTTAGTGGCACCTCGTAAGAATTAATACATTTGAGCGGAGTTAGCTTATTTGTGTCGAGTGAATTAGTAGAATGTTTTAGAAAAAAATATCGATTGCTTCAATATCAACCACCTGTAAACTGTCTTTAATATTAAGTGGAATTTCACTAAATCGAAATCGATTCAATATATATATTTTTAGACAAAGTCCACTCCGCCCTGTTTGCATATCTGCCATCCGCAACGAGTCGACACATTTTTAATTCCCACCCCCTCCTCTCTATCCGCGACGACCATAGACTAACCCCTTTATTGTGCAAGTCTTCAATAATTTAATTAACTTGCTACTGCTCATAATCATTTTTTTGCTGCAACAACTATTTCGTTTATAATTACATATTGTATAAAGTTTTTGTTAAATACTTACAGTAACACATACTTATTTGTAATGTATGCATATTCCAAGATTGATTTAAATTTTAGGACCGTTTTCTCCTAAATATGTACGGCAAATGCGTGTTCATTATATCTCATTACTTTCCTTCTTCTTAGTCGTGGAGCATATTATGGTCACTACAGAACACCTACAGGATTCTCTGTCATCCGCCAATCACTTTGCTATATCATACCACCAAGAGTCAACTGAAAATATTAGTCATTTATTGTTTTTTTTTTCTTCTCTCTTCTTTTCTGGACTACAGTTCGGAGTGAACTTTGGCCGTCTCAATCAGCTCCTCCACTCTGCCTCGATTTTCAGCGTTGCTTCGAATATTGCTGACCCCAGGACTCGTAAGTCTAGTGACATCAACCTATCCATTCGGCGAATGTGTGGTTCCAACATTCCTTCTTCTCTAATGAGAAGCAACGTTTCTTCTTCTAAATGTGAAGCATTTTGTAGGCTTCCACTCTACATGCACGATCTATATGCAGTTTTTTCTACCAATTATTATATTATCAATTTATCAATTTTTTTCGAATCGACAAATGTAAATGATCTCTATTTTACTTAAGTATTGACAAATTTTCGAAATATTTATTCATGGTGTATCATTGAAATTAAGATATAGCGTTTAGTTCATATGAGAAAAAATCCCTGATTAAATTTAAGTCAATTTTAATTTATTAATTTAAAATCCCTTTCAAGCTTTGCACAATAAATTATAAAAAATACCCCTTTTTGCAAAGGGTTAATTTTTGCGTCCGTGTTCTCGAGGCTCTTATTAATTTAGCCGGTGGAAGGCGGCATTTATTAATTTAGAGCCCCCTTTATCCCCCGCCCGTTCTATCTCACTCGGGGCCAACTAAATGAATGTTTACGACGCACGATGGACCGCGGGCCCTGCGTCTTATTTTTTTCACCACCCACATCACATTTTTAAACATTTATCTTCAGGGTATTTAAGAAAAGTCGCTTTCCTCTGTTCCAGAAGGATTATTCTTTCATGTTTTATTTTTTCTTCGTCTTTTTTACTATTCGCGATGGAAATTTCAATACTTACATCCGGGGTTTTTTTTATAATTACGAGTAGAAATATTTTCCACGAAACAAAAGTTTTTGTGATTACTGTTCTCTGTCAAACACAGTTATGGTTTCTGACAAATTCACGTTTATTAAACACAATACTTTTAAACGCAAAAGAAAATAGTCTACATAAAGATGCTATCTTTGATTACTAAAACCACTAATCAAAATTGGTATAACTGGAAACGCGGCTAAAATATCACGAATAATGTGTTTTATGCAGTCCGAAAAGAGTAATGCCGTCCATTAATCTGTACTTAACACGGCAGTATGGTAGCAGTTAATATTTTTTAGGAATTGAAAATTTTATTAACGAATATTTTGGTTTGAGAGTTCTTGATAGAATTGCGCTTAAATTAATATTGAATGAAAATGATTCAATAAGTAAGCGATTAGAATTATTACATTAGTCTGAAAATGTTTCTCGGTCATAGAAGCGAAACACATCTCAGACTTAATAACACAAGTTGATCAATTAATCAATTGTATATTGAAAACAAATATCCAAATAATTACGACGAATTTATGAAAATACGACAACATGATATACAAGCTATTATTCCAATTATTATATATTTACGATATTTTAAGCTTGTATATTACTAAAAATGAGTTACTATGTAGCTGCATGGAAACGCTTTTTTCTTTTCAGTATAAAACCTAGCTAGGGATATTAATCAAACTCTTTAATTACGAAATAATTTATCAAGACAATGAGTTGAATCCGACCGCCATCTTGGAATAAGCGTCATCAGAAAAATATAGCAAGTCCCCTGTTTTATCAACGTGAATTATTTTCTTTTCATTCAAATTAGGCAGAAATTATAATGCAAATGCAATATTAAACATTTCTTGCACCGCTGTGGGAGATAATGAAAATAAAATAAGCGATTGATGCAATATATCAAAGAAGATTAAAATAAAAAGAAAAATAAGGGCCATTTTATTTTTTATAAAAGATTCTATTTTCGAATCATGCTTGAAAAATATTTGCCGTTATTCTAGTCTTAGCAAAGACAATTTTTGTTATTTATGATCTAAAAGTAATTTATTATCGAACTTCCTATTTACGTACCAAAAGTATTTTTTCATTGTAGATGATTATTATTCAATAGTATTAATACAATATCACCTTTTTTAACACAGAAATTTATGACCTTGAAGATTCGGAGAAATTGATATTCAAAATTCGATAATGAAATCGATGAAGATCACAACACTTGAACGTCAAATTTTAACAAATTATGTTTTTTTCCCATTTGTATTATGAAAATATTTAAAACATTTCCGAAAAATGTTAATTTAAAAGAAAAGTAAGAAATACAGCTTTCTTTTCCGTGAGAAAGAAAAATTGTTTTACTTTGTACAACAAAAATTTTATGATTTTTGCGTAATAAATGAATATGATTCCAATAATAAAAAATTTAAATGTATTGCTATGTAAAATATTGTTAATAACTGATTAGACTTATGATTGGTACAACAATGACAAAAGGGCGTTACACGTTTGCTTCTAGAGTAGTAGGTGTGAACGGTATTCGTAATACGCGAATCGATTAAGTTAACTTGAACTACTAAATTTTAGCGCTCGCTCCGGGCATTGATTACATTAAAACACGATACTGAAACCAAGAATAGTTTTAGTCTAATCTTACTCGTAAAACTGCATCTCGCAATGCAGGGGCGGATCAAATCAATCTTCGTTATGCTGGAACGCTAGACTCTCTCGTCAAAGTTCTACCGGGCGATTTAATACCTACGAAGCCTTCGCTGCGATACTCTAACAAGACTTGCATTACGCTAATTACTAGACTGCAGTTCAGAGCTCTTTATCGAACTCCTTATTGGAATATCATTAATCACCTTGCCGCGGAGGTCTACAAACTTAAAACATTCCATCTACAAACAAAACATCAAGTTTTCACAACTTTCCAGCGCAACTTGCTTGGCCATTAGATGTAATTAATTACATGTTAAATAATTTGTTTCTAAAATATAATAACAAAAAAACTATTAAGTGATTGGATATACAAATTCATAAGTATCTATTCAATGACAGCTGAAAGCGAACACGAAATAAAATTATCGGATATATTACCACATCTTAAGACTTAGTTACAATCTCTTAAAATTCGATTGACGGACTATTACTTATGTGTTGTTGTGTACAGTGAAAATCAATATAATAATAAATATGTTATATTTCACAGTATCAGACATAAAATCATGCATTGTCGAAATTAAGCAATATTTGTTTTTCAGAAGAGATAAAAATCCAAAAATAGAATGAAATGAATGCTTATATTCATTTTATTATTTTATAATCAAAATGTTACATCAATTAGAATCATATCTCGTAGAAAATTCGCACTTTAACCAAATGTGATAGAGACGTAGCAGAGTAGTAATAAATGCTCTAAGGTTTAAGGTTTTTGTCCTACTCGATTGTGAGGCCAATGATTCGATTCGTCCCATGGATACTTTCATGCAATTATTATTGTATGCCTTCGAGTCCAATACCAACATTATAAATACATACACACATTCGATACATTTATTCTGGATATGCTTTTCAAAGAAGATATACTCGTAAGATACCTATTAATACAATAATAGTAAAAAATAACAATGTTATCAATTTTAATTAAGTACATATTTACCTTTATATCTTACTGCAAATCGTTGGATTAGTATCACCTTAGTTAATTAAATAAATCGTCACAAGTGTTTGTAACGAATAGTAAAAAAAAAAAAAGTGAATAGTAAAGGATTATTTTGGGAAGTGAAATTGTCAATATTCCCGAAGCACTATTTTTATTTCGTCGATATTCGAGGCAGTGCAGTGCGTGCGAAAGGGCACGGCACAACGGCACGGGGGGAGGGTCTAGGGTGAATGCGATAAATCTCAGTGGCGGCTTGCAGATAATTTGTGGCGGCGACCGCAGATTTGTTGCCGCGCGGCCGGAGTCGCACATAAATCAAAGGGGAGGCCTTCAAAATATATGGGAGGTGGATGGGGGTGAATAATGCACCAAGCGGATAGCTGTGCATCAATTTTTCCACTTTTCACCATTCTCATTCATTACGTATAAATATATAACTAACTACATATTGCATTGATCTATTAAGTCAGAAACGGAATCTGCTTTGTAGGTAAGTGGGGGAAATAAACCTGCTGATGAGCTGAATGTCGCAATCTCAGGATCCAGCTAGTTTTTCATAACCGAAAATACTCAAATGGCAAAACAAATCAAATGTTTAAGGGTGAGGTAGAAACTTTTTGACAGTGATATTCATTAATGTGGAAAAAATGGTGAACGGTTTTTTTTACAAACATTCTTGTAATTAATACGATAAAATAAAAAAGTATTTAGTTCTACAAAATTCGTAGATCTTTTTTAGAACTAAATACTTCGTTATTTTATCCTATTATAATGGAGTTCTACCAAGTAAATGCCAATTCAATCAATTCTTGTAATTATTGTACATAATTGGTAAAATCTAGAGTGGTAGAATTTTGAAAGTATCTCCTCCTTGTACTATAACACTTACCTCTACTGTATATAATATGGCAGATAGGAAGCCAGAGCAGTCCTTTAACAGTGATCAATTATTTTTTATTGAATAAATTAGTTTATCTCTACTAAAACGACCAATCTCATTTTAAAAATTACATTCACTCTTATAACATTTTATGAGCAATGAATTGAAAACATAAAAAAATATTTTTTGTATTTACAATTTTCTGTGTAAGAAGGTTACCTCGATTCCCTATTAATTCTTCATTTCATTCACTGGCAGCTTTTTCAATCTGAAGGGCGACCATGAAAAACAAGAATCTACTGCAATTTGTTGATAGATTCAGTACTTCATTTTGAAATTAAGAATGAAAATTGATTCTTGCCATGTCTTGATACCCGGTTGCTCAACCTCTTTTTTTTTGATGAGAGTAGGGATAGAAGGATAGGGCTAGAACAGGACTAGTGGATAGCTAATCGCTCTCGCTTCGCTCCGTTTTTAGGATCGAACGGTTGGTAGGGAATTTTAGACATCACTAACATCCATGCCTACGAACAGAAATCCAAAAATCAATTGAAAAATCAATTTCAGAAACTATCCGTTCCAGGATTTAAACCCAAGACATCCGTAACCGAAGCCAACGACGTTCTACATCAGGGCCAATCAACATCAGAGGTTGGCAAATCAGGGCTCATTGGCACTTGCATCAAAGGTCCAATGGTACAATGGCTTAATAAAGGTAAAATGCTGAAAAGGTTTTTAAATTTACTACCTCAAGTGAAGAAATGTCTGAAATTATATCCAGGAATGAAAGAAGCTCACAGTTTAAAGATGGTTACTTGTTATTTTTTTTATCACTGATTAAATATAAGATTGCAAGTGCAGTGAATTCATTCAAAGCTCAATTAGAACTATGGATGTCACAGCTACTTTAAAACAATTTAGCACATTTTCAATAGTGCCCTTTGTCATAAGCAAGCCATTTCAAGCAAATCTTCAACAAATTTCCTTCAATATAATTGCTGATGTATGTGTGTATGACTAGCTATTTTTCATCATTCAGTGATCATTTTTCAAAAAATCTGAAATCAAGGCATCTAAAATCAGAGCAGTATTTCAATCCCTAGAACTATATAGAGATGTGCATGTAATATGTTTATTATAATACAAACGTTAATTTATAAAAGACACAGTTAAAAAAATTCTTCTTTATTATATTTACAAAATGCTTAACAATAAGTATGAGAAAAAAATAAACGGTATCAAAAATCACTAAAATCTTAGAACCCGTGAAGAACACATTTCAATATTGAAGACATTGTTGTCCTGTCGATTGAAACCTGCAACAAAATAAAAATGTATGTAGTAAGAATAGCTTTAATATTGTCATTTTCCGTGACTGAGTTTAGACTAAAATTTTTAATTAATATCAAACATGCTTTGTAGATTTTGATATATTTTTTATTACTTTTTGCTGTACAGTAAATACTCGACTTACAGGAATTTGTAGTCAGAATTTAAAAAAAATCAGATATGTCTATTATATTGATTTCTCAGTTATTTCCATGCACTGTTGACAAACAAAAATGAAAAAAAATATATTCGAATAATAGAAGGTTCTGTTGCAATATTGTATTGTTAACATAAAAATTCAGTTTGAAATAGATCTTTTACCTTCAGCCTTGTTTCGTTTATATTGTACACTTTGATAATTTTAGGTATATTTTGCAATCAGAAACTAAGAAATGACTATATCCTTTGGCTTCGACTCATGGCTTTGAATACAGGCAAGTGCCACAAATGAAATTTAAATGGGAAATGCATACAAAAAAGAACCCATCCAATATCAACTGAGTCATAACTTATCTTGGTTGCTTCACAAGTCTTCTCTCCTATTATAGAATTAATTTTGAGGTGTAAATAAACAATAATAATAACGCAACACACTACCATGTACAAAGAAACAACACAGACAAAAAGGACAGTATCGGGGTAATAATTAAGTGTCTTTGATAGTTTTGTTAGCATGAATAATCGAAACAATGTTTCACTGTAGTTTAAAATAATTAATTTTTTCAAACTGAGAATAAAAATTAATCCATTTTTCTACAAG
This sequence comes from Himalopsyche phryganea, assembly GCA_022494535.1. Classification (NCBI taxonomy): domain Eukaryota; kingdom Metazoa; phylum Arthropoda; class Insecta; order Trichoptera; family Rhyacophilidae; genus Himalopsyche; species Himalopsyche phryganea. Next base: position 2,743,670 of record JAGVSL010000071.1, read on the forward strand.
CTGAAAATCTAAATTCCATAGCTGGAGACTTATTCTTATGTATTTGACATGTAAAAATAATCAGCTAGTTACCTTCAACATCTACATGCCGAATATAATAGTTATTGCAGTTGCACTATGCGTGTAAAGCACTTCATGGATTGGTCGGTTAAATCAGTAATGGTTACAATGTCAGATATTGAAGCTATATTGATTTATAATAATAAATATAATCAAAATCGATATGAAATGTTAAATGAGCGGTCACGAACAAATCAGACATAAAAAATTATTCAAGGTAATAACCCAACTAAACCGATCTATATAGAAATATTTTGGATTCTTGTGTTGAATATAAAAGTCTCGTTGTTTGCACACATCTAAAACATGAGAGCCCCGTGAGCAAATATAATAGAGATTATTAAAATTTATCAAAAACGAATCAACCGACCTTGCAGTCTATATTTTCATGACATATGGTGGGGATGAACATCAGTGCCACGGCACCTGCCCAGGATTGGTGATGATGCCGAGTTTGTAGTAGCGAGCAGTGGTATTGGTGGAACTTGATGAAGGAGCGGAGGGAGGGAGGGGTGGGGCTGGTGAGTGGGACGTTGGAAAATTGTTTGCTTGAAGAGCTGAAGCTGTCTCACCTCGTAGAACTCCGGCGCAGATCCACTGACGTTGGTATTGCACTATGACAAAAATAAACAATTTTTTTAACGATGACTTACTAGCCATACATTCAATGATTCCACTAGGGAAAATTACACTTCATTCCAAAGGCGTCCTATAGATAGTGAGTAGATCTGAGTAGGGCTCACATTATCCACATCCTCTTTTACTATCTTTGCACGGTTTTTCTTTCGTTTTGAATTCTCACCAGAAAAATTCTCAGAAGTAAATAAGTATTTTGCAAAGTGGAATATTGGACCATTTTTGCTGAATTAATAAATATTATGAGTAGATATTTATTGATTGTATTGGCGTTTACTTCTACAAGAATTATAGGAATTGATTGATAGCTATTTAGGCTTCACGTCATCAGAACTAATGTAAAAACTATAGAAGTATATTTTTACCTTATTTTAAGTATTAGTAACTATTATAATTACATAAATCAATATGCGACTTTTAATTCTTGGATTCAACCCGTAACCCTGCAACTGACAATAGAACAAACGCCCAAGAGCCTTCACTGCTCAGCTGCAGACCAGCAAATAACAATAAAATATCTAAATCGAGATATAAAAATAATACATACTTTTCCATAGTCGAACTGTAGCATCATCCCCTGAAGATGCAAGTAGAGTTCCGGTAACATTCCAACATACTCTCCAGGCAGGGGCTCCATGCTGATCTAATGCAGCAGCTACTTCCGATAAGTATCTACCTCCCCCTTCCCTGAAATAATTCATTCGATTGCAAAATTTATTTTAAGCCCAATGGAAATCGGTTTTTACTTTGAGGTTATTCATTTTTAATATACAGGAGACCTCAGGGACCCTCTTTTAGAAGTCAAATATCCAGCCATACCTTACCATTTTCACAAAATGCATTTTTATAATGTGGGTAAAACTAACAAGTAATCATATGATATGCATTTTTTTTTATACCCTGGATTTTGATGTAGTGAAATTCCACTTAATTGACACTTCAATTTCAACAAAACATTGTACAATTGTCAATTATTATTGTATAAAAATGAACTTACGGTTTTAAAGACAGTATGCGAACATCATTTGTAGCTATAGCGAGCAAATGATATGACCGCCCTAAATTAGGAGCGAATGCCAAGTCGTGAACAGGCTCAATGAGTTGAGGCCATGTTCCAGCTGGCTCCACACGAGACCAGCACCGAGCACCTTCATTGTACTCCAGAAGAACTATACGACCAGCCTCTGAGCTACCGGCTGCTACCATCGGTGGATGAGCTCTGAAAATATATATACCATTGTTAATACTATCAGTTACGTGCATTACTATTTCTGGAACTTTAACCGAGTGGTCAACGCTTATGAATGTTTATCCTATTCGGTTGTACGGTTATGGGTTTGAATGCCAGACTTACATACATTAAAATTTTAATCGATTTATGTTATTGCATCCAAGCGCAAGAATGACTGTGAAGTTACTTCCCACTCATGTTCTATACAATCTTAAAAACCAGACATACAGAGAATGATTGGCTAGCTGCTTATACTTTCCTTGCCCCGCAATAATATTTTTTTAACCATCTCCCAAAAGAGAGGTAGGGTAACTAAATTACACCCAGTTCTAGTAAAACAGCGTCAGTTGAGATGCTATATTAAGTCTTTATGCTCCACATATATAAGTGAAATATATGCATTCTACAAACATTAGATAAAACTGGAATCTGTGACGTTATTATTGCAGTCATCTTTTTAACACTGGCTTTGTGCAAAGAAGCTAATATCATTCAACCAGATAACAAGTACAAAGAAAATCATTGTCCATGTTCAGTAACTATGGAACAAAAAGATAAATGGTGTAGAAACCTGGATAAAGAAGGGTTCCACGTGAGACAGCTAAGTGGAACTTTGGTAGGAATTTCATGTTGCAGGGTCCATTGTGCTAAGTTCATTACATCTGGAGCTTCATATATTCTGGAAAAACATATTATGAATTCAATAAAAGAAAACATTTTAGTTACATATTTTGGACAAACTCTACTTAAAGTTTTCCCCATACAAAAATTGAATAATAAACTAACATACATTTCAATAATGTTTACAACTCATGGGGGACTGATTTACCAGTCCTGTTGAGATACTCCATAATCAAGAAAATGGTTAAAAAATATGTCATGGTTATGTGTATACAATAGGTGCGTTGTGTTATATTATTTACTAATAAAAAATAATAAAAAACGTTGCTACATGTTTTACACTTTAGTGCTGGAGATGCGCTAAACACGTTATTTATTGCAGTGTTTCCCATATGTTTAGCACCTGCGGACCGATAAAAATATAAAAGCCGGATTGAAAAAAAATTGTATACCAGCACCTGTATGCGACAATCGGTTGAGAATGGTGTACATATTGTATAAAAAAATGGTTAACTAAGATGGTTTTATATTCATATTCAGGGGAGGGCACGGATTAAGATGTGCAAAATAGTCATATACTACATTGAGAATGATGGCAATAGCCTACATTGCATCGGACACAATAAAAAAACAAAAATAATTATCAATAACTGAGCACATTGTAAAACTAACCTTATAATTCCATCGGACGAACATGTTGCTATAAGAAGTCCTAGAGTTTTAGGTCCAAACTTAATGTCAGTGACAGAAGTTCTTGAATCAACGAGACTATTGCGGCGGACCCATTGTTTCCTGCCACGCTCTCCAGCCCCAGCTGCTTCACCTATATGAACATTGTACGATAATAATTATAAACAAAGGAAGGTACTGCAGAAACCGTTACATAAATAATGTAGAACCAAATCAGCACTATTATTGGCTTGGCTTTTTGTAGCATATTTGGGGTTAATTTAGAAGTTTATTAGGAACTATAACCTGATATAATCTGATCATTGTGGCAAAGTGTTAGGACTATATGGCAATTTCTTAAAATGGAAGGTGTTATATACTTTTAACGTTTCGGAGGTACTGCTGAAATGTCAATGGTCAATTGCATATTGCAATAATGCAATCATTTCTTTACATTAGCGTATCTAAGTTCATCTGTATTAAAATCAGTTTAATTTAAAGACTCATTGCTTGAAATACACATAAGTAATCTATAGTTGTGCTGGGGACGTTGAACAATTTTATTGTGGCACAGGGGAAGACGGCTTCAATCTGGTAAAGAAACACTGCTCTATGGCTCCCATATTAATGTTATTTCGGCACTCAAGGATTCAAGTCCCTGAATGCCACATCTTAAGCAATTTAACTATTATTAGTATTTGAAATTACTTGAAAAAGCGAGTGAATTAAGACCATATTAATCAATCAAATACTTCGTTCGGGATCACACTACCCTGTACCTGACAGAATATATTAATTTACTGACCACTTTCTTCCCATACAGCAGCTGTCCGATCGAATGAACAAGTGGCCAAAACCTGCCCAAACTCAGGGTGAGCCCAGGTCACCTTCCAAACTGATCCACTGTGAGCTTTCCAGCTGGCTGACAATTGCCAACTTCCCTTAGCGTCCTGATCCCAAACCTACAACAAAACATGACAAGTGTCAAACAACATTGTACAATAGAAATATAAAAATATTAAACAGGTAAATGGCGTTGAATTTGACAGAAAAACAAACATGTACTGGTTGAAGATAGGCGTTTGTAACAATTACACATTATCGATATGCCGTCGTTGTAAATAAAAATTACAAGTCCACATAACCTTAACAAACTGATCGCTAGAGCATGTCGCCATACGTTCTCCGTAGAAATCGTAAGCCACGTCGTGGATTAGATCTTTGTGATCAGCATTTATTGAACACGCCTCGAACATTTTGAATTTCAACACAAAATAAACGCCGACAGTTCAGTTGACCGCCAAACGTGACAGTTGTCAAAAGTTCTTAATCTCTATTGTATTTATGGCTGTTCGTTACTAGATACCATACCAACTAAAGATAAAATAATTTTACTAAAAATATTACCTATATGAAAGTTGTTACTTTATATTAACTAAATTTGTTTCTTTTCTTTTAATTTTACTCTTTTATCGGTGTTTTATATTATTTCAAAATTAATATATGATAAATATGCTTTTATATTCTTGGTTGGTACAACTGGTAATATAAAAATTTTAGCGCTAATGTTTAATGTCACATAAATACTAAAATTTTCTATTCTTCCGAATTTTCAGAATATTAGTATGTATATTAGTATAATATAGAACCTATAATACTTTTCTTCGTACCTAACATTCTTTTGCCATGCCCACTGCTATATAATAAATAACATAAATTAATATTGAATACATAGCGGTTTCTTCAAGGTGAAACTTGGAATAATAATTGTAGGTATTATTATTGTGAAGATTATGAATTACAATAAAAACAGTAAAATTTCATTGTCGTAATTTTAAATAAAAAACACTAAAATTGAATACGAACATTACAATGAAACTGGACATAATGAAAAAATGGCTTACGTAATAAATAACCAAAACGGTTTTTCAAAAGTTTATAGCCCCATAACATGATGATCAAACAAGAAATAACCTTCCTGCACGACTTTAAATGTTATCTTTATCAAAATTATAAATTAAAATTATTCAATCGACCAAGATGACGTCCTTCTTTTTGACTTAGGCCATTGTTGTGAAATATTTTTAGAAACTAGGGAACCAAAATTTCTTTTTTGGATGTTGTCGCCATGTGAAATCTTTCTCATAATAATTTAAGACGTCGACTGAGGTTGCTTGATGGATTTTCAATATTAAATTTGTTTTTTTTTTTTTTAAATAAAACAATTCATTTGTACTACTTCCACATATTTATAATGATCAGGACCGGTTTCGCTCATCACGAGCATTATCAGTTGATAATGCTCGTGAATTCATTATAAATATGTGGGAGTAGTACAAATGAATTTTGTTTTATTTTTTAAAATATAATGTCTTTCCACCAAGAATTGACAGTTAACACATTAAAAGTGATTAAATTTGTTGCCGAAAGGCGAAACTCAAGTCGTAAGTGACAAAGCGTATGGAAATGCACAAATTTTGAACAATTTCATACAGTACTTATCTCGGAGGCTGCATTGCAGTCTCTAAGAGTCGGCAGCAGTTATGGTTCAAATTACTGATCCAAATGTCAGTGATGGTTTATTCTAGAATCTTTTTGGTATTGTAAAACGTGTAAATAGACCTGAAATACCCTCTTAGCTACACCTGTCAACAGTTATCATTCATATTAAAAGAGATATTGATGGGTAACCTTAAATTAACTAAATGGATTAATATTGCATAGAAATAATTTTAAATATAGAAAAAATATCATCTTTATTTTCACCAGCACTTATCATAACGATTTAATTCAATTAATAAGCTTGTAATTTTAAAACATTTTTATCTGAGGCAAACATATATTGTAGAAAGAATTTTCATCAAAATCATTTAACAAGCGCCATTCTATCCAGTTGTCATTTTGTAGCTTAGCGAACGATCTCGGGTTTCCAACAAAATGGGGATCCTGCAAATGCAAAAAAAAAGAAAAATTATTTGTTAAATCTGGAAGTTTTACATTTTTTATTTCCACAATCAATTGATGTTTGGCCATGCAGGACCTGAATCTGAAAACTTCCAAATAGCACATAGCTTTTAAAAAGAAATTCAACCTGTACATGCTTTTTGTTATTTAGTTATATCCTGTCTATTCCTGAAGAACCACAATAAGGAACAGTATTTTAATCGTCAAAGAGCAGATTCACAGATCCATATACCTTGGGTCACCAGAATTACAATGAGACCATTCTTCTGAGCTAGATGATGCTAAGAAATTGTATGTAAGTAGTAATTCATTTAAGATACTTACAATAACAAGCAGATATATTTTTTTCCTGTCGACATGTATTCCAGCAATTCCTTTTGATGAGCAATCCATGCTGCCCCCCATCATTACAAGGCTTTGGAACTGCTCGAAGTGCCCACATAACGTTTCTATATAGTTTTTCAAGTCTTTGCCACGTTGGACGTGAATTATTTTACATGGGACATCATATAACTGGTCTATTACCAAGCAGACCTAAAATAAATTCACACAGATTATTTTTAATAGTACGTGAAGAAGACCTGGAATCCGTTCATAGCCAGACATGATGGTATCACAGAAAGTTCTTTAAGCTCGACTAGTTCAAAAAAGGAGAGCAGATTACAGGAAGCTCCACACAACCTTTGGGAGTGTCTGTCAAAGTTTGTAGAAAGGGAAGAACTGCACAAATGGTCCTCGAATCGGCCAAACTCTCGAATCGGTCGGATAGGGAGAAGGGAATGATTCATCGCAGACATCCATGCCTTATAACACAAATCTTTTAATCAATTTATGAAACTGTCCATACTGAGATTCTAAACATTGAACACTGCAAGTGAAGCCAACGACGTTGATAACTGGACTACAGGCACAACTGGAAAGGACTAGTTTTAAAGAAATTGCTTTCTCTAGAGAATGAGTGCAGCCCTATTTTGATAAATGGGTAAGGTAGGAAGATTTTTGCACCTTTGGATACAGATTCCTGAAAATCAATTGAAAAATTAAGTAATTTAAGACATCGACTGAGGGTGCTTGATGGAATTTCAATATCAAATTTGGATTATTGAGATTTTGTACACTTGTCAGTTCGAGTTCATTCGTGTGCTCGAATGCCTGAAGATGCCGAAAGGCGAAACCCGGGTCGTTAGTGACAAAATACATGGAAGTGTACAAAATCTCAATAATCCAAATTTGAAAAATTAAGGTATAATAATTTCAATTTTGGGATTCGCATTATTGGTATTGAAGCTCTTAAGTGAGATCTCTGTAGTTTATTGTAGTCATTATCAAATTTATGTATATATTTTTTTTAATTCACTTTTTAACAGAGGATTAGGGCCAGACCGCCCTGGTTCTGATTCATTTTAATTTAGGATAAAATTTTAAGAATGGAAAAAAAATATCCAGTGAGATGGAGCACTACAAATTTTCCGTGCCCTTGCTCCAGGTAGAACACTGTTGCTTCACTTATGGATCTTTGCTTTTTAATGTGGATCATTTAAGGTTACATTTTTTAACTTTGTTGAACCAATTTGATAATTAACGCACTTGCGTGTCATATTTACATACAAAATGATTTCGTCAGCAGCCGACGCGTTAAAATACAAAGTTTACATACCTACCTCAAAGCTTCCAATCCATTCTTTGGAATTCATAAAGTCACTAGGCTTATCTTCAAGATCAACTAAAACAGTTTGAATTTTAGGAATGCTTGGAACTTGATTGGTGGCATTTTTAGTCGTATTCTTCAAAATCCACGAGCACATTGATTGTAGTGTTCGATAACCACATCCCCACCCCTAAAATTTAGAAGATTATACATACGTAATTATTCAAGATGTTTTAAACCGATGCACTTATTGTTGACTGTGGTAGCAAAACATGCTGGTTGGCCAATGTGTGCTGAGTGTGATGAGTGCTGTGTACACGGACGGCCAATTTTGATTGGTGTCCATTTCATTTATTGAAAAATAAATCTGGGCAGGCTATCGCACAATATGTTAGTTTTTAAGTTGATGGAATGAAAGATTTGGTCAACAGCCTGCCGATCGTATATTGAGTTTGAAGGCGGCATTTTAGATAATCATAAAAATAATAATATTTACCTACGTACCCTGTCATTCACTCCGTCACACAAATAATGGTAATAGTCGAACTCTCCTTTAATTAGAGTTGTTTGCCCATTTTTTGTAGGTAGTTGCAAGTTTTGCGATAAATCAATGCTTATTAAATGACTCATGATTTTATGTCCAGTGTAAATATTTACTGCCAGGATTGGTCACTGTGTACAATTAATTATACATTATTTTCCTGTCTTTGTTTACATGTCAGTTTGAAAGATCTGCCGATACTTCTTCTTCTTTTCATAGGAGAACTAATTATTTCTCGTTTTTTAATAAATTGGATGGTTTCAAAATTTTAAGCAATCCACATAGTTTTCCGTAAAGAAAGAAACAAATATTGGTCAACTTTCAAATTCATAATATTTAATTTTATTCCATCCACGATAATTTAATGAAAAAATATCAATCGATGCTGTCTAAGAATAGAATAATCTACCTACTAATATTATATTATACGAACTGTTGTAATAAATAAAGTCTAGTACCTTGTGTAGGTACGCCGTATAGTTTTACACTCCAACTATAAAATTTGGCTGTAGGATTTAAGATCACGGGATCTATACCAATACATACACGGAATTAATACACTGACATGCTTTGTGTATTATACAGAAAGCCCATCAATGTAATAAAAGTGTACAGTTTTACGGCGTATACTTTACCCACAAATAGTTTTTTCAATTAGGAAAATTGAAAGATATTCGTGTTTAGAATGTAAAATTTATATAAGATATGATATACGAGTTATATGACTCAACGTATTTTTTTGCGTTTTTCGAATCTTATTTAAAGCATTATAACTAAACTAAATCAATGTTGAAACAAAACTTATTCATAATATTTTCACAATATAAGAAAATATCACGCTTCTAGGCTGGAGATGGAAATCGATGTCTTTTATTAATTTTATATTCATCATTTTTAATCTTTGGAATTTAATGTTACTGGCAAGTTAGTAAGTGAAATAACTTCACGTCATTAGAAATTGAAAGGTTGCCTTTCCTAACTTCAGAATAGTTCGTCATCTGTAAACTAGTCGGTGCGTCGTGGATTTCAGTGGTCTTGACTGATACAAAATTTATTTATTAACTCAATTAATTAAATAATCTAATGGAAGATTCAGAGCCGAAAGATTCTAACCCTGAAACTGCCACCGAAGCCAAACGAGTGGGATGTTCTCATTATAAGAGAAGAGCAAAATTTGTTGTAAGTATTTTGCTTCATTTATAATATACTGCAGTTTTTATTTGACAATCAATACCTTCATGTGTGCGAGACATTTTTTTATATTCATCGTCCAATAAACAATGGTCTGTTGCATGACTTTGCTTCATTAATTGGTTTCCATCTTCAATCTGTCGTTTCTTTCTTTATGACGTATGAAGATGAATTTGCTACTTCACTTAATAGTGCAAGATGAGTTTGTATTCTTACTTAATTTACGAGTGTCACATAAGGGTCATAATATTTTGATACACAATTAACTTCCAATGAAAGGTCGGAGTTATTATTCAGTAGAATGTTGTACATTTTATAAATCTCGTATTTTTAATAATTATTATAGAAACATCTTTCACTTGTTATTCAAAGCAACACCCACTCTTGACTGCGCGAAAAATTCTTCCGTTTAAAATTTCTCAAAATCAACATAAAACATTTGTCATGTCCATATTTTTTGACAGAATATATAATCATTATGTTTTCTAAGTTTCTATGTTTTTATCAATATTGTCAAATAATGAATATCATCAATATTAGGGTTTTTATTTTCTTGCTACTAGGTATCTGAAATATACTGACTTAATAATATATACCACATGGAGATATTAATAATGATATGAAGATACAATGCATGTTCATAAAACCTCCATGTTCATATTATTACTTTTGTTTGAAAAGTAAATTAATAGAAGTGTGTTATATTATATATTTCACCCATGTGGTATTTCAAATTGGAGGTTATTATATTAATAGTGAAAATGAAATGGATTTAAAAAAAAACATAGTCATCCTATTAAATTCTGGTGGTTTAATGTTTTAACGTCTTCATTTTAAGAAATGTCACCAACATAGTAGCTCTAAGAATTTTAAATTTAGAACACTTTTACAAAAATAGATCATTTCTGAAAAATATTTCATTGATAGCGCTGGCTGGGTCTGGGTGTATATAGTTTAGTAACAAATTTAATAATATATGAAGATTTCTGTTCCAAAGTTTTGGAAAAGTATTATTAGTAATCACCAATATTTACGACTCGGGATGTTGTGGAATTCATCAAGGTAGCTTTAATAATATTTTTTCTGTAAATAGTAATTTACTACAGTGCATTTTGCTATCTTAGCAAACAATGTTAGCTTAAATATTCTACTGGGCTCCTTTAAAAATATATATTGTTGACTGTAAAATTCAATGTTTTGTTTTCTTACAGACACCATGCTGCAACAAGTTCTATATGTGTCGATACTGCCACGACGAAAGCGAAGAGCACTACTTCAACAGAAAGACGGTGACGGAGCTGATCTGTACGGAATGTGACACACGGCAAAAGGTTCAAGCTGAATGCGAGAAGTGTGGAGTCAGATTTGGGAAGGTAAATACACCATAATGGCAACAATGAATCGGCACAATATAATTTTGGGTTATAATGATGAAATGATATACAAGTTCACCATTATTGTCTGCCCAACAACCCTGCACAAATCGCATTCTTGAAACGACTATTTTCCATCCAATTGACAGTGTCTAGTGTTTGATATTTGGACCTACTAATTGACTGAGTACAAATGTAGTGTTTGCTATTTAGGATATGCCTTTCCATTCAGGCGGTGTCCGTTTGGTGTACATGGCCAGAACATCCGAGTCCTTGGTATATTTTGATTCATTCTTTTCGGAAAGGCTGTAGATATTTAACATACTCAATAATTGTTTTAGTTTTTTGTTTTAATCCTTGTCCGCTAACAATTGGAGCATATGACTTCTCTAAGAGAAGCTTTGTTACTTAAAATGGTTGTCATTCAGTACCTAACTCTTTTTAGGAGAGGGTCAGGACTAGTAGTCAGATAATTTCCATAAATTGTGTCACTAACGACACAAGTTTCGTCTTTCGGGATCTTCTGGCATTGAAGTGAACTTGAACTAACAGTATACAGCTCTTATTGTTTTTATATAAAAAAACTATGTAAGAAAATTAGGCTATATTATTATTACCACTAAGTCTAGGAACTGAATTGATGTCATCTAAATTTATTTGAATACTGATTTCGTATTAATGAAAAATCTTAATTGGGAAAATATTTGCATAAATCATTACAAAATCTTTAGGTTTTTGTGCAAGCTGTTATAAGAATCAATTATCATTAAAAGGTAATTGGGAAAGATCATAACATAGAACTAATTACTCATTTTAAGTTATGGGTTTTTATTGGTATGATAAACATCTGAAAAGGTATATTCAAACATTTATTTATTCTTTCACATCAAAGATAACTCAAATTAATATTATTTGTAAGCAAAAATGTTAAACAAATGAAAATAAATTATTGAATGACTAACATACAATGTATCATCAATTTTTCATTTCATCAAATACTTTAAATATCATTTCAATGAACGTAAAATAAAAACATCTCAAATCATTTATTAAATGATGTATCAAGACTTATGTATCTACAATGTGTAATGTGATATCTTTTTTGTTCAGTAAACGTTGATAAACTTTCATTGTAATGTAATATTGTAGAATTGATTATCATATCTCAAACAATTATGGCATCTGTTAAATCTCTCTGCAATATAATATATTTTGATTTATTAATTTAAAGTTTATTTTCCTGAATAGATATCACAATGAAATTTAGGTGTTAATTTCATTGGATAATAAATTTATTTTATAGATCAATATTGACTCCGAAGTTTAATAAAAGTCAGCAATAAAACAAAATAATGTTGTCATAGCAACAAGGCGACAAATATTAGGAGCCAATGAATGTTATTTTTTGATTTATTATATGGATACATGCATGTATTTTTCTGTATAAATTTGTGATAAATATTGTTTTTACTTTATGCTTATTGATCATGAAGCATTTTCCAGCTACCTTTTGGGCCCAGCAGCTGTGGTGTTGGAACATTTTTATCATTGATATTGTTACGACTTTTAGGAGCCACACAAATGCTGGCCGAACTTATTTTCGTTAATAAAGTCACCATTGAAAAGTTGCAATGATTAAATATTGATTAGTTCATCATTTAGTTGATCATGATGATAGTCAATGTGAAAAAAAATTGATAAAATAAGTGATTTCACGGCAACATATTATGTTATGTCAAAGTTTTCGTCATATCTTTCATATTTATATAATTACAAAATAATTAATATATAAAGATTAAGAGACAAATAAACATAAAGAATATTAAATAAATAATTGGCTAGGATTTGAAAAGAAACAAATTTTTAACAAATATTTCGGAGAATAATTCATAAAGAGAGTCCAATTGTGGGTTCTCATGTGCTACACAAGAGACAATGGCGATTAATTTAAATTTGAAACGTAAAATTGATTATCTCTTGGCCTAATATTATACAAATTGTTTACTTGTTTCATACTTCTATATTGGCATATTTTGTACTCCCATTTTGGTATGAACTATCAGTTGACTATGTGAAAGTTAATATATGACGACATCGATACGTATGATAAAAAAAATTGTGCATAGACAAATTTTCTCTAGCTAGAAATAGCTTTCCCGTTCCTGTATCATTTTAACTTTGCCAAATTTTTATGACTGTAATATGGAGCTCAAAGATAATAAATCGAGAATCTTCAGCTCATTCTTGAACAATTAAGTGAGTTGAAATGTGTCTTTGTTTTTCCTCAGTATACGTGTCTGGTGTGTAACCTATTTGATGATGAAGACAAGAAACAGTACCACTGCGAAGGCTGCGGAATATGCAGAGTCGGCGGTCGAGATAGATTCTTCCACTGTGCCGTCTGCAATATGTGCCTGCCCATGCAACTTAAAGTCGACGGACATAGGGTGAATATGTATTTCTTTTTTAATTGTTGAAACTAATGACTAAGTGGAGTTAATTAACCCTCTGAACCCTGAATTGTTTTTGAAAAAATATTTTCAAAAATCACATGTGAATGTCTGTTCTGAAATGAATTAACGATTTTCAATTAGGTATGCAACGCAATGGCAGTAACAAGTCCCATGAATTGGACACTGTCGGTTTAATAGAACTTATATTTTATTATTGATGTAAAAGCAATTTGCAACACCACAGGATGGATGTTGATTTTATATTATTTCACATTGATTTATAATATTATTTAACTAATATATTATTATAAATCGTTTTAGATTATACGCTTATATATGATAACTTTCATAAAAAGCAGGGCGTGGGTGTCAGTGATACTGTCAAACCTCTCCCTTCCTACATCAACATAGTATTTATGGATTGGCTAATTGATGGTTTTTATAAACCACATTCCACATTACTCTACTCTTAATCCAGCCTTTCAACACTGCATACCATTTATTACTTAAAATTAATGCGCTGATGTTGATTTTGACTATATTTAATTATGAAATACAATTTTAACAATACGCTTGCTTGTTCTCATTTTAGTGCGTTGAAAACGTGTCCCGCTCGAATTGTCCAGTGTGCCTAGAAGACATCCACACTTCTCGTATTCCGTGTCACATCCCTGACTGTGGGCACCTTCTCCATCGGACTTGTTTCGAGGAGTTGCTTCACTCAGGGCACTATGCCTGCCCCACCTGCCAGACTAGTATGATTGACATGGCCGTTGTAAGATAATACATAATTTACTTCATATAATATATAACTACTAGCTTAACTTTATATTCTTGCTCTCTGTTAAAAGAGAGATTGTGTGACTGACTTACAACCAGTTATTGTTGTTCTTAAAACTTCTCTTAAAATTTGTAAATCATATAAATTTAAAAAAATAAAATACAATTCATTTGTACTACTTCTACTACAGCATTATCAACATCAGTTGATGAGCGAAACCGGTCCTGATGATTATAAAAATGTGGAAGTAGTACAAATGAATTGTTTTATTTTTTTAAATGTAATGCCTTTCCACCAAGAATTGACAGTTAACACCTTAAAAGTAATAATATAAATATATTAAAAATATCCATTTAGAATTGATATTATCTTGCACTTCACAAGATAAATATAAAATTGAAGGATTGTTAATTATTTTTAAACCATGTTCTCCGTCAATGTGATGCGTGACTCCTTATGGAGTTTATCTCAACCTGAAAGAACTGCTTGTTTCTCAGTTCCCCGACCTCTTTTTTCGAAGGAAGTAGGGATAGAAGAATAGAAGGCTAGGGCTAGGAGAAGACTAGTGGTTACCTAACGTCGTTATGGCGCAATATTTATGATTGGATATGTGGGGTGGCGTTTTATACATCACAGACATCCATGCCTTCAAACAGAAATCCACTAATCGATTGAAAAATCACCGTAACCAAAGTCAACGGCGTTGACCACTCGACCGCGGGCCCGGAAATTATAAATGCTTATTGATTATAAAGAGTATAATCTGCTGAGGCTTTTTATCTACGGCTATTTCCTAAAAAGTAATGAAACCAAATTCAGTGTTTCATGTGGAGTACTAATTCCACAATTTTATGCAGAGTTACTACCACTAGCTATGAACAGTTCAACTACATCTCGCGTTGTTCGTTTGTATGTTCGTGTGTGACATGTCAAATAAAAAGGCATGCATGTTAATTTAATAACAATATGCAAATCTTATTTACAGCTGTGGAAATATCTAGATTCTGAAGTAGCAATGACTCCTATGCCACCTGAGTATTCAGAGTACAAAGCAACTATTCTGTGCAAAGATTGCCATAAAGTGAGTGAAGTTATCAACCTCTTAGCCCTTGATTATTATTCGTTTGTCTATATTCTTTTTCTCTGTCAAACGTGCACACATTAGATTAGACTGGGAGAAATACAACAACACACAGATGAATAACAATACGTTGAGTTGACAAACCCATCCCTCAACCTATTTTTATTCATTTTTTTATTGTTGTATTTCTTTCAGCGTATTCTTACATGCATATTTACTTATATTAATACTTTTGTCATTATATTTCCCATTTATTTGATAGTCCAATTTTTAAATGATAACTTGTATGGTAAAAGATTCAATGTGGAAGACACAATGCATTAAACATTCTTTCACTTCTTCCAATCTTTAAAATAACCATAAAATTAAGTGCCTGCAGTCCTCATATAAAATCAATGATATTTTTTTATTGTAATATTGCAATAAGCATCAAAAGGAATCTTAATATTATTGCAAATGTCTTGCCAATTACAATAAATTTGAGAAGTAACAAAAATGCTGTTTGTGCTTAGGTATAAATGGATAACTTCTGAAGATTTGTCGCTTCAAAAATGTATAGCTAGTAATCACATAATATTTGGTCATAACTGTCAGAGTTATCTTATATACTTTTTTTTAACTTCTTGCAAATCATTATATCTATATAATATGAACTTTGATGAAACATTTTTTCAGCTCTCAACGGTTAAATTCCATGTAGTCGGACTGAAGTGTGCCCATTGTGGAGCATACAACACATGCCAGACAAAGGGATTTCAGAAGTATGTATAAATAACAGCATTTTTACCCCATTTTTATATTTTCTGCATAAACGCTAATAATAATTTAAAAACGTTTGTTGCCAAATAATGTGTGTAAATGCTGGTTTTTCAATATGTCAAATATATCTTTTCATCGTGACTACTTTATTCCTGTTTATTAAAAAAGGTCCATATGTACAATTGTTTAACTCCAATTAAGGCTGAAATAACTCCATCTCTATCTGTCAATATTAATAGTAATATGATAACTAATTGAATATTTATTTTTCTATAACAATGACTCCATTTTTAAAATTCATCAGAGGTCGCGACGGTGCACTAGAGAGCGTACTGGCGGGTGAAGCCTCCGCATCGTCGTCCAGCTCGGCGGGAAGCTCTTCGTCGGACACGACAGATAATAAGCAGACCGCTGACACCGCGTCGATATCTCCGAGAAGCCGACAGTCGAACGGCACTAGCGGCTCTCCGTCGGGCCAATCGACTTCCAGTCAAGCGGAGGCCGATCTGTCAGGCAGGAGTTCTCAAGAGGACGATCTCAGTGCAGAACAATTAGATCTACCGCAGCCCAGCATCACAGACGAACCTCCGCAGGCCTGACACTAACCGACTCGCTTGTCAGCCTTTGAACTTTCTCTCGAGAAGTGTGTAAATGGGTGAACGGACGATTTGCATCGCTTAAGTCAATTCAAATGCTAGAAGGCAATAAGCGAAACTGACTAGACATGAGTCTTTGAAACTGTCCAGTATGTACATGATTATTTTTCATATGAGAATTATCGCTCACCGGGAAGATCTCGCCGTAAGCGCATACATTTCGCGATACCTTACGTAAAAGCTATCTCTTTTTTGCCATATTTCTGTCTTATGCCAATCAGTTGACATTTACTGGCATAATATATGACATCGAAGGTAAACAAACTCCACTGAGAATGTTTTTCATTAACCTCAAAAATAATCGCGAGAGAGAAAATCCAGTATGCTCAAATTAGAGACCCCGGAGTACTGAGGAGACGGTTAAAAGAAATTTGTGTAGAGGCTTTGCTCGTGGAAAACAAAATTGTTAATGCGTACAAAAGGGTGTTCGGATTCATACAGTTTGATGTTATGAGGGCATTTTGTAAAATATTTCCTTATCGATACACCGGTTAATGAATTATTCTACAAAATCTGCATTTTTAGAGGAACCATTTTGACTTTTGTTGTGATAATAGCGCAGCTATGTTTATGAGACGGTGTAGAAATATTCAAAGATTTTTTGATGGGCATTCTTTAAATTGTATTGAAAACGTTAATTATTGTATTTTCAGTAAGCTTGCTTTTGTCTACTGAGTTAATTATGAAATTCGTACCACACATATTTTCAGTCCTTGACTTTTCACCAGCTGTGTGTTATTTATCTACCTCTCAATCCCATAGATTTTTGCATACAATGGTGCTACCCGTTTTGAATAATTTGTGTATTGCAGACTTGATGTTAACTATTGAAAAAAACTTGAAAGATTTGGTAATTTAATGGTATGTTCTTTTATACCATACACCTAACATTGTTGCCGCAGCTAATTATTATCGTAACCAAATTAATCATTGCTATACCTATCTTCTTCATTTAACTTAGGCATCAAGTAAAATTGCTATAGTTTCTTATATTACTCAAATATTTTATTACATTTTGAAAAATATCTACTTGCCTTAAAAAACATGAATAGTATATTACAAATCAGTCATTGTATATTCCGAAGGCAAAATTTTGTTCAAATCGAAAAGTAAATCCTATGAATGGTCATCGTCAGAGGTCGGCGGAATTAATCTGTTTGGAAGAAGAGGTGCCAAAAGCAACTGAATTTTAGACAATATAAGAAACTGCTTAGTTCACTCTCTTATATTTGAATTCCTGAAAAAATCAAATCACCCTACTCCTTCCTATTCACCGAAAGCATCTGTTTTCCACGATCAATGTGTAAAACCATTATAAAATTATTATTTTCTCTTTTCTCACAAACGGTACATCGAATCGATTGCAATAAGTGTGCAATAAAACCATTTATTTAACCGGCTTTCAATTTTTACAAATTTTATGTGGCTACTAGATTTCAATATTAAAAAAATCAATGAGGATTTAAATAGAGTTGAGTTATATTATATGCCGCTTTGTCTCAGCGAAAATACGGTAATTATTATACTATCCCACTCTGTTGATGACAGAATTGTAATGTGACATGGATTCATTTGAATGATACCGTTTATTTGAAGTTGTTTTTTATAAAATAGAATTTAAATACATCCCTAGAAATTGAATGTATGGCAAACTTGTATATTTTAAAAATAAGACTGTTTGCTTCCATTTTTTTTTTCATTTTACATTATGTTAACGCCCGTGTTTGAATAAATTATTAATGTAATCTGTGATCTGTACATTGCATCTTATACTTAATGATATACATTTAAAAAATACTTAATAATATTGACTAAATGCCGGATATTGCTAGAAAAGCATCTCAGATGTGCTTCGACATGTCCAGCTGTATTTTAAGAATGGATAACCCCGTGGTGATAAAAAATACAAGGTAATATTTTGCTTCGCGCATTATAGTACTATTATTGCAAATCATTTTGTGACTTATCATAAAATTTGACCTTGACTTTAGTGCACACAAAATCCATTATTTACTAATTCAGTGTAAAAACTGCGAATTTCACAATATATTTGAGTTGATGGATGTGCATTTGTATTGAATTTAAATTTAAGCACAAATAATATGGTAATCTAAAATTTCAAATTTTAAGCCAATCATATTTTGTTTTATGTTATCAACTGTTTATGTTACTTGCGGTACATAATACTCTGCCTATATCTTTTATTACCGTGTGGATAAACGACTGGTGACGAGGGTGCGATTGCTAATACAAATCGACCCTCGTGGAGTTGTACAAAACTTATTTTAAAACGCAATTATATATCTGTACAGAAATTGCGGTAGCTTGTTTGGTATATGCCTACCTGTCGACAATATCCTCGGCAAATCATTTCTTAACTAAAATCAAAATGAATAATAACTAATATATACTTTCATTCAAAAACCTTTTCATAGAATGCAATCGAGATGAGCTGTCTTTTAGTTTATGATATTAAAACATAGAGAGCATTTATAATTATTAAATTATATTCTATTTTGTTTGTCAATTATATGGATTTTTGAAATGGATATCCAGAGTTTCACTCGAGTAGAAGAAACTGATATGATTGAGGAGATGTCGTGCGGTAGGCTAATTTAACAGACTTCCAATAATTAATATATTAGTGATAAAAAATATATGAATTATATTTTAAGTAATCTAATTATTGAAAATTGTGCAGCTGAAATCGTTACCAGCTTTCTCATTATATAAGAGTTTGTTAAATATTCTGTTTTTGATGTGCTTAATTATGTGAGGTAAACAAGTCAGAAATACAATTTTAGCCCTTTTCATTCGGCACAGTGTGTATAGTTTTATAAAAACAAAATGAAGTTTTTTGATCAGAAGTATCTTGAAAGCAATATTTTTATTAAATCATTCGTTTTGGGTATCGATAATTCTTTGTTTTTCTAGTATAATACTCACATATTGATGAATCATTGGTTTTAATATTGTTCTATACTATAAATCCTTGATGAAATGAATTTATAGCAAATAATGGAAACACAGTATACGGTACACTCTAAACTCCTTTACTCTTCGAGCTGCGAATATTCTTCAGTAAAAAAATCATCTTTATACTATTCAATTTATAGTGTGTAAAATATAGCTCGCATTTGCCGGATGCGCCCGGTAAATACAACCACTCGTGATTTAAGTGCTAGAGGTTAATGCAAACATACAAGTAAAAATTTTTTTATACCGTTCAGCAAATGCTACCTCCAATAGCACCTGTATCTATCTAGACTGCCTTTCAGATTCTTGGGACTATATATCACAGGAAATGACGATTCTCAAAAAAAAAAGTCGCTTACCTAAACCCAGTGATGCCTGTTCAACAATTGCATTCTGTTGATATAGCTTTCGCAACGGCAAGATGCCGAAATATTTATCACCTACATTAAAAATTCTTTAAGTACTAGTTTACCTCAACTTGCATACAACCGTGCTTGTTCACAATAGTGAAACACGGCGCGTTAGGAAATCTCAGAATAACCAAGTGATGAAATCTGCAGATGCCTTGGGCAATTCTGAACCGTGATATGTTCAGACCAGTCGGATGCCGTGTACTTGCAGTCATCTGATAAACACCCATAGAGAGTATTCAGCAGATTTATTGCTCGAATTGTTATTTGAATCGACAAGAATTAAGGTATATAATTATTTCAATATATCATAGATATCTATATCACGCCATCGTCAGGATTACTTTGCTTAGGCGAATACTTTCGTGTGACGGCGAAATAGTTCTTAACCTTCAACTCGAAGACATAATTTTTAGCTTCAAAGTAAATATTGTCGCCGAGTACGCACTACATACATGTGTCTTCATTATATTCTGCGAGTCAGTTCTATGTAAACCAAAGATATTCTCATATTTTACCAATGAATCTACCCTAAAACCCCCATTTTTTATTTTCCGATAATATATTTGTATGTTACTAATAGTAACTCTGCCGAAGTGCAATCGTTTCTAAGACTTTTTCAGTTTATGTTATTGCATTAAATGATACCGAAAAAGTTAGATCCATTTTCGAATATAATTTTATGTTAGCATAAGATTAATGTTTTATACAGTGAGAATATTGTAACACGACTAGTTTCAATAATATTGTTTTTTTTTCATTGTAAGATATAACTCCGTCCTGTTTTTGAGCATGTCAAATTCAGATTCATAATATATATATATTTTTCATTGATAAATAATCGAATGTGAATGTTGTCGATGGACAGTTGTAATTTTTTTACTGTTAGATATAAAATTAAAACAAAATTTATTGTGAATTGTTTAGATGAAATTTTATTATTTGATAAACAAAAATATCACAATACCGTTTCCTCGCTGCTCTAAAAAGTCCTACGGTGATTTTAACATTCGAATTGTGGTGGCTTAAGATCTGAAAGCATATAGCTATTATAATAAGCATAGGTATACTTCAACAGTCGTATTTTTGTTTTCTTTTCTCTGCATGCAATTACTGTAGCTATCGTTAGATGATGCTGGACGTGCTCTAAAAATATTAATGATCTGCATTAAATATCAGAAATATGTATAAATCAAAAACATGAATTGATTCTTCACAGAATGACATAATATGTTTCAAGTTTTCAGATTGCAATGGATGCTGCTTATAGCTTATTTTGGCAACTTTTGAGTTAAATGACTTATATAAAATTAAATTAAAAATTGATAACTTAGTTATTCCAGTTTCGCCTCTTTAAGAGGCCTCATCACGTTAGTGATAAACCAAGTGGAATAACTAAGTTATCAATTTTTAATTTAATTTTATATTAAAAATGAACTTCCACAAAGTTACCGCCGAATCCATAGAAAATATATAAATGATTTCTTTTTAGATGTATGGAGAAATCTTCCTTCCGCTGAATATTTTCATTTTACTATAATTTAATGCAATGAATATATTTATTTACTATTAGAAATACTCGAAAGCATAAATTCCTCAGGCAATGTCGACCGTATTGAATGCCTGTTATATTTAATTGCATGGACTATTTGGAAAATGAATGGATGTCATTGAATGTAATTAAAAAAATTGTATAATTTAATAGGAATGTTACATAATATTTAGAGATAATTTTTTTTACAGATCTGTTGTAGAAGAAAATGATTGATTTCAGGCAGTTATTTCTTCAGATATAAAATATTATTTTAAGGATATGTTTTTACGTATCGTTTTTTGTAATCCTGAACATAGACCATAATCATAGGTAATTATATTTTGTAGATTTTTATTGTTTGTAATATTTATATTTTAAAATCACTCTTTTTTTATTTGACAGCTGATATAAATGCGCTCATTTTATCCAGAATTGAAGAATGATGATTGAATAAATTTATTACCCTCACTACTTTCACAATTCATCCATAAATATGAGAATCAATTGAAACCTAGACTAAATATTTGCGAGTATATTGCATAAACTTCATTTCACCTTCTTAAATACAGTGGAACCTCGATTTATCGTTTTTTAAGGACTCGTTAAAACAGTGAGGAATGCGGGATTATTTAATACTGTCCTTATTTGCCGGAATTTAAAAAAAAATAACAAATGCAGGAAAACGAGTAATCGAAGTTCCACTATCGTGGCACTGTAAAGTTACATAAATATTATCAAAACATTGTTAATATTAATTTATATGCAGTGACAATATCCACACGTCTTGCAACACTGGCTTTCACATATAGACAAGATAAAAAAACAGCAAGAGATAATATTTGGCACTTGAATTCATTAAAATTTAAAAAAAATCCAGATACCACAACTGTTAGGCGTTGAGCAATGCTATAAATTTTACTTGTTATTATTATAAATGCACCCATTCAAAACAAGCATTCATAAAAAAGAATCGTTGGCAATGAATATGTAATATTGTAATATAAATATTTGCTAAATTTCTTTTTTATTTAGGCAATAAAATTTAGGTAAAAATAATTGAGATTATAGCATCAAAGCAACAATACACCATTCAAAGGCAGTTTATGAATGTATTAAATGCACTCTGTTTTTATTTATTATTCCACTTTATAAGTGTATATTGCCTTCTACTAAAGGCAGGGTTTTTTTTTCATGTTTCCTGTTACTGCATATGGGTCACTGATAAAATTTTAGTAACTATATTTTAAGTTGATTAAACATTTACTGTGTGTATAAAAGGCCATGTCAGAAATGGCTTTCTACATGAATTTTAAAACAATTACTAAGTATGTTTTGTAACATAAATAGAATAAATGATATATAACTGACTCACTTTTAACTACATGAATGTGTTTTCACCCATAAAGACAAATAGCAATGGATATCGCTGAATGCACGAGGAATGTATTCTACCTTGGCGACTCTTTTGTTCTATTAAAGTACTGTGTTGCCACCTTTTACTTCATTGACTTTCAATATTCTTTAATGAGGAATAGTAAAAATATTCAGACCCTTAGGTTAATAAGAAATTCTACATTTGGTTACCACTGACAGTCACCGCACCACGTTGCCTTTACTATAAATAATACATGAACTACCACATATTTATTTTTAATGAACATAATTTGTTAGTAATTTATCCAAACTCTTCAACTGTAAGTTTCTAAAGCCAGAGGCGAAAGAAAAACGGTTTTAGTGTACACATTTAGATTGTAAGTGTTTTTTTTTTTGCATCGTAGTTGAGTTATAAAGAAACTTTGTTGTATTTTTGTGTTATGTTCTGTTATTGATTAGTACAATCATTATTATACTGTTGATTTTGTTATTAAATATTTTTCAATGCCTGCTTATAAAATTTTTTAATTACATTTTACTCCAATCCATCATCATTATCAGGAGTGCGGCTAACTGGAATGATTCCTGGCTGCCTTTAATAATTCTGTCCAAAATTGACAAGTATGGACCTCAAGGGCGTTTTATTGCTTTTGGGTACATTCAATATTAAATTATCACGTTGAGTTTTGTTTGCTCTATTCATGATGACTGATGTCACACTGCATGCAATTTTTACGAATATAGACCTACGAGGGTGGCCAAACTCCTAGGCACGCAGCCCTGACGATTGTGATATATGCAACTGAATTACCTTTTTTGTATATCTGTATAAAGATCCTGGTTCGAAATTAGTTCTATCTGCATAGATGGATACGTAAATTGCAATTTATAAAAGAACAACTGGGTATACTATATAGATAAAACATTTATTGTTTTTAATTGATTTGTTAAATTTAAGCATACATTTTTATAAAAAATCTAATTTTACAACAACGCATGCTTGTATACCATGAGGTGTCATAAATACAGGCATTGTGAATATAAAGGTACGAAAAAATGGAATTAGGTGAAGAACTATCTTTATCATCGTTATCCAACTAGCCAACATAACACTTGTTTCATAAATTTCAGTTCAGAATTTGGTTATGCACTATCCCATTTAAAGCTGTAAAAAATTAAATGGCCCCATGCACAATTAAAAATAATGCTTTGCAATAATCTAAATGTGTATTTATATAGGCATGGTTCAATTGTACAATAAGTAGGTAATTTTTAATGGAATACAGAAACGTACCAATCAAATTTTCCAACATCTGATGTTACTATCGATAATAAAACAAAATAATTGGTCAAGAAATACTGACAAAATGATGGGTTTTGAAGAAGGTTATAAAGAATAAGACAACAATTAATATCTTTACAAAATTGAGTTGAGTTACACATCAGAATATTAGTTTTGTCGTAAGCTGTTTTTCACTTTGATGTCGAGAGTAAATAAATATTAATGGGACATTATAGTGGTTTATTTTAATGTTTTTAGTGTACGATGCTTTTTCCGTGGCATTAATATCATCTTAAAATGATCATGTATTAATTGTTTGTGACACTAGGTCGTAATCATACCGTCTCTGTTTCGAATTAAGAGTGATTTTCAAAATTTCACTTCATGCTTAAAACACATGTGTAAGATACTCAAAGATGTATCTATATATGCACGCCTAAGAACATATTAAAGTTTTATTCCACTCTTCTGAACATTATTTTGTGCTGCATAATGAAAGAATAAATAATGTGATCATCGCATAGAATGTATATGGTTTTTTCAAATTGATTACTTTTGATGAATAAAAGACAGGATAATGATCATCAAACAATATTGTGGCAAGATTTATCAAAATTATCTGACAGTATATACTTTCGAGAAATTAAACAGAGTCTTTCTTTCAGTTTGCTCTTTTTTATGGTGAATGTGTATGGTTCACTAATCGATACAACAAAATACTGCATGATCACTTCAAGATGTTTTTATAGGTGAGCTGCATAAAAAATGACAATCGCCATTTTTGCATTTGTTAAAGTCATTGTGTGCTTTAGTCATATGTTTACAACAGTGTTTTGGTGACAATAAAAATTTGGTTCGTCAAAGTGACATCATATATTTTACAAAAACAATGAACCAGCCCATCTATACTTCTTACACCATGAGCACAGTTCAAATTCCCAATTAGAATCTAGTATATTTACTCTTATTCTTTCTAAACCTTGAAATTGATATATTTTTTACATACATACATTACTTTGTCATAGTATTAATTCAACAGAAATACACAATTTCAAAATGAAAAATATACATCTTATGGAATGCTAAATCATAATAGTGTAACATTAGTGAGCAACCATACTTAAGATTGTTACATTGTTACGATATATTACATTATATAAATATACATGGGTATTTAGGTATCAATATATTCTCTTAGCATATAGTTTAATCACATTATTTTAGCAAAAGGCGTATATAGAATACAATATTATTTCATTGACTGTTTTCAGACTGTTTCCTAATTTCTCCACAATACACTTGAGGACAACAATTCGATAAAATAAAAAAAAGGAATAAGACAAATGAAGAAGAGATGAGAGAAAAAAATATTAAACAAAAGGTCTGAAAAGGAGAAAATTTCCTTAACAAAAAAACAGACTACCAAATCATAAACAATAATATGATTTATTGAAAATATTTTTTCGTATTCTATAATTATTAATATAATAGACAATATGAACGCCATGCAGTATAAAATTAATAATCCAATACATCAAAGGCATAATATTTGTTATATAAATAGGTACGCATAGTTCGATACACCAGAAGATAAGATTTGATTTTATTGATTTCGGTCACGCCAACATACCCACAGTTGCAAAACGATTTTAATTCTTATGAACCATATACCAAGCCATTTTGTTACTCACTTATTTACTTCTACCGGTGTATCGATATGTACAAACTAGGTCACATTCACTTAACTATCTTTGGAAAATGTTATATATCTTTTTAAATATGCAATAAAAATTTCGGAATCACATGCAACATTTTTTTATATAATTTACCTGAATATTATTTGTACTGTGCATTCATTCGTGATATTCATGATTATGATATAATTATTTTTCAATGGACCTATCAATAAAATGATATTTTCGATTCAGACATGAGATGATAGACTTTTTTCATCAAACTACAGCAGTGTATAAATTTTATACTACCCTCTAAATAAAATTATTGACATCTCTACCAAACGAGTTTTATTGTCATCTAACAACTCTTTGTCAAAATTTTGTGAAAATTACCTGTCGACTTACTATCGCAATTTATCTTTTTAATTTGCTGATCATAACTATAGTAATTCAACAAATAATAACAACATAGCAATCTGAGCAAATAATCTAAATGATAGAAAATTACACCTTATTTGTTATCAATATTATTTTTTATAGGCTAAGCATGTTTTTGAATATTCCATGGGCTGTCATAAGAACATTATTATTAGTAACTTTTCCTATGATAGCAACTCCAATTGTAATTGATAATTTACTAAGAATATAGATTGCAAAAAGTAACATACAATCAGATATTTATCAAAAAAGAATTGCACAAAAGATTACTTAGCTTATCTAAAACAAATAATTTCTTCCGCCAAATGTTAAATGCGTAAAAAGACCGTAGCGTTTAATAGAAACATAAAAGGGCTCTCATTCTTTGATGACGATTGTCAGCAAATGAAAATAATCAGTCCGGATAATCGAGCTTTTTCTACATGTATTAAAAATTGTAATGAAACACACAGATTTACTCGCATAGCATTTGTTTCACATACCTGAGCAATGTTTATTTTCTTCTGTTCAATTTATTTTAATTCATGCAATTGAAAATGGTTGTTTACTTGCTAAGCGAGTTGCAAAATATAAAGCGTGTGTTTTATTAAAATAGAATTTCACCGATGATCAACAAAACAATAAAAAAATATATTAATTTTATTGAGACAAACCCTACGTAAAGTACAAATATTTGGCATTACAATGCGTCATATATTTAGAATTTTTCGGCAACCACATGAAATAACAACGATTTCTCTTTTTCACAAGCCTTTTAAGTCACTCGATATCAACTCGACGAAAAAGGCTAACAGCAATACCCAAGATCTAAAATATTAAACTAAAAAAATCTAAACTTTATATTGACCTTGCCGAAAAATGATTCGGAGACCATCTGATTGCCAGGGTAAAGCCTTTACCCCTAGACCACAGAGGTCGACATCTTCAGATAAGAGAATTATTGATGTTTAAATTCATATTTAATTTGGATATATTACAAAAAGTGATACTATTTACCGTCTCATTATCTTCTATTACAGAAGATCTTTTTTTATAGATAAGACTTTAATCCACCATTGCATAAATATTATAAGCCGATAACCTTGAAATCATTAAATAATGTGTCAATTTGTTTACAATATACGAATATTCATTTAGGTACCGTCATTATACTACTTTTAAAAAATTATATTTTAGTTTTTTTTTATTTACTACAAATGCAATCAAATCATTTTCTACATAATATTTACACACAGTAGAATCTCGATCTATCACAATCAATCATATATTTTTCTGATATTTTATGCATCTTGTTAATCATTTTTTTATATATGCATGAATAAGTTGATATTGTGAATAACTTTTTAAACGTATTATAAGAGTCAAATTTGAATTATTGAGATTTTGTACATTTCCATGTATTTTGTCACTAACTAAATCAAACAGACAGTTTATAACGATTATATACAAAATAAAATAGGACAAATCTTATCGCTGTGTCTAAGAAAATAACATCTGGACTAATTAATGACCACTTTACGACTGAACAAAGAGGGTTTGATTTAGTTTGAGCCCACTCGTGTGCTCGAATACCTGAAGATGCCGAAAGGCGAAACCCGGGTCGTTAGTGACAAAATACATGGAAATGTACAAAATCTCAATAATTCAAATTTTATATTGAAATTCCATCAACCACATTGAATTCATCAAATAATAGACAATGAATGCCACTGGCAATTTTTCACATCTTACATCTATTCTAAGCAAACTTTCACAAAAATTTGTCACTTGCAGATATTTAATGAAGACATAAATATACATAAAATGTGTTCAACAAAATCAGGAATATTTTGATTGAGCGAGTGATAGATAGAGGTTTTCTGTAAATTCTGTAAAATATTCTTTTTATAATGGAATAATATAAAAGCAGTTTTCTTGTGCTTGCAGATGAAACAACAGCAAAAAACAAACTGCGAAATAATAATACATAAACTGTAATAAAGCAATCATAAATAGCTAATATTATTCTTAAAATAACTTAACATTAAATAGTACAGAATGTTTCTTGTAAATAGTTCATTGCAGTTAGTCAGTGCGTAAACAGGAAATTATATAAATCAGAGGAGTGTTTTAATATTCCTAACAATTATCACAACCCAAAATTGGAGGGCACTGCTGAAAACAAAATGAAAGATAGTATCATTGCATACTGCAGTGTTCTGCCTGTGCTGTGATACGGCAGCGTTTATTTCATTGCCGCAGTGTATCCGAGATCTTCTACATTGATTTTTTTTAATATAAAATCGTTCTTATTTAAGCAAATCCGTTGCATGAAAAACATTTAATCGGTAGTGCAAAGTTTTAAATTTTGTTTTTGATAGTTGATATTTGAATTTTGGGTTGTGATAATTGTTTTGTGGTACAGGAGGCGGCGGCTTCAATTATATAAAGAAACACTGATTTTCACTGGTTATTACAATAATATTATTTCATTTTTGTAGAATTTAAAAAAACAATGGCTACATTTCTTACAATTATTGATTGGGTGAGCATGATAAATCCCCAAAAGCACAATATATATAAATCTATTATATCAAATTGAGTCAGTAGATATTTTTCACAATCATGTTAAATTTTGTAGCAATAGATTAAAGCAACATAGGACACATCGAAATATGTCAGTAAAGAGAATATACGTAACAACATTTCTCTATATAATAATTTTTATATTTAAATATACCGTCAGTAATGTGTACAGGACACTGCTATACACTTTTTAAGCCAAACGCCATTAGTTCAAGGCTGCTTTACGGTAGCGGATCATGGCACCTGACAGAAACCCAGAAAAGCCGTATACTGAGCTTCGAGAATAGACGCTTGCATCGGATATTGGGAATGAGGTGGTTTGATTTCGTGAGGAACTCGAAGAATGGAGAACGTAATAGGCAGCACCCTGTTACTTTAGTGGTCATGGAGAGATATTGGGGCAAGGCAATTGGTGAGTGACAGGGAATCATGGAGGTGCCGCTTGGTGACCATATGCTCCACATAGCGAGTGCGTACAGTTTAAGTGACTGCCTACTAAACAGCATTATTCCATTTTTCAGTAATATAATGTGAAACCAATAATTTGGTCTCTAAATCAAGCAATAAATGATCAGTAACTAATCTATGAAGTGGCCAGCAAAAAAATAATTAACGGTAAATAAAAAGGAGTCGTCAGTATATTAGCTAGGATAGGTAATTTTACACAAGTAATTTATTATCTACTATTTAATAACTTTTTAATTTAGTAACTGACAACATTTTAATACTTACTGGCCACTTCATATTTTAAAAAAATCAACTATGTTCGCTCTTAATGTGTAGCATACTAATGGACCATCTCGACAGAAGTTGTTCTAAGAGAACTGCTTGATCTGCAGTCAGCAATTTGTGATTGACCAAGTCATCTAATCACAAAAGTCTACGCACCGTTTTCGGGTTATGTTGTCTGGGAAGGCATAAAAACATCACAGATATTCATGCTATTGAACTCAAATCTATAAATAGATTGAAAAAATCAATTTATGAAAGTGTCTGAACTGGGATTCACCCTGTGAACAACGCAACCGAACTGAATGAATGGAACAGACATGGCTAATGTATTTCTGAATAATCTGACTGACAAATGAAATTATTATAAAAACTGACTAAATAAATAGAGGCCATTTTTTAATTTCACATTGGAAATAAATAAAAAGACGGTAAATAGCAATTACTTAAAACTACAGTCTGCTAACATAGAAATAAATGGTGAGAAGAAAGTGGATACTTTTCTTTCAAGTTAATCTTTTTGCAGCACATTTTTATTATTGTTTGGGAAGCTTCGATTATCATTGATAAGACGTTATATAATACCGCTATCAATGTTAAAATAATTGTTGTATCTACAAAGCTGACTTAATATTATGCTGATAACATGTAGGCGTACATAACATTTTACACAGGTCGTAGTAATCAAGAAATAAAAACACGTTATCATTCATTTAGATCGGCGATGTCGAATCATTTTCCACAAGTGGTTTAAATCGAAATAATCAACAGATCAATTTGAAAATACAACGGAAAAACGTAGCACTGCAATTTTAATGAATCCAAGGTCATCAAACTAAAACCATTTGCAATAATCTTTAGCAACCTTATACATTATTATTTCATAAATAGCAGTTTTTAGTGTGTATACATGGAAATCATAGCAATATTATTCCTGAAAATATTTTCGGTGGATTCTGATATTACTTTGTGGTCAATTCATTTGCAATAGAAAACCAAAGTTGGTCATTTTAAAACAATAAAAATAATGATTCAAGTAATGGCTTCTTACTAATCCTGTTCCCATTATGCGTACCCTTGTTTCAATTAGTATCCGATTGACTTTCTGAAAAATGAGAAGGTTCGGGAATGCATATAACAGCTCCCTACTGCATCCAAAGTGATGACTTGTTAGGACTTGTTTTGCAAATATCTTATGGGAGATTCCACTTTATCTGCCTACATTTCTATATTGCAGACCAAAAGGATATCTGCTTTTCAATTACACAAAATTTATTAAAAAACCATTAACCCAAAAGTGGAAAAATGGTAAATGCAATGGTTAGATTAGATGAGAAAAAGATTCTGATATTAAAATAGGCTATACATATATTCGTATTTGGTTTTAAAGATACAAATAATATTCTTCAAAATTCATTGAACTGAAGAAATAAATATCTTTTAATATTTTCAATGGATTGAAAATTCAATTTTAATATACAGTTAAAATTGATAACTTTGTTATTCCACTGGTTGCGTTTTACCTCTTTGAGAAGCATCTCCAGACTAGTAGACGTTAATTCTAATTCTTATAATTGACAAAAGGAATGGATTTTATTTTATAATAGGTGGCGCGGGGGCGTGGGGACTAGACACATACAATAACAGTATTAATTTAATTACTTGTGATTGGAAGGGAAAATCCCATGGGAAATAAATTTAGTAGTGGGGGTGATTCCCGTGTCGCGAAACACGTGTTACAACCAGTAAAACAAACAGTGGAATAACAAAGTTATCAATTTTCATTTTATATTAAATATCTTCTGTTTACTTGGCTTCTAAATTTGGCAACCTATCTGCAATTGACACTTAACAAATGCGAGAAGGGTTTTGCTGACAATGAATTGTTGTAAATGTATACTCTCTTTATGGCAGTAATTTTTTTCTACTATTTACAATAACTGGCGTCAATAGAACAACTTTTTAGAATAAATTGTTTCGAGATATCACAGCATTGGCATAAAAGATTCCAAAATAAATCATTAGTGAAAAATCTAGTAATATATTGTTTCATTGGAGCACTTTTGAGCAGAATTCTTCATGGCAATCCGTGAAAGTCAAAGTCGGTGTACAGTTGCTCCACCCGATCGTACACTTCATCGCAGGTCTTCAATGTTTCGGGGAGAATGTTCATGGCGTCTATTAATGCGGCCTCGCAGCCAAAAATCTAGACAAAATAAACAATTACGATTCATCATGTAATAACAAAGAAATCGATAGACAAATGTTTTATAACTTTAACTGTCACACTTTTTAATACTTAAATAGCCACTATTTTTTTTTTTTTTTTTTTCCCCATGTCCGCTCCCAATGTGGAGCATATGGTCTCCTAATGGAGGTATCTTGACAGAATTTTTTCTACGAGAACTGCTTGTCACTCAGTTGCTCAACCTCTCTTTTCCTTTTCGAAGAGAGTAGGGATAGAAGGATAGGGCTATGAAAGCTAATCGCTCTCGTTACGCCCCGTGAGGATGGGATTGGTGGAAGGGAGGACTCAGACTACGAACAGAAATCCATAAATCGATTGAAAGATCAATCTATGAAAACCGTCCGCACCGGGAATTGAACCCGAGACATCCGTAACCGTAGCCAGCGACGAAACCAACTGCGCCACGGACGCCGACTAATATAATAGCCACTATTATAACAGCCTTACAGCTGATTCTACAAAATATGAAGTAGGAAAAGGTATCAATAAATTAAATAGCATGTATTTTTTATTTCTGCCAAAGTTTTTGATACTATTGAAGAAACACCCAATTCGAAAGTCTGAATTGTCCACTGGTGGGCGGTTCGAACAGGTTGAAGACGACTAGTTAATTGGATGCTATCGTATCAGTCCCAATATTACAGTTGCACAAATTTATAAAAGAAGATACCATTTTATAAACTCATATTGATAAGCCAATACTTTCAAACCATTTGGTAAGAATTTGAAACAATAATCGTAAAACTATACATTCAGTATACAGATATTAAAACATCCGTTGTATATCTTAAAAATACATATAAAAAAAACATTTGTTTTTCAACAAATTTTTATGCAAATCATAAAAAAATAATAAACATTTTGTATAATATGTAAAATAATATGTACATCCTTACTCCTGCTCTGTTCTTTCATATTGAAGTACCGGGTCTGAATACCCAGCTGGAAATATGCTAACCGAAACGGTGTAAGGGTCAATTTTAAAGATAACAGGAGAATAAAATTAAAAAAAACAACATTATGATGAAGATAAAACATTAATTATTTATTTATTTTTGTGACTTATCACTTACGCCCTAATCTTGTCAAAAATTGAAAGAAATTAATTTATAAGTAGATTTAAAACAAATTTCAAACTTTTACCACAGTTAACTCATATGTTGCCTGATCAATTTGCTTTTTATATCTAAAAGAATATCAAGCATCAAAAAGTTAGATTAACCTTTTGCGTTACTCGTCTACTATGAAGAAAATCTCTATAATTGAATATGTTACATGTATAACAAGGGAATTTATTTACACACATAAATTACTAACAAGATATATAAAATGATATTGAAAGGACGTTAATTAAATCATTATTATTTATCAGTTATAAAAAATAATATTTAATAAGTAAGAGTCACTTATCATTGATATCAGTACTAACAT
Organism: Himalopsyche phryganea; assembly: GCA_022494535.1. Classification (NCBI taxonomy): domain Eukaryota; kingdom Metazoa; phylum Arthropoda; class Insecta; order Trichoptera; family Rhyacophilidae; genus Himalopsyche; species Himalopsyche phryganea. The sequence continues at coordinate 2,776,997 of JAGVSL010000071.1, forward strand.
TAATCTATCATATCTAACGACACTTGAAGCGATATTTTTTTATCTAATAAATATCACTACTTAAAATTAAAAACTGCTTAAAATCAATTACTAACATATTGTCCAAATTTCCTGATATTCTATTATTTTGTCAGCAAAGCATGGGTTTTCTTTTTTGATTTTAATGTGATTAGTAAAGCAGGGTTATATATTATTTCAATGGCAGGCTTGAGAATTTATTTACAATCTCAAATCATTATGTATTAAAGTTAAAACTAGATATGCAAATGAACGAATGAAAATGATCTAATCTTTGTAGTGAACGAGAGGACATCTTTTGCCTCTATGGAATTACAAGAATCACTTGATTTCCCAATATATTACTGCTTTTTAAATAGCAACCTGAGAAAACAAATTATGTATGGAGTATCTGATTAGAATCAAACTGCGAGTCATTTGTTTCATTACGCAGCGATAGAGAGGGCAATTAACTGGCAGGGTTGATTTTCAAGTGACTTATTTGTCATTTTTAGATAAAACTATAAACCGATTGGGCTAAATGGAACTTCAACATCACATTTGACATCGTAAAATTTTGCACACTTCCATAATGATCCTATAGCATCCGCATACTTGAAGGACTGAAGATACCATAAGGGAAAAAAAAGAGCTTACGAAAATTCAATACACCAGTGCATTAGATGTGGCACAAAACGATGTTGCGGGAAAAAGAGGAAAAATGGGTTTTTATTCACTTATTACTAAAATTTAATACAGAAAATGGAATATACAGAATTGATATTTTGTCCGTTATAAAAGATGGACTCATACCTTTTTTAGAAGATCTTGGCGTGCCGGCAACGCATGCATTGCAAACATAGCAGCTTGCTTAATATACCATGGATGAAATTGAGCTAGTGAATCTCCATACGCAACTTGGCAAACGGAGCAAGTGTTCGCTGTATCTTCACTCTCTCCTAACTTTTTTAAGAATAATCTGATGAAATCTGAAAGAGGAGATGAGCGCATTTAGATAAATGCAATTTGACACAAAACACAAACCATATTATTGGGAAAGAATAATTTAGTTAATTCATCAATTCATTCACAGAGAAAGTGGTTGGCATACTTAATAAACAACTTTTGTTAAGAAGCTTCAAAAGGAGTCCCATTATACTACAAAACAATGAAAAAACTTTTAAAATTTACAGTCTTTGTCATTTACTGGCATATCTTAAATACACTTCTGAATAATGTTATTAGAAGGAAATAATTCATCACATTTTTAGTTTCCCACTTCACGGAGTATCAACTTCAAATAAGCAAAACTTGATCATACAATTATTTTTTTCTGTTGGTGATTTTTAATATCTTAAAAGAACACCAAATGGTTTTTGTTTATTCTGAATCCTCTGTCTCTAAGTGACAGTAAATAATTAGAAGAGTAAGCGGCAGGTGGTATATTTTATTGTTCGAGTCGATAAATATATAAAAAAAACATATCATTTTATCGGGAATATTTTTTTATTAATAATAAAGTAAAAATAGCCTGATCTAGTTCCAAAGATGGCGTAATGCCGAAATAGCTTCTAGTAAGGTTCAAAAGTTTTCAGCATAGGAGTATTAAAAATATAATAGAATCAATCGTTTTCATTTTTCAATATAAACACCATTTATGTCAAACTTTTCTATAAAATGAAATAATCTGAATTTTTGTCAAGGCTGGAAATTTTGGACCTTTGAATCACGCAATTGTCAGAAATAGCTATGAATTTTATTTTTTATAATGGAGTTCTACCAAGTAAATGCCAATTTAATCAATAGAACATTTTTACATATTAAACTACTTCTGCTTTATACGCTCATATATATATATATTTACAAACCCAGTCCTCTGTGTAATCTCAGAAGTGTTCTGGAGCCAGATGTGAAATCGGTTTTTTCATGGATGCCCGTATCCTTTTCAAATTTCATCATCATCCTAAATGATTCATAATGATCCGAATTATCACTTTTCGCATGCTTGTCCATTATCTTTATTTTACTTTTTACATCACTGCTCACAAAAGAGAACACGGAGCCTATCAGATTTAAAAACCTTAAAATTAAACAACGCAATAATTAATATAAATGAACTGTAGCAAACATTCATAATATAAAGAATATATATCGAAAATATAAAGGATATTCTTCTTAACACATTGTTGTCGGCAAACGGCAAATACCGTTTATTGCGGACTGTCGCGGAAATGGTTGCATGCGGGACACGACATATCACAGGTTTATTTGTCTCTGATTTATACGTTGGATGGTTTAGCAGCAGCAACTGCAATTGAGACCCATTTTTGACAAGAAGCAATAAAACTTATGAGTCATTGTATTCTGAATGTTCTCATTCATTACTTTCAAAAAAAGATGTGACACATTTTTCTCGAATATTTACGTCTTCAGATTACACACTTCCAATGATTGTAAAATGTGGGAATGGCTAGTATATATTATTATTTATTATGTTATTATATGGAATGGATAACTATGATATCTTTTACGTGGAAATAAATAAATATTTCGTATTGAAAATATGTGTAGCGCCATTTACTAAATTGATAACAGGTATTTATATTTAGCTTATAAATGTGGTTAAATTAAGACATAAGGATTTTTTTAATGTTATTTATGATGACCAAATATCACACATAATTTCTTTGAAAATTTCAATCAAAAATATTGTTTGGTTTAGAAGTTGTGCCGATTTTAAGAAAGTTATATATTTTTGCACCAATCCCTAAAAAACGTTAAATCGATAAAATGTCGTATTGAGTTAGTTATACCAAAATGTTCCTTATCTCGAACTCTACCGTATGGAAAAACAGTTTTAAGCAGTTTTGTATAAATAAACTACTAAGGTACACTATCATCTATCATTGATTTGGGAGTCACATCATTTTTGTTTGTTTCCAATGAACAAAAAAACACCTACGTCTTTGAAAAAGTTAATATTTGAAAGAAAAAATATGTAGCCATTTAATATTGAGCTTAAAATCGATATCTATTCAATTCTCTTTCTAGAATCAATGACAAAAGAACCACATGCCCACAGATGAATACAATAAAGATTTAGACTCAAATCGAAAGTAAAAGCTTGCCTCTAAATAAGTGTAGAAAATTTAAAAATCCTTGTAAGATATTCCGTTTCGAATGACTGAGCAATTTTACATGTTACACTGATGTATTAAAAATGATCTTGTCAAATGTCTTTTGATGTAACAAACGCAATCATACGACGGATAAGAATGGAGGAATGATGAATATTGTGGAACAAATACCGAGAAATATCATTGTATCAATTTAACAAAACAAAGAAACTGCATAAAATATGTTAGATTTCTTACTTTACTAATTCTGTGTATCCTTCGATGTATTTGGGAATTTTAACGTCACCGCCATCACCAAGGCTTAATTTGAAGTTTTCATTTACATCTACAAGGTTTAAAAAAGTATTGGATGACATTACCACGAATTTAAAAGTTTTTCGTAACTTAAATGTAATGTTAGTGTGATAACGAAATTAATATCAGATTGCAATTCGTATCTGACGTTTATTGTAGCTGTCAAAGTTCTCTCTGGCATAGACTACAATAAATTTCGAGGTTACTAAGTAACCCGAATAATTCATTTATTACGTGCACTATGTTTCTTTCATCATCAATTCGGTAGAAGGCAGGAAATATAAACTTATTTATACAATATTTTTTATTTATGAGTTGACCAAACCATAAGAAAGATTTTTTTGATTAATATACTTATTTAATATTTTGAATTTATTTGCTTCATTGAATTTTTCGCACGATATTCAAATATTTAATTCCATTTAAAGAAATAAAATCTTACCAATAAAGATTATAAAATATTCTTATTCTGCTTTTAATCTTATCAAGGCTTAATAACGTTCATAGACCTTACAGCTTCTTTGCTAGTTATTTGAGCAAATCATAGATAATATACTATCGGCAAATATTACAGACGTTTCTATTTTTTTGAAGAAATGATAAATAAGAAAGCAGCCCTTCAACTGTTAAATGTAGGGCATAACCTGTACTGCATACATCAGAAGCAGTTTATATCACTTGCTGACAGGTATTTTTTGACTACCGTTACAGTATAGTAATATAATTTTTAACTATTTTTGACATACGACATATTGCAGTATCAATGACTATTTACAAAGTATATCTATTATATAAATTTAAGACATCGAGTGAGGGTGCTTGATGGAATTTCAATATCAAATTTGAATTATTGAGATTTTGTACACTTCCATGTATTTTGTCACTAACGTCAGTTCGAGTCCATTTGTGCGCTCGAATGCCTGAAAATGCCGAAAGGCGAAACCCGGGTCGTTAGTGACAAAATAGATGGAAGTGTACAAAATCTCAATAATTCAAATTTGATATCTATTATACTTTAAATGGATAATTTTGTCACTATATTACTCCATTGTCAAAACGAAGATTTCATTGTTTTTATTTTTGTTATTTAAAATAAATGTGCATCTTATAACCAATGGCGTCTAAAAGCCAACGAAATACGGTATATTATTTTGGGGTTGCGTAATATGCCCTAGTCTCGATTCCCAACAAAATCTAGCCACAGTACCTTAAGTATTTATTTTTTATAGCTCAATTTAAGGTTGTTCTGAACTATTGAGGGCCATGCAGGGACATCATTTCGACCTTTTTCAGGGGGAGAGCGAGCGGCCAGAGTGTCATCTACATCTGCAAACCAGTGCATCAAGGGATAAACACCTGTTTCTTCAAAATCTAAAAATGACATCCCCGATGACATGACTCGAAATTGTCAAGTATGACAATATAAAGTAAATTAATGTTAAATAAGACACCCATAAATACTTCATAATGCTGATCTTTATTACAAACATACAAAGAAAACATACAATTATTTATAATTGGAATGCTCACACTCAAATGCAAAGGAACATTTTTTTCAATTCATCCATCAATCAGTCATGTCAAAAAGCCGCATTTTACCTCTGCACAAATATGTGATAATAATTTGGCAGCAATGATGTAATAAGTTTATGAAATCGTACCAATATACAGTAATGCCAACCTTACGATTTAGTTTTCAGAGAAATATATATTTACAAGAAAATTCAGAGAAAACCTACATAAAAGAGATCCATTCAAATCTCTAAGTTATTGTTGAGCAATCAAACTAATTATATATTTTAGTAATATGATTAACATAGAAGAAAAATACAGACATATTTAAACAGTCATCGACTACAAATGATAGTACCTTGTAATAGCCTTTGTTCAAATTAACTGTCAATTATCATGAAATGGTTTCCAATTAGTTTACAGGTAGAACATAAGAACAAACTTGATCAGCAGCTGTCAATCTATAGCACCATCATCAAAAACTATGGATTGTTCAAACACAATATTTTTTTATACTTACGCCGTGTCTGTGAGGATACATAATCGGTGATTTCAGGTTGTGCGACTGGCTGTCAACAATATAAATGAGAAAACAAAATGGATGAAGTTAAATACAATTTTACTATCAAACTGTGTAGGATTTAAATTGACAAAAAAATAAACCTTTCTCTTTATATATTGTTATATGCTATTGAATATGCAAAAATAATGAATCACAAGCATAAATATTGAAATAGAAATAAAATAAATCATAGTACCTCTTATAAACATAGTAGTTATAGAATTTGAATGTTCAAATAACTTAACAAGAAGTTAATTGTGTTAGCCAACACTAATAAATAGTCGATGCGAAACATCCTGCGACTTAAATGTTTTTGTTGAAAATTAAATGAGGTTAAATGAGGATGGTGATAGGAGGGGCTTGAATAAAATGTGTATACAAAAAATAAATAATAAAATCATATTCCTGATTAAAATATTTTATGAGAACATAACGTTGAAATTGATCAAATCATTCGATATTGACAAAATTTAAGAAGGAGGGAGGGGAGGCGGATTCAAAACATCCCCAAAATCATATGCGAGTCATTTATGAAGAGCTGCATGTGCTCCTGTGCATACTTGAATTCTTAGAATGCATTGTTACAATCGCATACCTCACATAAGTCTTAAATAGTTGCAGCAGTCTCTGCTAGTCACAACCATAGTGAAGAGTTTCAAAATATGACTTTTGCACATCTCAAGATTGCATACTCGACTGCTTACTGTGGCTGCCCCTGGATACTACAGTTACAGACGTAGCCTAATCAATACTGCTAAACCAATGATCTGGATACTGTACTGATTTTCAGACGAGGGTTCGGAGCTGTTTGAGTAAACGGGGTAAAGAAGAAGTATGTGCACAAGATTATTGAATATTTGCTAGCAGAACTGAACATAAGGCACATAAAATGTTTAATGTGACAAGAATGTAAAAAAAAATAAAAGTATTATTACATGACTTCAAACAAGCTGACAACACTTAAATACTACCATAAAAAATATATTAAACAAATAAAACCATCACTATTACAGCTCTAAAAAATTGAAAATAGATTTGTGCACTTATTACGAAGCTTCAATTGTTTATTCACTGACTGATACAAAAAATGATGGAAAATTTTCATCGCTCTCCGTAAAGAGAACTTTCATTGCCGAAGAGAAGTTCCTTGCATATTGGTTTGATTAATTTTTGAACTGCCATGACACCGATTTAACCGCACAGTTTAACGTTTTCACTCATTCTGTCAAAAATATATGTTGCATAACGCACATTATCTAACTATTAACATCGTCATTTCAATAATATAACTTTATACATTTTTTGGTGACATAATCTAATCTGTATTATCTGATACAAGTGTCATTCTCTGAAATAGTTCTAATGTTAGCGAGCTGAGAAACACAGGGTACGATTTGTGTTGATTGAGATGCAACTCTATCAATTCATCTAGGGTGGACGAATAATCCGTGTGAACCATATCGATTTGACCCTCGGGTGAGAGTTGGAATGATAAATAATCATTCGCTGATTCCGCATACATACTGGATAGCCTGTAAGAAACGATACTTCAATTTTTAAACAATACAAGTCATGTGAGGTTTTCTTCATGAAAAATTGAACTCTGGCATGATAAAACTAAGGAGAAGAAGGCGTTGGAAAAGATGACCTTTTTTTTCAGGATCATATTTTCAATTAGTGGTTAGGTTGGAATAAGGAAAAAGAATTGATAATAATACAGATACACATAGCCTTGGTTCTTAATGTATTAGCCAAAGTTTTATAGCCTTTCACTCCCAGAGTCGAAACATCGGCACCCTACTTATAATAGGATAAAATAACTAAGTATTCAATTCGACAAAATACTTTGTTATTTTATCCTATTATAATGGAGTTCTTTCAAGTAAATGCCAAATCAATCAATACCCTACTTATACATAAACTCCCGTGAACTGAAATATTGACTTGGCACTTTTCAAGTAAATTTATTGTTTTATTGGGGAAAAATCTAAATATTATTACTTCATACAAAATTGTATGTATAAAATGTAATCACTGTTCCAATAATTGGTATATGTTATTTTTTTAGATTTCCACTGACTGTTAATTACATATGGGGCTGAGCGTAAGTGGCGTGCTTAAATGGAGACCTCTCATTTTTTCTCAATAAATTAATATGCCTCAACTATTAAGCAAACCCATAATGCAAATTTGTAATACTTTTAATGGTGAAAATAACATTAATTTTAACATTATATGTGATGCTCATATTAAAACAGTAATTACTTTTACCTGTAACTGTTCGCCACGATTCTATCCATTTTGTATCCAGTCAACATGTAGCAAACATTTCTATATTCTTGTGTCGACGATTTGTAAATCTCCTTCATTCTGAAAACATTAAACATATATTTATAGTAACAGTTATAGCGTTAGAGTTTGAAGTTTTCGTAGGCTGAACTTACAAGATGTTGCAAAAAGATTGGCGGTGACAGAGTCTTCGTGACCATTTGGTCCGAATAGGCAGCAGACATGGCCAGATTAACATGTGAAAATCATAAAACTTCATACTAATAATTTTAAAATGAAAATATATAATAAAATGTCATACCTTTCCAGTCTTTTTTTACTGGACTCAATTTGCGCTCGAAGCTGTTCAACTTCTTTAGATGATCCATCTCGTATACTCTCTGACAGCTTTTGTGACATTTCTAATTCATTTGTCTCTAGCTTCCTCAATTTTTTCTTCAACTCCATAATCTGCCCAAAAAAAGTTGTATATTAAATTAGATATGAAAGCTTTTGAATTATTGAGATTTTGTCACTAACGACCCGGGTTTCGCCTTTCGGCATCTTCAGGCATTCGAGTACAAGGATGGACTCAAACTGACAGGTCGTTAGTGTCAAAATAAATGTACAAAATCTCAATACCTTTTAAGGTGTTAACTGTCAATTCATGGTGGAAAGACATTATATTTAAAAAAAATAAAACACAATTCATTTGTACTACTTCCACATATTTATAATGATCAGGACCGGTTACGCTCCGGTTTCGATGAAGTTGATGAGCGAAACCGGTCCTGATCATTATAAATATGTGGAAGTAGTACAAATGAATTGTGTTTTATTTTTTTAAATCTCAATAATTCAAATTTGACATTGAAGTTCCATCAAGCACCCTCAGTCGATATCTTAAATTATATGAAAGCTTTTATCAATGTTCCACCGACAATCACATGGTAAATTTACTTTTGTCCTACCTCAGCCTGTGCTTTTCGAAGATCATTCCTTGCTTCCTCCTGCGCCTTAGATGTTGGATTGTCAGTAAGATGTACAATCTAAAAACACCATGATTATGTTACATCATATTGCATTCAGTGTAAATATAATAAATTTGAAAGAATTCAACTGTATAAAACATAATAAACCATCTATCTACCTTTGTCTGCGGGTATTCGCCTTTCAGGGCCCATTTTTCAACTTGGATTTCCAGTTTATCCTTCGTGCTTCTCAAGATTTCATTATCTTTCTTCAAATTCTGCACTTCATCTTTGAGACGGGCGAGTTGTTCGTAGAGCGCCGGCGTACCCTCGGCCTCTGCAATACGAATAAAATAAATGATACACAACATTACGATGCTATCAGATACTGTTGGTAAGCAAAAACAATCAAAAAATCAGAAACCTTATTAGAAGTAATGTAAACTTACTGGAAGCATTGGCATCGTCTTCTATTTTAGCGAGAAGGTCACGGTATCCTTGAAGTGCCTTTTCTAAACCTTCCACTCTAGCTGGCAGAAGGCTCTCTACACCGTGTCCTGCACCGTCGCCAGTCATGCACACGGTCAATTCTTTTTCGTAACAATCCAACTGTTGTCGGTAGCTATCACGTTCACGTGACACTAAAATTTAAACAGAATTTTTATCTTATAAAGGTAATGAAAGAATCACACCTCGACGCCGTCAATAAAAAACTCCTTCCTCTTGTACGTTCATGTTTCTTGGAATGCCATGCTACCTACAGATTCAGATAAGTTAACTGACATTTCAAGTGAAAGTTGAGAATAGAATGTGTGCGCAACTTTCTTGAAGAGGGTCTATGAGATTTTGTGTCACTTACAAGCCACTTGGGAGCGATAAAGTCAATGCAAACTATTCAAGATTGAAATTACATTAACCTTTATCCGCCCAACCATTTTTTGCGCAATTATTGCATGATCCTAAGCTGCCATTAAAATAACTATATCTCTAAAACTAATCAACTTATTTGGGTAAAATAAAAAGCATTACCAAAAAAAAATGATTGCTAAAATTTTATAAAAGCTTTATTCACTATTTTTCAAAATTCATCTGATTTTAAATTAATCTTAAGGAATTAAAGCTATAAAAATTACACCAAAATTAAATTAAAAACTGCAAAATTACTAAAAAAAATAGCGAATCAAACTATAAAATTACACAAAGAATAAATTTTTTTGTTTGTATGCAAATTTTTAAAACATTCTATATATGACCATCTTTAAACTTCTGGCATGTGAATATCGACGACCACGAAACGCAGATGTTTGCATTACTTATTATGAAAAAAATATTTATTGAATGCGAAAATAAAATTATGATTCGGTATCTCAGTCATTATTCATGTAATATTTATATTTTCTATACTATTATCATAAATTATTCCATGTATTCCGATCGCGAAATGTGTCAGTCCCGTGTGGGACCGCTTGGCGGCTAAAGGTTAAGGACAATTGAACACTTAACTAATTAGAAGTTGACAGTGAGTATACGTAAGGGTTTTTTTTCATTGTTTACCATAAAGAGCTAGCGCATCTTAAATTAGAGTATAAATATCACAGTAGTCAATAAGTTCATATGTACTGAGGCAAAAGTTGCCTGGTTAAAAAGAAAGATAATAGGAATAGAGGAGAAATACTTACAAAGCAGAAGCTTTTTCTGAAGTCGATGAATCAAGCTTTGCTGTGTCCGTTGTATGTTTGACATGTCTGTAAGCTTTGTAAGTGCTTTGTCTCTTTCATGGTTAGCTGTCATTAAATCCTGGAAAATTTTACTCGGATTCAATAATAAACCCAAATTTAAGCAAAATTGGTATAATAGTTTTAGTAGGCCAGGCACAAGTGCTACTGATACAACGCAAACGCTGATAATGCCACTTTACTCTCATGAGTCGTGACACCTCACAACAAATCAATATTCAATACTTGCAGGTTTCAAAGTGAAAAAAACGAGGATGCACTTCACACAGGCACGTGCTGTGAATGCCCCAGAGGAGCTTGAATTCCACATGTCTATTCTTCCAACTAGCAGGATTTAGTCGTTCCGAACTGGTGACTGGTGGGGGATAAAAAATCTTGGAGGCACAGTGTGGTGATGCTCCGAATAGGCAGTAGAAATGGCCAAAGAGCACATATTATTATTTCAATTTACAGAAGATGTCCGTTCGTATAGTATAACATAAATTTCAAAATTGCACAAGGTTCAGAGTTTTTGTGTTCATTGTTGATCAAATGATGATTTCTACCAAGTAAATTAAGTCACTTACATTATTAGTATTACTTAGTTTGGATTCCGCTTCTAGCTTCTCCGTGGTCAAAGCTAGTTCAACTTGCTGCAGTCGGTTGATAAGTGCCGCCAGAAGACGCGGTTCAGGAGTATTACACAAGAGACCGACAGCTTTCCACTCCTCCAAAGCACGCTCAGTTCCACCACTAGAAGTCTAAAACATTCCCTATTCATAATAATTTAAATTTACATAAAACATATTGGGCGCCAGTGATTTAAAAAATGCCAGAATTTTTTAATCACTTTTTACAAACTTAAGTATGATTAAGAATAGTCATTCGAGATCGTCTCAATGCAAGAAGACTTCATCAAAAACCGTATTCTAAGGTAAATATACAAATGTCATTTTTTAAATACTAACATAATATTTGATTCAGCCAGGAATCAGTGAGCGGAGTGTGATATTTATCATTACAATACACACATAGTCGGCAAGTAATCTCTATAATACAACATTACTGTAATTAGCACTATAGCAAAGATGGTCACACTTTCAGTTTAGGAAGTGTTTCATTGAATTGACAATTACATGGTAGAGCTTCATTATAAGATAAAAATATCATAGTATCATTCCAAAATCTTTTTGAACGAAATACTTAACATGTCATGAAGTGACTTCCTGGTGAAACTGATATTTAAAAGATAATAAGATATTATAATGTTACTTATAATCACTAATACAGACCTGCAGATCTTTCAATTCTTGGTAGACAGGTTGCAGAGAATTAATACGGGAAGTGAGGCAGTGCACTTGTTCTTCCAGCAACATCTTTTGTTGGCAAGAGGCTTTCAGTTCTCTGTTTTCATTGTTCAGTCTCATAAAATCTTTTTCAAGCGCTGGCATGGCTGCCAATCTCTTCTGCGATAACTGTTACAAGTAGGACAAGAAAACATCATAGAATTTCATTATATAATGCTAGAGACATGATCAGAATCATGGCCTCATTGCTCCTTATTGCAACGCCATCTGACACACAGTGATGTAATGTGTAAGTGTGAAATCTTGTGGTAATTTTTGATTGAGGCATGTTTACTTCTAATTGAAGGATTGTTATACATTTATAAAAATATACCTGAGACTCACACACTTACTGACATTTGGATTTTCAAACTTTTTTTCCTAGCCGTGATCTGGACACTTAAGATGAAAGGTCTAACACCCTGGCACTGAACTTGCAAGTCGCTAAGTCAGCAAGTTCAACATTGAGTTTTTGAGGCTGGGCAGGTTGTTCGAATTGACCGGATTGCACATGCGGGCACAAATCAACACTACTTTACAAAACGATAAATAAGAATTTATTTATATTTCTCACCTTAGCTTGCTCTAGCCATTCTTTGTATGATTCTTTGTCGCTTTCTAGTTGTTTAAGTTTCTGTTCAGCCTGCTGAAGGGCAAGACTCTGTCGATCCAAAGCTGTCTGCAAACCGATGACTTTGCTGGCTTCCGCAGATGCCTCTTCGTGGGCAGTTTTCAGAAGCTCGGTTTCTTTTTGAGATGCTTCTAACGCCTGCAAAAAGTACATAATACATTTCGTAACCATACACTGAGACCGAGTGCTATGTTCTTTAGTTTTTATCATTCAGGGTTTACAGTGTGACTATGTAATAACACTCTCCTTGGTATACGCCTAATTAAACAGTACTCCTGCAGTATCACAGATTTTCAGTGTAGCAGCTTTGAATAGTGAGTAGAAGACAACCACGACGGTGCCATTTTTGCAACAAAATGCAATGGAGAATGGCGCCCAAGCCATGTATACAATAAACCAAATATCCACCGATAATTGACTACTGTTGAAATACTCAAAAAGTTAGTCTCAAAAATAGCCTGGCGATCACCTTTTTACAAATGATATCTCGGTCACGAGTGTTTGTCATGTCTTTTCTAAAGTTACTTTGTTCTTTACATACTAATTTACTTACCAAAACATTCACACTTGCAAATTTGTGAAAAAAATATAAATATGATTTACTCGTTGATGAATATATTGTTTACAAAAACAATTCACAAACATTTGAGTGAAATATCAAACTCTCAGTGCATAAAAATATTGAAATAGGATATGCAAGAAATAATATTCTGCATAAACATAACTTACATTCTTCATTCTGACACAACAATATTAGAGTAAAATGAAACCTTGCTTACATTAGATATTAAATATACTTGAATAACTACTGGGTGATCACAAAGCCTAGTGATAAAACTCTAGACCAGTGGCTCTCACGGAAAATTTCTACGTGGCCGCATAATGAAAAACAGTGATTTTTTAAAAAAAGGGACTGATTAGAATTTTTTTAACCATAAACCATTAAGACGCAGAAGTTTGCGCAGCAGGCAGAAAGTTTTTATGTATTAAAATAATTTCTTTAAATATGTACATTTATCATTTACAAATGTTATATTTAATATTAATATTATCCTCCCGGAGGTTTGTTTTTCAAATACATCTAAAAATCTATTAGACATTCGATTTTTACACTTTTATCCTTCTGAATGATTACTTATAGATAATTTCTTATATCCATTTCAACTCGGGGATTGTTTCAAATTCCCTTCAAATTTAGAGAAATAAAGAATAGCGTAATATACAGATGCTTCCATATTTATTTAAAATAATCACTGCTACACTTATGTATGTATTTTGAAAATCCCTTGTCAATGATAATTACGATTGCAAGATGAACAGCGTTGGTTATCGTACAACAGACCAAATTACTTAATGTATTGCAGCACAAATAAACCGGATGGGGTTACAGTACTGAGAACTGTTATATATTGCTATACCACAGAAAAATTCTCTGGCACATGAGGACCACTGGTCTAGACGCAGTCCATGTTCTCATCTGGATATATTGTTTTTTTTCCCCTATATAATATGTGAAATCCAAGGAAATGCATTTCTGTAGTGTTTGGCAATCGTGCAGCCGAGTGGGCAATGTTATTGGCCTTTCGTTCTTATTAGTTTCCTTGTCAAGGGTTCGAATTCTCAAATGAAAATTCTTTTATTCACTTATTTTTTAATTGATTTATGAATTTGCATTTTACGGCTTGCATATTTGCAATGTTTTCATCCCGCCAACACATTCAATACGATCTTGAAAACGGGACGTAACAAGAATTGTCAGTTAATTACGGATCTTTTAAATCCCAACCTTATTTCCTTACCATCTGAAAAGGGGGTGATTGAGGAACTAATTTACAAGTTCTCGTAAACAATTTCTGTTGAGATTCTTCACATAAGGAGCAGACATGGCTGACAATCAATTTTTCTAACTTCATCCCCGAACGATTTGCAAGAGGATGATGATCAATTATCCCGAAGCAGTCTACGTTACACCCATACTATTGAAAATTATAGATTCAATGTCCGTATGTTTCACATTGGAAATGAACATATTTTCATTAAATTTGGATTATTGAGATTTTGTACACTTCCATGTATTTTGTCACTAACGACCCGGGTTTCGCCTTTCGGCATCTTCAGGCATTCGAGCACACGAATGGACTCGAACTGAGAGACAGTAAACAGTGTCTAACGCTTATATAGAAGATCTTCTATAGAAGAACTGAGTCAGTTCGAGTCCATTCGTGTGCTCGAATACCTGAAGATGCCGAAAGGCGAAACCCGGGTCGTTAGTGACAAAATACATGGAAGTGTACAAAATCTCAATAATCCAAATTTAATATTGAAATTCCATCAAGCACACTCAGTCGATGTCTTAAATTATATAAAAAAAAACATATTTTCAAATAAAAAAGAAAATATTACCTGTGTCATCTCCACTAAGTCTCGTTTCATCTCTGACATCTGATCATTTCCGCTGATAGCCGTGTCGATAACCTTCGCTTTCAGATCAGCAATCTGTTTCTGCATCACCTGTTTCTCTCTCTCTGTCTTTGCTTTGATTTCATCCATGGTACGAACGGCCTAAAAAAAGAAGTGTAGAATATTTACACGGATTCATTGTGATTAATCCACTTTTGAGAAATTAAATTACTCACAAAGATTATGAAAATAAAGTTTCAAAGCAGACCATCGTCACCGACTACCATTAGAAGTATGATAGCATAGTTTCAGCTTGACCCTTTATATGTATCTTTCAATCAATTTATTTTCCACATCTCCAACCTTCTTCTTCCTATTTCCGACCACCACTTTGGGAAAATTGGACAAGGAGTAAACGGATCAGACAATCCTGTAATAACTATCACTTTTCAATTAATGTATTTGTCTCACTCTTTAAAAAGAAAAAAACCAACTGAACAAACAAGCAACCCATATAAAAATACCCACTGTTGTTCCCACACATGTCTCATACACTTCCGTTCGGGTAACAGTCACGGTCAACAAAAAAAACTAACAGGAGTGAGCAATATGACTAGAATTGAAGATTTGACATGTATTGAATCATCAGTCAACTAGTGCACACCAACAAATTAACAATTAAATCACCTTGGAGAGTTGATCGACGACCTCAGACTCTCGAGTTCTAACAAAGCGAAGTCTCTCTTCCATATCGGCTTTTGTTTTGTCAGACCGTTTCCTTTCTTCTATCAGGCATTGTTTTTCATTCTCGTACAATATCTCCATTTCCTTTCGGATCAAATGCTGATGATCGATTCTTGATTCCAAGACCGCTATCTAAATAAAATAAAATTACTTAAAATTCCTCATCAGAATACCAGGTGCACTTTTTTCCATATCCGCTCCCAATGTGTAGCATATGGTCTCCTAATGGAGGTATCTTAACAGAATTTTTCTACGAGAACTGCTTGTTACTCAGTTGCTCAACCTCTCTTGTGCACTAACTCTTTGCACTCGAGTGCAGCTGCTATGGCGGCATATATCAATAAACTGTTTTTTTTAATATCAGCTATTTTTTTACTGCGATTTCAATCAAGTTAGAATGAATAATAATAGGTTATTACATTTATCTGAGAAAGAAGTCCCCAAATAATTTCAACATGTGTTTTTATCTGAATCTTTTGGTGCAAGCGATATTTTTTTGTCACATAGGGTAATAAATCTTATTTATTAAACGCGCTAGTGACCGGAGAGTGAACAGTGTTATGCATGATCTGAAGTGTCTATTTCTTAAATTATTACTCTCTTTTATTTGTTTAAAAATCAAAGGCGTCTCGTATAGTTTACAGTTTTTTATTTGAATAGATGATTGTCTTTGTTGACAATACTTACCAGTATATTATACTGATTCAGAGGCTTACAAATCTAATGTTAAGTACTCTAATGAGTCTTATGAAAATTAATATGAATCGATTTATTATTTACATTTGAAGTTTGTAAAATTATTTTTTGACTGAGTAAGAGATTTTTGGCAAGGTGGATCTCAAAGGCACACTTCAACTGTTTCTACAGAAGACCGACTTGTGGATAAGTTACATGTCCTGCTTTCCGGGACTATGAAAGACTGTGCAGCATGTTCAAATAGAAAAATCCCAGGTGGTAGATCAGAAACACGACTATTTTGCGAGTCCTGCATCAATAAGCCAAGATTACACATAGAAGATTTCTATTTGAAATACCACATAATGAAGAATTATAAATAATTTTAAAATAAGTGCAGTATATTCATTATAAATCTATTTTACGGAAATAATAACAAAGCAATTTTGTTTTGTTGACATGTTTTTCACCAATTGATTTTTGCTATTGAAAATATGCTTTTCATTGAAAAATGTCTCGAGTAGGCGGTAGGCATATACAAAAAAAGGCTCGAGTGGTAAAGGTTGAATAAATAAAATTATTGCTGACATAAATATGCTTTATCTTCTGATTATGCTGTATGTTTGTAAACAACACACCAACTATATACTGCTGTGTTATGAACAGTTATTGAATGTTAATTTTATGCTAGTGCAGGAAATTGGCCTATAGTAAATACTGGTTGACAAGGCTAATGATGAAATATAATATGGCGACTTGTGGACTTAAGCAATTGTTTTTCTACATAAATTTGAACAAAATAATTGTATATATGAGGTTGGTAGTTTTGATTTTCTAATAAGATTCCTTATAGCTCATAATTAAAAGAACATGTTCAAATATAATACTTTGGCAAGCTAAAATTACAATTCTAAATTCAAACCTACTGAGAAGTCAGTTATTATTCCAAAATCACATAAAACTATAGCTATCTGACTAACAGTTCAAATAGACAACAGGCTGAATTTGCAAAGATTATACACTTGCAGGACAACATAGATGTTTGTTTATTTTGATTATGTGATAATTGAAAATATGGAAACCAACACAGATATAATAAAATTGTATAGTATCTACATTTGACGCCATTATAACTGGTTTTCACTATACATATTACATGGAATGCAGTCTTTAAACTTTCCACTCAATATAAAACATATACCAACTTGTGCTTTAGCCTCAATCAAATCCATTTTCATCCTTTTCGACTCCCAAGGAGAGGTAATATTGGGAGAAGCACAGTTACTGGTCTCCGACTCAGTTCTAGGCCTCTTAAAGGGTATTGGAGTTGATCCATAGCTTGACTTCCTTTTGCCGAGCACTGCATTAATATCAAACATTAAAAATTATTTTCAAATACAGATTTTTTCCAAAAGGGGGTGTTGTTTCAACAGAATTTATTCAACGATAATTGCTTGTAAATCAGTGACTCCAAATATCTTTACAGATAAAAGGATGGCATTAAAAAGAAAAATTAGAGATTCAAATCAGTTACAGAGCAACGGATTTAAGCCATTAAGTATTATCACTTGACTATGGTGCATTAAACAGAATAGTGAGTTATCCTCTACCGTTCATCAGTTATAGAACAAAAGTATGTTACAGTCAGTCGTCAAAAAACGGTAGCTAAAGCGCTGTGACAATATTCAAAACGAACATGTCTTTGTTAAATATGGACACAATGTCCAATTTCCGACAGGATAATTTGAAGGATACATAAAATGTTAAATATATCCTAAATTTTTGTTTTGAAATACAAACATCTGAGTTAGAATGATTTATTGCATTCGATCAATGCCTCAGAAGTTATATCGAAAATGTTTATATTTATCATGACAACTGAAAATATACATTTCAATAAACAATGAAAAATACACTAGAAAAGTCTCTATCTAAACTTTTACATGAATGACGACACATTGTACAAACTGGTAATCCGGCCGGTATTACACTTTTGTTTTAAAAAATTAATGAAACGTAAATTTGCATGAAATCTCATTTAACTGCTCAGACGGCTACAATGCAGGATAAAATATAACAAATTATATAAATTTGAATAAATAATGTAACGTACCTTCGGTGATAGTGTCACTAAAGTTCAACTTGGCTGCCGCCGATGATACGGCAGCTTTGGGAGAATTTCCGTTCACAGCTCTTCGAAAAGGCTGTAATATATCTAAGAGTAACGTTCTATCTTCATTTTTAGCCATTTTCAATTGAAGTTTTTGTTTTTCCGCAAAATATCACGCCGACTGAGACGCCGAGCCTGTTGACGTTCGGCGCAAATAGCAATAGACAATAGAGGAACGCAGCAACTGTAGACAAAAGAAATACTTGGATATTACAAAACCAAAAGAAATAAATTTCAGATAAAGCTGTATCGTACCTACCTATCATAATTAGGTAAGACTAAATTAATTTACTTTGATACCAAAGCATCATTTATTTTTATAACATTGTCGAATCATTTCGATCTAATAAAAATCATGTTTGAATTGTTGAGATTTTGTACATTCGTGACTAACGACCCGAGTTTCGCTTTTCGGCATCTTCAGGCATTTGAGTACACGAATGAACTCGAACTGACAAACAGTAAACAGTGTCTAGCGTTTATATATAAGATAAAATACGACAAAATATTATTTATAAGATAAAAATACGACAAAATATCTAGTCCAGGAACCATATTGCTACCTGAAATTAATCACAAAAAGACTCGAAAATAACCTTAATCGTTATTGGGAATACAAACGCATTAACGAAGTAAAAGGAAAAAAATGAAAAGCTCGAATCGAAGAGAGGCGAATGTTTGGTTATCAACGTTCGGGAGGTCTGGGATCTCAAACAAACACCATTTCGAATCCAGTTCATCTCTTATTTAATTAACAAAGGTGCAGTGCTTTATTAAACAAAAATATTACTAACCCATAAAATTGAATCTACATTTACATTTAGTTAACACATGAATTTACCTGTTATAATACAAGTGGCACTACAAACGATTTTTAATTTAATTAAGTCCAATTTCAAAACAATTTATAATGACTGCTACGCAGTGGCTACGCCGGCCGCCTTTAGCTGGCACAGCCCCTCGGTCGACAAAAATCAGACTCCAAAACTGTCAGCGCCCACCCTTTTTTTCAATAATAGACCCGTCCAGCAGACGTGTCCTTCAGCGGCTAGCAACCGATTGCTCCTAATGACAACAATCTGTTCTACTACCAAGAATCATTGCCATTAAAGCTAGGCGCTGTCAGTTATGGATCCTTATAAAATCTAAACTTAACAATGAAAACCAGGGTGTGTCAAATAATGTTTTCAATGGATTCGGCGATAATTCTGTGGAAATAATCTCTTTGTATAAAATTGATTGCAATGTGACACACCCCCGATTTGTAATATACTCCGAATCAACGTCGTGACGTCTTTTGCCACCGTAACTAAGATATTAGAACTGAGGTAACTAACAAACATTTAAAGTCAGTAGCATATTGGACAAACTTCCCTAAGAAGCACCTCGCATCCACATTTGCAAGCTGACCCTTGCAAACGAAAAAATGCGAAGGCCATTGTTTTGTTTGAAAACTTTCGAGACGTTTGTGTCAACGGTTTGTTTTAAATTAATTTCAGTGAGGAAGTGGCGTTGGGTGACTAGCCTCGCGCTCCACATCGAACGCGAAGTATAATTATAAAAGTCCGACTCCGGGAGTCAGACTGCGTGTTATTTCGGTTCCGTGGCTTAATTTTAAATGTCCATTGTATTTGTTTTTATTTGTTTTCAATATAAATTACTAACTGGAATAAAAAGTGAGTTATGACCAAGTAAACGAGCGTGTTTGAGTGTATCTGAGAGACTTCCTCATCATCATTAGCTCACCGGATGAAAGTCTTACTCACGAATGTTATTCCACGTACTGTGTAACTAGGTGTGATACATGTTGAAAATGACTTACTAATGCCATCTTGTCGCATCATGCTATGCATATGTTTCGTATAAGTTTGACAACTCAAAGTTGTTTTGATATATAGAAGAAAACGCTCCAAGAAATTTTACTTAAAACCTACAACGCAAAATATCTAACTCCTATCTAAAAGATGTTTTTTTATTGATAAGACAAATAAAACATTCCCAAATTGTAATTCTGAGTACAAACCATGTTTTTCATACAATGTTTACATGCTTTTTATATAATATATATGTTTGATATTATGCTTTTGAAATCAACTAACGTAGATGTCAATTTTTCCGTTGTTATAAATATTGCATTCGAAATACTGTTATACTGTTTGTAGTATTATTATTATATAATCGGATCGTTATAATCATTTACAGCAATATAAAATATATAAATATAATAAAAACACATTTAATTTACATCATTGCAGATGAGTGGGCTAGGAAAAATGTTTGTTGAATTTGCCAAACAAAAACAAGAAGGAAAATTATTGTTAGGTACAATGTTTGCAAGATGATACTAAATATAATACGGTGAAATTGCCTAATTTGTTAGTAGACAATAATTATTCAACTAATATTAAAGATAGTAGCATAAAAAATACTGAACCACGATATTTCAGTGATACATATTTCAAAGGACAAGACGATATTTCTTTAACTATTCAGGCGTATTGAAGAATTCAACAACATTTAAATTCTAGTCCGATAATAGAATCGTTCATTGGTGATCGAAGGGATCACGTTATTTCCTTGGTACCGTATTTTGAGCATTCAGATTTTGATGAATGCACCATTACCTCAGCCAAAGAGGAATAGGAGTAAAAGATGTGAAGTAAACTTACTTACGTGGTTTACAGAAGAAAAAAACAAAAGGAAACGTGAAAAGGGTGATTTTTTTATCATGTCCACTCCCAATGTGGAGCATATGTCCTTCTAATGGAGGTATCAAAGTTTTTTTTCTACGAGAACTGCTTGTTACTCAGTTGCTCAACCTCTGTTTTTCGAAGAGTAGGAACAAAAGGATAGAACTAAGACAGGAATAGTGGTTAGCTAATCGCTCTCGCTACGCTTCGTTTTTAGGATAGTATGGGTTGGAGGGAATTTTAGATATCAAAGACATCCATGTCTACGAACAGAAGTTCATAAATCGATTGAAAAACCAATGTATGAGACTGTTGTGTTACGATATTGTACGTTACATTGTGGTATGAATATTATTTTTTAATTTAAAAATTTTGGCGACTCCCTTGTTGGAAGCCACTGGTTTAAGCACTCTCCTGTATTGTCAAAAGCGGAGTTAGAAACATTGCTCTTTAAGCCATCGATATTAATAAATGTAATAATGAGAACCATTTTACAACTTCATTTTGATTGTCTATTGATACATTTTATTATTATCTATGATAAATTTGTTCAATGATTGTGTACAACAGTGGCGTGCCGTCCATACATGCGGTAGATGCGAAGCATGCCTTATAATTTTGAAACAAAATAGCTTTTTTTATCATGTTTGTAAAGTTATTAAATTAAAATTTTAAGTATTGATGAAACAAAGCTGCTTCAAAAATTTGCATTTATAAACTAAATTCAAACAGTTTGCGCATTCTGACTGACGTATTATTCTTTATATTATGCCGATTGCGCTAGCATAAGCTGCGGCGTCAAGTGATATTTTTTCGAAGCTCTCTCGTATAATAGATGCTTTCTCAAATTTGCATAAATGAGTTCAACCAAATTTGAAACATAAAGCGCGCACGTGATTTCGTGACAGTTGAGATGAAACTGCATGCTCTAAGATTTCTGCATTTCTGATGTCTTTTTTCGTTAGTACATACTCGGATTGTCAGATAAATCGCGTTTGGTTTGTCGCTACCGTCAATACGGATAAGCCGCTCAAAAACGAAAGTGAATTTAATAATATGGAAAGTAATAACTGCAATTGCTCCATTGAATCTTTACTGAAAAGAGGATTCGGTTTGCTTCCATTTATTGAAAAGGAAATTATTATTAAAAGCCCGAAATCTACCTCTCGATTGAATATTCAGTCTAAAACAAAAACATACACTAGATATTTAAATTGTGAAGTGTATGAAAAAATTACGTATTTTTGTGGATGTGTTCATTTATCAAAATTATTTTGTTGATCATGTTTATTATTTTCACAAGACGTGACTGTTTGGAATAAATCTGGATGTACGGACTTCAGCGCGTAAGAGGCACGAATGTTCCCTGAATACTACTGGCCGATTTAAAGATATCAAAAGTTTAAAATGTATGGCACTTCTAAACGTGAATGAGTTTTAAGAATTTGAATAAAAATGTCAAAATATTTATTTTACATCACTTCGACAGACGTATGGAAACTATTTTGACTCTAATAAGACTCTGAGCAAACTGATGTAGGTACATCACCTGAATTCGTTTAAAGACCATAAATTGTATTAAAAACGTCATTATTAAAAATGAATTAAAAGATATTTTAGTAGAAGTATTCAATATAATCAAATTAATTTTTACAAAACCCTCCACCAGTGCTTCTGTAGAGTGATCATTTTGTACTACGAAGAGAATAAAAACATTCGCTAGAAATAATGAAAGCGAGGAAAGACTTTCCGCTCTTACCAATAATATATATTGAAAAAAAACTTTTGGAAAATTTGAAAGAAGAAATTCTGCGGTTATTGATGATTTTAGTAAGAAAGAGTACCGAATAAAATTGGTTTTGAAAAACTAGATGAATGTTGTTTATTTTCCACCATCACAGCATGCCTTGTATGAAAAGTCACCGCACGCCACTGGTGTACAGCGGTATTAGTGGCCCTCTTAAATAGACCTGTACCATATATTTATCCATCAAGTCTATGGATAGAACATTTGTTAATCGTCAATGGTTCAAATTAGAAAAAGAAACGTCACATAATTTGGGTTGATACGACGATTGTCAAGAATTTACAATGTTTAGTTAGCGGTTTTCGTATATTTTCAATATGTATTTTCCTATAGGATGGCCAAAAGTGCTGAATTCCTTTGGTTCTGGTGGTCAGCAATATTTACAAGTAGTAAGCAATCGAGACAAAATTTTATTTGCTGTTTTGACGAAGGAAACTTTGATCATTTGGTTTTGCAAAGTAAGTTCAATTGAATTCATATTCGTGTTATTAATGAGGTGTGATCGTGTGCTCACATATTTTAGAACATTTAAATGCATCGATGTAAATTGTGCAATATGACATTCGTGACTTCATGCTAACGGTAAAAGCTTTGATGTCGTGTAAATAAAAACATTCGTAATGACGTTACATCTATTTATGACAGATCTCCCTTATATTTTACTAAATTTATTTAACTTTTGTTTCGCTGATAGTTAAATTATTTATATTAAATAGAGTACATATTATTCTTTTAAATAATTTATAGTTTTACTCAGTTATATACTCAACATAAATGCATTTACATACATTGATTGAATGTGCTGCTAATTACATTACTATTTCTATTTGTTTACTAAGTGTGGTAGATAAAACAAACAGAATTCCCGTAAGTTTTGTCAATTTCATTTCTTCAATATTATTGTCTAGATTTTTTAAATATGCTTATACATTGTCGCACTCTGTGGTCTATTGGTAAGCGTTGTTATATTGTGAAATATTGGTAAGCCATCATATGGGTCAGGATCGAAGTATCGGTAGGGTCCAATATCTATTATTTTCAATGTAAATTTGGGAACTGTCTTATCTTGGTGTTTTTATGTAATTTCTCCTTTAGTTGATATCGAGGGACATAATAAATCATTAAGCTTAACTCGCGTGACCTTAATTTCACAATATTTAGCTGTAATGCCAAATATTTTTTTTAATCCATTAAATAAAAAAACTTATTTAGTAAAATTTCACAAACCCGCTTTTTAGCAAATATGTAGACAGAAATACATTTGTGTTAACAACAAATACAGTAACTGCAAAGACAACTAAAAATATACCTACTAATGATTGACCTTATGCTAGATGAAAAATGTATTTTTAATGATAATTATTTATGTAATCAATTCCAATGTACAGTTATTATGCTACCCCATATCTTTGGTAAATATTCTGTCAGAATTACGGGTATTTTTAGTTTGATGGTTTTGTAGAATTGAATAATTACTTAATAATATTGAAGGAAAATCTTTTGCAAATTAATAAACATTACTTACATTCTATTCTTAGAACACATAAATAAAAAACGAATTGTGACAATAAAGTCAACTTCAGTGTCAAATACAATAATATCAATAAATAAAGTGCTGCCAACCATTTTTATAACATGTTAAATTGGTAACTTGGGAGGTATTTATGTTTAGTAACAACTGTGTAGCCTTTATTTCTTTTTCTTCATCTATAGCCATGTGTCCCAATTGTTTACCATGAACGATCTGCTGATTCATTACTAAGGCTGGGAGAAAATGTCAGCTTGGAATGGAAACCAGATTCAAGTAAACTCTGTATTGCGGTAAGCAATTTTAAACTTAACCTAACTAGTGTATTATTCACTACAATGTTGTTTTTTCTTACTGCCTTTAAAATAGGTAAAAAAGGAAGGAAATTAACTGAAAATTTGTATTTTGCCAAACTTATTTCAGTTTTAATAGTAAAACTGGTAACAGCTTGTTTTTTTAGCATTTTAAAATCAAGTTTTATATGCCAGCTTTAACAGAATATTTTAGTTGATGTTTCTATTCGCAGTGTAGCCATTTCAAACAACTTCTTATGCATGAATGTGATATTTTGATAATTTTTTTAATAGACTTCAGAAGGCCACCTCATCTTGTATAATGTGGAAGTGGCAAACGGGCAGACAAGTGCATATCAGCAATGCGATCCGCCTTCAGCGAATCTCAGGAGAGATTCGGCAGAACTCTTTGTCAAAGAAGTTATTCCCCCTCTCAAACTTGTCTTGGTGTGTATTCCTTCTTGATTTGTAACATAAAGAAATTCTCTAATTTCACAAACATAACTCAATTTTTCTCAGTAGGTATTCGATGGAATATTATTGTTTATGTGTTTTAAATCTTGCGTTGAGGTTAGTTATCGCTTTTTCAAGAAATCTTACAACTGGCTTGACCGAATCCGCATCCTTGAAGACCTCTATATTCACAGGACGCATTAGAGGAATCTTCAAGATTTTGTGAAGACAGACAATCTTAGAACCACCAAATGGTGGGTATCTATTATCCCAAACAAGAAAAAAGAAATATTGTAATCTAACTAATGTGAAAATGCTGAGTACTTTGCAATCTGTAAAATGTGTACCTACTGAAAATATTCAGTGCCCTCATGTAGCTTTGCATTTAAAAATCATAATAATTTACTTGAAATAGTAGATAATAGTATTTATATAGCCTAGTTAAAAGAAATTGTTTATTATCTAATTAATATGTATGAAAACTATTTTAGGATAAAGAGATTCTCGTTTGGGATGGGGCCATAACTCGGATATCTTGCATCAGCGGTTCGGAGTTGATGGTGTGCACAACGCGCGGCCATTTATTGCGGTACCGCTGGGATGGAACCCAAAACCGAGATTACTGTCTGGATCTCAGGCGGATACCGTTTTGTATTAATCAGCAAGTGTCAAAAGGTTATTATTTTGTACCTATATTGTTATATAATTTCTTCTTTTAATTTGTAATACTACCTAAAATATTTCATATTATTACCCTAATTAACATTGATATGTTCAGTGACGACAGATTATCTGAATTTTGATTGACGTTAAAGGAAAGTTTATCTTTTAATCAAATCGTGCAACAGATATTTGAAGTGTTTTAATTCATTTGTTGACTGTGTAGTTATCACACTATAAGTTCAACATGCCTAGCGAGATTATAGCTTTGATAATGAATGATGAAATCCCAGATACTCCTTTGATTTTGAAATATAGATTTATCATTGAAAATATATATATATATGAAATTCCATCAAGCACCCTCAGTCGATGTCTTAAATTATATATATATGAGTTTCAGAAAATGTTACAATACCTCCATACTCACTGAAAAATCAGAATTGACCAATTAGCTAAAACAATCCTGTTATTGTTACATCATCCAAATCGGTAATAACATTTGTTTTGTAACATGGTTTTCTATTTAAAGTAATTAAGCTTTTATTTGTTACAATTTACTTTCATATCTTTCTTGTTTGTGTTGAATACATGTAACATTTCTTTATAAAATCTCAATAATCCAAATTTGATATTGAAATTCCATCAAGCACCCTCAGTCGGTGTCTTAAATTATTTCTTTATAATGTATCAGTGATATTTTTAAATAACAATTACTGAGCTACTGTGAATTTTAGTTGTCAGAGTCATTCAATTTAAAATGTCACTTCAAAAAAGAAATAATTTTCAGGTTTCATTCAAAGAATAAGATGAAAATATTTTTGGCTCTAGATTTAAAAATAAATAGTGATTTAAAACTATATTATTTGTATAAACTTGATATTCATAAATTAATAAGAAATAAAATAGCAAAGTATTTAAGACTTATAAAATTCACTTGACAGCTATTTATGCATTGCACAATCGTCACGTGAGAAATAGTTATCAACTATATTTTATAACTCTTATGGTTTACCTTATTAATGAAGTATAATGAAGTAAAAACCAACTCAATCAATTGACAAGTAAGTATATTGGAAAAATGTACTCTTTTTTACAATTTCCTTGTAAAATTCGATGAATAAAAACTTATTTTTATTTTAAAATTATTCTGATACCCAATCTTACCTTGGCTGAGATTAATTTTTGTTAGGTTTCCATTCAAATGTATGTCACACTTAATCTTGTCTGACTTATATTACATGTACATTTGATATTATAATGTTGGTTTTCACATTGCAGCGATACCAATAATTGAAGAGAATACTCATGTTAGCGATATAGAATACTCACCGCTGGTCGGAGGCTTTGGAATAACGTTGAACGACGGCCGAGCTGCTTTCCTTACAGCTACTACTCTTAAGTTTGATCCTAATGTAAGTTTTTTTTTTCAAATAAAACAGAATTTAATCTGTACTACTTATACATTTCTTATAACAATCAAGACAGATTTCGCTCATTGCAAATATTATCGACTGACTAAGTTTGAATAATTAAGTATGAAAAAAATTCACTCAATGGTCGAATCTTCTGAGTTCATCAAGGAGACGAATTTAATAACATTTCATTTTCTCCCAATTTTATGTTATACTTCACATTAATGACTTTTATTGTATTATCTTTATCTTCATAATATGTATCTACGTTTAACAAAAAGTTTTGAGTACGCAAGTAAATTCAAATTATTTCTTCCTAACTAGTGCATTTGCTCCAATTTGACTTGGGTAAAATCTAATGAAATGTACTATTTACAATAAAATTCATCAATGTTTATTTCTGCTGACTGATGACTGCGTTATGGCACACGTTTTTTCTGTATATTTTTGCGTCTTCGTAAATGTGGGACTCGGTTACCGAGGACCTCGTGTACATTGAACATTTAACTTTTACAGCTATATATTATTGTTTTATATTTTACTAATTCTTTATTATTATTATTTTATTTCAATAGTTTTGGACTGAACCAATAATAATGAAGGTAATATGGTATACAAAGTTGTGCCCCTTGCCATTATTATATAATATGTATAGTACTTTTTATTATTTATTAGTGTAACGCTCAATGTCTACGCTACCTGCAAACTTTTAGTATCCTGTTACATGATTCCGAAAACAACAATCAGCTCACTTATCCATTTATTTGCAGATACCAAATACAACTCCACCCAATTTGCTATAAAAGTATTACTTAAAATGACTTATTGAATAAACCTCTGCATTCTTGCTTCAGTTGTAGGTTATGACTATTATTTTAATTTAATTCATCTGTGAATTCACAATAAACAATAAAAATTCCAAATAAGTGACTTTTCTTTATCAATCAAGATTGTAAATCTTATCTGTTATACATTCCTCATTAAATGAATTTAATAATACGCAATCTTTCTGTTTTTATCAAGGTCCTGAATAATCATAATATAGCAATTTTTATCTAAATATTCAAATTTACTTG
Organism: Himalopsyche phryganea; assembly: GCA_022494535.1. NCBI lineage: Eukaryota > Metazoa > Arthropoda > Insecta > Trichoptera > Rhyacophilidae > Himalopsyche > Himalopsyche phryganea. The sequence continues at coordinate 2,805,341 of JAGVSL010000071.1, forward strand.
AAATTTGTAAGTTACTCTCCTATGTGTCATTGAAAAAGTATTTCCCAGTGCTATAGTTAATGTTATGTCAGTTGTATCTTATCTTCAAATGTAAAAATAATATTGTAATGATAACCCTTGAAAATGTAACATTCAACGGTATTGAAAGTGCAACACATTTTCCACCATTGATGACATGGTGACCAAAATAATAATGTTACGAAAACAAATGCATTAAACCTAATACTGATTTTGATGAAAAAGTAACTTAATGATCCTATGCAATATTATTTATAATCATATAAACACATATACTCTTTACCGGACAGTGGTCAACACTCTTGAGCATTCATCCTCTTTGGCTGCATTGTCCACGGACACGAAACCCTGAATAAACACTTTATTTTATATCGGTTAATGGAATTGTGTTCCATGGAATGCATGTCTGAAAATGGGGCATAGATAAATCGATTAATTACCCTCTCCGGAAATGAGAGGTTGTGCAACTGATAAAAAGTATTTCTCATAAAACATCCACTGTTGAGGTGGTCTACATTGTTTAGAAGACCAGATGCTCTTCATTGAGAACGGACATGGTTGGAAAAAAAATATAAATACATAATCCAATCACTTGAAAAGACCCGAATCGAAGAGAGGCGAATGGTTGGTTATCAACGTTCTGGAAGGTCTGAGATCTCAAGCAAACACCATTTCAAATCCAGTTCATCTCTTATGTATTTCAATGAAGATGCAGTGATTTGGATTATTGAGAATTTGTACACTTCCATGTATTTTGTCACTAACGACCCGGGTTTCGCCTTTCGGCATCTTCAGGCATTCGAGCACACGAATGGACTCGGGCCTCAGTTCGAGTCCATTCGTGTGCTCGAATGCCTGAAGATGCCGAAAGGCGAAACCCGGGTCGTAAGTGACAAAATACATGGAAGTGTACAAAATCTCAATAATCCAAATTTAATATTGAAATTCCATCAAGCACCCTCAGTCGATGTCTTAAAGAAGATGCAGTGGCTTATTACACAAAAATATTACTAACACATAAAATTGAGTCTACATTTACATTTACTTAATACATGAATTTACCTTTAAGTTATAATGAAATTGACACAACAACGAGTTCAAATTTAAATTAAGTCCAATTTCAAAACAAACGAAAATAATTTATAATTACTTCGACGCCTCTCAGTCGACTCCCGCAAAAATTAAAAATTAAACCTCCATCACTGTAGGTTGCACCCCTTTTTGTCTATAATAGACCCGTCCGGCTGGACACTTTCTAATTTCCGCTATAGGCCCTCGTCGGTTGGCAAACTGATGGCTTTTTAATGGCCATAAACTGGTTTGGCTAGCTAACATTAGTTAGAAATTGTCAGAGCGTTGCGATATTTAAAAGTGTTCGAATGCCGTTCTCGGATCACTCCAACCTTCCAAGAAACAAATAAATGTTGAGACAAAAATATCAGGGCGTGTCACACTTTTATGATTTGATGAAATGAATGCACGCAAAACTATAACATGAAATTGTATGTATTCAAATCCATTCAAATGCTTTTCCGTTCTAAATTAAACATAATTAAACTAATTGAATGATAAGTGAGTTCTGAATTTGAAATAAAAGTACATCAATTTATTTTTCTATGGAATGAACATTTGGTTGTCATTTGGAATGATCTCTCCTAATACATACCGCATTAACAAAATAATTTACACAAAAACTGATATCATTGTGCTATAAATTTTACAGCAAGTACAAGGCATCTGGGCGCAGGGGATCGAAGATGCGACCTGCGCAAGTGTCAACCACAAATACCGACTTATTGCATTTGGAAGACAGAAGTAAGAATAAATTTTATTATCAACAAAAAATGTAGAAACTGAGTTCTCTTTGTTAGGCAAATATTTTTTAATATCTTTTCTATATTTCAGTTCACATGTTAGCGTATACACTGTAGATGAAACGACAGGAGGTTTAGAATGTTCCCACAGCATGGTGCTCAGTTCAAAAGACTTTCCCGGATCACCAGGTCCAGTCAGATGTATGAGGTAGGATTAAAACTTATCATTGTTTACGAAAAAATTGTGAGGTTGATTTTTATGATTGAAAGATTTACATGAAAATATAAAATTTGGATTATTGAGATTTTGTACACTTCCATGTATTTTGTCACTAACGACCCGGGTTTCGCCTTTCGGCATCTTCAGGTATTCGAGCACACGAATGGACTCGAACTGACTCAGTTCGAGTCCATTCGTGTGCTCGAATACCTGAAGATGCCGAAAGGCGAAACCCGGGTCGTTAGTGACAAAATACATGGAAGTGTACAAAATCTGAATAATCCAAATTTAATATTGAAATTCCATCAAGCACCCTCAGTCGATGTCTTAAATTATGAAAATATAAATTATTGTTTTAAAACATCTTGAAATACAAATCACCTAAGTCAGATTTCCTAAAAAAATTAACAATTTTCATATTTTGTGCTCTGTACCAAACAATTGAAAGCTTGATTTCTACAAATCAAATTCTTTTTTCTGCATAACATATCGCTCAACAGAAATTTACCGCTCAACAGCAATTTACCGATCAATATTTTAGCAGCAAAGTAAATTGATAAAATAGTTGAGCAAAATGTCATATAAGATCTGTAAGTATATATAACCATGATCAATTACAGTGATAATCCTCTAGGCTTCAGTTCTGCAATCCAGATCCCATTTCCCGATCCACGTTTGCATGTATCAATTTTTAAATCAAACGATGGCTTAACCCATCCTATTCACACTTAGGCATCCGGCCGTATCCTATCTTACATTGCGAAAAGAAAAAAGTAAAATAACACAGGTATTTCTTTTTTACATTGCCACTACAACAATACCAGTGAACTTGTTATGTTTGACATATTAAACCCTAGGAGATTTAAACATCTTGAATCAAACTTTGGCATGAAATTCCTTATCTACAAATGAAAAATATTTACCATTTGGCCGCAGAGTCCACCCAATCGAGTGATCCCTGATATCACATCTCATCTACTCACATCATCACCTTCGTTGCATTGAATTGATCTATATTTTCAGCAGACCAATATAGTATAGGTCTGCTACAAAATAACATTTGGAAAGTCTAATTGTCTGATTTATATTGGTAGGAGATTATTACATTAGTACTATATATTGGTATACCTCACCAGATGGACGGGAGACGGGCGCGCTCTCTGCGTGGCATGGAGCGGGGGAGGTGTGGCGCTTTGGAGTACTTTTGGGGGACTTTTGCTTTGTTCGCTTGCTTGGGACTACGGTCTGCATCATGATCTGACTACTGATAACCCACTTAATGTATATAGTATGGTAAGATACTCCAAACTAATTAGATGATACCAATTTTTACCTCACAAAAATACTCCACTATGTTTAAACGGAGGCCGGATATAATTCTTCTACATATTTTGATTTTTGGCTTAATATTGAAATTGAAGAGATATTTTTTTTCCACAATGTCTTCTCCCAATGTGGAGTAAATGGACTCTCAATGGTATATCTCAGCAGTAGTTATTTTTATTCAGTTGCTCGATCTCTCTTTTTGAAGACTAAGAATTGCAGGATGGGACTAGTAGTTAGCTAATCACGCTATCTATGTTTCACTTTTGGGATTGAATGGATTGGAAAGAATGGAGATATCACAGACGAGCATGCCTATGAATACAAATCCATAAATCAGTTGAGAAATGAATTTATGAAAGGGTTCATATTGGGATTCAAATTCGTGAATACCGCACCCCCAGAAGACAATGTTATACACTTGACTACAAGGCTTCCATACCTTCAGCTACAGGATTAAATTTTAATACTTTCTTTTGAATAGCCTATATATTTCTGCCCATTTTTTTCAGGAATGGTGCACTGAAGGCTATCAACTCTGGATGATCAGGGAGACCAAAGATGTGTCAACAAGCTTAGTCCAACTGGACTTTGTCAAAAGTGCTCTCTCTGTTAACCCTTGTATGGTAAGTGCTCACTTTTTAATAGTCCTTTCTAGTCGGCCTAGCTGGAGAAAGTTTATGACTGTAAACATATATTTTGATTCTCCGCAGAATCATCAGAGTCACTTGTACTTGCAAGCTGACGACAGACTCTACGTGAACCTCGGTGATAATTTAGCCCGAAGCAATCACCGCCACAAAACTGAAGAACCCGAAGACAGCTTGCAAAACGACGACTCGGGACAGTACGACGTGGGCATAGGAAGCCACACGATGGGGCCAGGGGGATTCGGCTACGATTCCGACAGCGGAGTTCCGCTCAGCAGCAGTAATATCTCAGACGGGAAGCAGTGGGTGATCCTGCCTCTTCCTGCCACATACTCAGCGACCAACTGGCCCATTAGGGTAATTTTTTGATTGAAAAAATGTCGATATTTTGTGGGTCATTCAAATGATATTTTTACATACCCTCAGCTATTCATAAAATGTAAAACTCAGCTACAAATTAATAATATTTGAGTTATGGTGACCATTTGAATATTGTTTTTTCCATTATCTCAATATAGGTAATTTGGAGATGGGTGAATAATGTACTGGACAATCAGTTTGTCTGCACATATTCTCTCTGTGACTGTGCAGATTTGAACATCTAGCTCTAGCTATATAATATATAACAACCTGCCATTTAAGTTAAAATGCTTTCTGTTTTGCAATGCTAAATTCTAATCAAATGCTTCATTAGAATGATTTACACATGAAGTGGATATGGCTTAAAAAATACCCTCTGAATCCTGAGAAATAACTTTTCCTAACTCGGTTCTTCTTTCCTTGCTTCCTGAAAAGGAAGCTACGTCAACTGACAATCAGCTATTGTTAAAAAAAAATTTAAAGATGCTCATGCAGACATGATACAAAAAAAATTAATAACTCTTGATGCCTATTTTTGATTTTAGTATAGTGCAATCGATTCGTCAGGACAAAACCTCAGTGTGGCCGGTCGAACTGGAATCGCTCATTATAATATGCTCTCTAGAAAATGGAAACTGTTTGGAAACGAGACTCAAGAGAAAGACTTCGTCGTCACCGGAGGAATGCTGTGGTGGCGGGATTATATACTTGTTGGTAAGTCATCTATATGTAATGTTGCAAATCATTTTATAATCAAATCTGAAAAAATAGGCAACAAGTCAATCTTCTCCTACTCTTGGTATTAGATCAAGAATAGCGTGGACAATGAGGCTCTCATAGAGGCCACCTATATAGCCTTCTATTCCTACAAATTAGACTTAGTTGAATCTGTGACATATATATGTAAGCAAATTGCTGTGCGAAGAATTGGATTACAGATGTTGAAGCGAGAAAACTGTTTGAAGCTTCATCATGCAATGGCAAAATCCAATTATGCAAAATCATTTAGTAACAAAAATAAAAGCACGGCATACATTTTCTTTTTTGCATTTGATTTCAGGTTGCTTCAGCATTTTAGATGGGAGCGATGAGTTGCGATTGTATCCCAAGGATTGTAAGCTAGACAACAAATTTGCCAAAATCCACGCCGTCCAATCTCAAGTCCTTCTACTGGACATGTTGGAGGATCAGTTGATTGTTTTTGGGGCCGATGCACAAATTTTTATTTACTTGCTCAAGGCAATCGACGCAGGTAATGATGAATGCAATGATTATAACATGAACAATGGTGATCTTTTTTTGAGTTGGTTTAATAAAGGATTGATTGAATTGGCATTTACTTGGTAGAACTCCATTATAATAGGATAAAATAACAAATTATTTAGTTCTACAAATTTTTTATCAGGTAATTGACAGCTATTTCGGCTTTACGCCATCGTCAGAACTATCCTAGTTCTACATTCCTAGAACTAGTTCTGACGATGGCGTAAAGCCGAAATAGCTATCAACTACCTGATAAAAAACTTTTAGAACTAAATACTTTGTTATTTTATCCTATTTAATAAAGGATATAAAATATTTAATTTTGACTATTCTATTACAGCTGGAAATGTGGACATCGAATGCCTACAAGGAGTGGACTTGGCAGGTTTATGTGTTCACCCCGCGTGCGTCGTTTCCGTCAGCCTTTCAGATTTAAGACACGAGACATCCAGACACTCCCATCACTCGCTTATTCAACATCCCGTCAAACCCACATACTCAATGGTAAACAAAAATTTATTCAAATTTGAATTATTGAGATTTGATATCGAAATTCCATCAAGCACCGTCAGTCGATGTCTTAAAAAATTTATTCTATCTTGAATAACTATATTATATTGTCACACTAAAATTGCTTATATTTTATGTATGATTTGATATCACAAATGTACACAGTAATTTCAATGCTTTTTTTATTAATATAAAATTAAATTAAAAATTGATAACTTAGTTATTCCGCTTGGTTATAACCACTGAACTTCCACAAAGTTACCTCCGAATCCATAGAAAAGCTTTCTTTATTCTTCAGATATTAAACGTTAGCGGTAGACTCTTGTTGGTGCAAAGAGAAGAAACGGAAGGAGACGACTCCGATGGTGATCCAGTAAGTTTATTCTAATTAAATATATTTATTGATTAAGTATCTTTTCAATGTAATAATAGCACAGCTTCTTTTTTCTTTGTAGTAGTGTTCATTCTATGATTATTGTAATCTGTTTCATGATAAGAATGGCTCGAATCCCTAAATAGTCAATTTCAAACATGAAAATGAAATATTTTCAACCCGTCCTACCCTAGTAGTGCTTAGTAAAATACAAATCCTCCTTTAATCTTATCCTTTCCCTATTTTAAAATTCATTATCATGTTCCACAGTGGGAGCAAACACGATTTCAAAAGAAAACACTATTTATAGATTATTTAAAAAAACAACAAAATTACAATGGTTTAATGAAGTTTTATTTTCAATTATCATATAAAATACAATGCTTCATTATGGTATTACAATAGTTATCGCTATATATATATATATGTTATATATATATATATATATATATATAACAATTTCATTCCAATTGATAGCACAATAAGTAGTGAAATGATGAATATGAATGAGGAAATTTCGTCAGATAAAAAGAAAAGAAAAATATATAAAAACAGATTCAGTGACAGAAACTTTATCTGTTTATCCCATAATAAATATACACAAACTGCCAAATTTTGCTGTAGTAACAATATTGCATCAATAATAGAAAGTAACATACGATTTCACAAATACTTTTATAGATAATGTTTTTTTACTAGTGATTGTCAACAAGTAACATTTATTTTACTCAGTTGATTATAATTTGATATTATGCGTTAAATGAGATTTCTGTAAATGGTAGGCTTGAAAAGAGGTCCGTGTGGAACGTAGTCTGAGAACAATTGCTTTCTTGCAAGCGGCAACGGATACGGTATCAATTGAGGCTGCAGCAGATGTTTCTGTGGATGAATCGCTTGACCGATCTTCCTAACGACAGCGTTGAAACCTTTGTGGGGATCCGATGTGTATTCCACTACTCTGATTGTGCCGTCGGGCTCAACCAAAGAATAGGCTCCTGGAAATTAAAATATAAAGTTTTCCGCGAGGCATCTTTTTCTTACACTAGTTCGGACATCAATTTCTAGACGAATCAACGAATTAGTCTAGTTATAGTCATAATTTACTTCTATTTTGAACAAAAAAAGGCCTGAATATTTTTATTGTTTGTTGCAACAATGTTTTAATATTGATTAACACATTGACAGCGGGAAACGGCAAATGCCGTTTTTCGCGGATTATCGGTCGAAGGCGGGACACGGCAAAAGTCGTTTTTGTTGACTATCGGTTGTTGGCGGGAGACGGCATTTCATGGGTTTGTATATCGGCGTGAAATAAAACGCCGCAACTAATTATCATTAGTTCTACTTCTTTGCTAGATTATAAGGGGTGAAAATCAACAGTCGTATAGATTTGTTTCGATATCTCAATCTCTAGTTCAGTTTGAGTCGTTTCAAGTGTCGGACTATTTTTCATATCGCTCGCGCTGTTTTGTTTACATACTGTTTCGTATTTTATTATTCGAATATAATATTACCATTTTATAAGACGTTATCCCTACAAAAATGTCTTCACAAGCCATTGATAGTGACGATGAAGTGTATGCCGACAATTTATCTGATTGCTCATGGAATAATGATATTGAAGAGTTGTCAGACAACGAATCGAGTGATGATGAGCAAATACCAAGACCTAGAACGTTTCACCGTCGCACTATTCCAAGTGATTCTGATTCGGAGACGAGCTCAGACGAGTATGTGGATGAGTGGTCATCGTTAGATAATCCTCCAGTTTTGGAATCATTTTTAGGCCGCCGCGGTTTGAATTCAAATTTCGATTGTCCTCAAACTGTAAGTGATGCGGTAAATTTATATATCGGTGATGATTTGTTTGAATTTTTTGTAAACGAATCTAATAGATATTACCACCAAAACTCCCATAATTATAAATTATGTAAAAAATCGGCAAAGTGGAAAAATATTACTTTGAAAGAAATGAAAAAGTTTCTGGGGCTTATTCTTTTGATGGGACAAGCTCGCAAGGATATAAGGGGCGAGTATTGGTCTACAGAACCAACAACTGAAACTCCTTATTTTGCTAAAACAATGTCCAGAGAGTTCTTGAAAATTTCAATCGAAAATATTGTTTCGTTTAGAAGTTGCGCCAATTTTAAAAAGCAATATATTTTTGCGCTAATCACGAAAAACGCCCGCCACAGGATAGAGTCTATTGTTCCGGGCGACCGCTCAAGAAGTGTTAATTATGATTCTAAAATTTTGTTTGTATTATTTATTAGTAATTGTTTGTTACCTTTAACAATGTCACCATCTCGTTTTTCCCATTGAATTTTATTGTCTCCGGTGTGTGGATCCTTCACAGCATAGTCAAAAGCGTATTTTGGATGAGCCTGAAATATACAAATTGATATTCATTAAATGCTTCAAATTCCAATGTCCAAAATGGCTTCAAAGTGTTATTATATTGCACAACGAATTGGTTAGGATTTTTATGTATTCGGGTTTTTTCAGTTAGTTTTTTAAAAGTTCTCTGCTGTGCTATCAAATGCAATAATAATGCACTCTGTGGACATTGTTGTGGAGATATGATCTTTGGTGTAATCTCAGATTTAAAAAGTTCTCTTAAAAACCTTGTAGACTTATCTCATTAATAATAAAACTCATTATAAGTAAGAGTTCATTGTTTTTATGTTTACATTGATTAATGAAAAACTTTTCCAACTCATTACAAATATGTCTCTCTGTTTAAGTCATTTCATTTTGATATATGAATATGCCTCTCTCTCTGTTTGATGATGCACTAACTTTTTTCCAATATATTAAATACATAATAAAACTGTACATACATAGTAGTCCAATGAAGCGTGGCCTGGAGCATAAGCAATGTGCTTATGAATCGGGACTGCATTGGTTACACTTAGCAAAACACCAAAGCAGAGAATCTGTAAAACAAAATATTAATGTTATTCTCTTTTATTGCCATAGAATGACTTTTAAATTAACTTTATAAAACACTATATAATAATAACATTTAATGTTATCATTATATAGTGTTTTATAAAGTAAAAAATACTAGTCGTTACCATACTTTGAAAAGGTTCTAACTGCACTTGACCATGTTTTGAGATACGAGCGTTTGAAGTATCATATTTTGTATTTCGAATGAAAAAATGTATTTTTAATTAGTGAGTTAGAATATATTTATATATATTAATATTTTACTTTTTTTTTCTTTTAATTTATTTTAACTAAAGCCTTTATAGTAGAAAATAATGAGTTTCTAAAGCTTTAATTAGAACTAACAACAACAGTTTGTTTGAAATGGTTTTATCGGCTATTTCAATTTTATCAAACAAAGTGATCTGATTTTTGAGATATTTATTAATATTTTATATTATCATGATTTACTGAACCATATTATATATTCAGCTGACAGTAGTATTATAATACAACAGAATAATTATACTTATATACTTCGAATGTTTGAACGAACTCAGCTAATTTTCGTCAATGACCACATCGATAGAACAATAGAAGTAAAGGGTACAACACACACCAACCGTCGAGCGAAGAATGTTCGACATGACATTAAAGCCTTTTCAAAAAGACTGTGATGTGTATGTTTTCTCTGTGAGATTATAATAATTAGTTATATCGATTCATAGAACCGTATAAAACAAATTTATCAAACAAAAATCTCTGGATATTACTTCGAAATACTGCTAACACCCTCATTGAACAATATATGACTCTGAAATCAACATATATGGTAGAATGTGGCTAATACAATATTTTCCAATCAAAAGGTCATTTTAGGCCAAAATGTCAGTTAGAACCTTTTCAAAGTAAGGCAAAGTTTATTCAATAGCTTAAAAAAAGTAATTTGCTAGCTAACTTTGGCTATTGTTTACTATTAGTGACTATAGTACACTATTCCAACAATTATATTCCTTACCTTAATAAGCGCCATCTTTAAAGAAATGGTAACACAAGAATCAAATGTATACTAAATTAATATTTTGATATCTCCCCATTTTATATGAAATGATCTTCAGGATGCATGTACTGGATACTTAAATCATTTCCTTTAATTACCTATGCCATGATTTCATTTATTTTTAATAAACTGCACAATGTAGATGCACTTAAATTGTCTATTTCCTTCATATCGCATGCATTTTATCAAAAAGTGAAATCTGCCTGTCTCTATGGATGCATTAAATACTAATCGACCATGAAGAAATCTTGATTCGTTATTAATTAGTCGATCCATTAGAGCGTGAAAAACTGCAACACAACACATAATAACTTATTTATGATATTTTCAACGCACGAATAATGATTTGTTATTTCAAATTTAGTCAAATGTATTCAGTTTATTCCTAAAAAAACAATTTTCAAATCATTGCTTTTATATCCTGACATACAATTTTAGAAAGGATTGGTTATAACGTGTAAAAATTGAAAATTGACAAGAAAGTCTACGGAGCAAGTTTAATATCAATCTCTGAATCAATATATTGGAATAAAGTTTAGACTCTCCCAGTGTAATGGCTCTACAGCTTGGTAGAAGAAAAGATTCGTTACCACAATTCTTGAGATAATCGTTACGAACAAAAAGTTTCACATACTTCAGAATGAAATGTCGTAAAAGTAACAAAAAATTAACTATTTATTTTCGAGTAATTTTCGATTTCCTTGTAACACAAGTTTATTGAGGAGAGAGGGTTGGAATAGGTGATATTATTTATCCCGGGGATAAAAAGGCATTCGTAAACTTTTCATGACACTATCGTAAATCCATAGCAATTAAAATTAACATGGTCGAAATAATAGTTAAGGTTTCGTTATAAGAATATGTCTATGTTTTCCCCTATCCCAATAGAGTAGATGCCCTATACAATCAACTATGTTATTTGAATATATTACAAGCAGCAACTGCTACTCTCAAAATAATCTGCTATGAAATCTTATTCACAGGCTTACAAGTGTCTGCCGGGGACTGTACTGGCATCGTGTGTGGAATCGGTTTGGGCGGCACGGCACTCGAGCAGAGAGCAGCCACACCTGACCGCCGCTCTGTGGATCTGGTGCGGGGCGCTGGGAATGAGAGTTTGGCTTCCTCTGTTCCCTCCGCCTCCCCCGGCGTCTTGTCGGACGCACACCTTCATGTCCAAGAGGATCATGCTGCCTTTTCATCTCAAGATATATCCACTCGGTAAGACTAATTTTAAAATCAATACATCAAGCGTACAAAAAAAGGGAAATACAACATAGTAAACCATTATCATAATTGAATTCAAATTTCATAAGCATGACAGAAATATTTATTTAACGTGTAATAATTATATACTAGCTGTACGGTCCTACTCCCTACGGTATCATGGGACATCACCTCGTACAACTATTCATATATTTTTGCTAATTACAGTCAAATTGGGAACTAGACTTGGAGATCACTGTTAGATGACTGAAGATTGATTCATATATAAGGAAGAGCACCAGGGCTATACCTGTTAAATTATCTAACATATGTGATGTTATCATAGAAACCCGAAGTAAACAGTTACATAAATATCAAAAATAATAAAGTTGTAAATTTCATGAACAGTTTTGCAATTATAATATAAATACTCGACACAATAGGGTCGAAAATAACCAATCATTTAAAAATGAAAACACAATGGTCAAATCCTCACAGAGAAAATAACAGAAAACATGTGTGACATTACATATACCACGAAATACCTTGACAATTTTAATATATATGATAATTAAGTCAGCTTACAAGGTGGCAACATCTCAATCACCTCTAGATTATATTAAAAAAAAAATGTGTATTGAATTGAAAGTTTGCCACCGTTTATTGTCTATGACTAGTACGCTGAAGACTATAGTTCCAGTTTCCCACACACAAAGTGTTGATAAAATATCTTTCCATATCTCTGTGCGTTGGGTTTGATACATCTACTCACTTCAGTATATGACTTTCTTATTTACATTAAGTAAATTCTTTTTTATTTGCAGCAATATTATTTGAAGACGCCATCCTGTTAGGAGCCGAAAATGATACCGTCCTGTATTCGTCTGATTCTGATTCAGTATTCTCATTACCATTCTGTGTATTAAATCGAACTGTAAGTACTATACACTATAAACTCCCTAGATACATTTTTAAGCACTATTAAAATAAAACAAGAGCTCTATGAAAAATCCTATTACTTATTTCAGAGTCAAGTGTACCTGCATCAAATACTCAGACAATTGTTAAGAAGAAATCTCGGCCACCATGCCTGGGAAATAGCCCGCAGTTGCTCATCTTTACCATACTTTCCACATTCCCTTGAATTGTTGCTTCATGAGGTGAGAAAATAATTGACCATATCGATTGTCCGGTTCATTAGTCAGGCAACTCCAACAAAATGAAATTTGAGTTAAATATCTAGTTATGTGTCAAATTTTGTGTTTTATCTGATTCAGTGTTCAGATAACTCAAAAATACAACTAAAAAAATGCTTCAGCAGATAACCTTCTAAAGAATTAAACAAAATGTTGATATTTCTGGGTCAATCAAGAGCATTATCAAGTGATTCAGCTCATGATAAGCGAAACCAGTTCAGATTATCATAAAAATGTGGAAGTAGTTAAAAACTATTTGTTTTTTATTTTAAAAATATAATGCCCTGCCAGTTGACAGCTACACCTTGAAATGTATTTTTAGCTTTTCCTTAAAATTTACATCATACTTCATTTGGTTTCTTTTTATGTCTGATATAAAACGAAACTTTGTTATTCAGGTTTTAGAAGAAGAAGCGACAAGCAAAGAACCTATACCTGACGCTCAACTACCGAGTGTTATAGAATTCATCCAAGAATTTCCAGTCTACCTTCAGGTATTCTTTTTTTTTATTTAATGTAGACACATTGTCAAATAATAAGATTTATATATCCTCTTGACTGATGATAGGGTCACTTCCCTCTTGATACTTGATTATGATCATATTTACAGACCATCGTCCAATGTGCTAGAAAAACAGAAATAGCACTTTGGTCATACCTATTTTCTGCTGCCGGCAAACCTAAAGAGCTCTTCCAGATGTGCCTGAGCAGAAAAATGTTGGACACGGCCGCCTCCTATCTGATTATTCTTCAGGTGACTATTCCCATATTGAAATTATAGATAAAGAAAATATCAAGGCAATCGGTGAACAGTATTGTGATGATCAATATTGTTCTTGAAACAACTGTATTAATCTGTTATTTAGAATTAATATTTTCAATATCCCTTTCAGAATTTAGAAAGTTCAACAGTGAGCCGAAAGTTGGCGACTGTACTATTGGACACTGCCTTATTAAGTGGGCGTTGGGATCTGGCGAGAGACCTGGTCCGTTTTCTCAGAGCTATAGGTAAATTTTTTTATTTTTATTATTATATCACCAATATTACAATATTAATGACCCATTTAAGTATCATTTATGGGTCGAGTAAAATAGATAGTTACTGTTTTCTGATAACTCAACACGTATGCAAGTACAGTACTAGCCTTAGTAACTTGGTCAGCAGACCAAATGAAACACCGAACTTACTGGATGACTTCCTTTTTTACTCTGTGTAAACGGGGCATAACAGTCAATTATAATTTTTTTCAAATCTTGTATATTAGTACACAAAATTCGTACAGGCAATAAACTCAATTATTCTTGAATTTAATTTCAGATCCCAATGATGTAGAATCACCACGTACATCCGTAATAATGGGCCCTAAATTTTCAATCAACCAGCAAAATGCTCCTGTTAGTCCAAATGCTGAAGACCTGTCGGTAATTCTTGGCAGTATGCAGGTAATTATGACTTTTCCGCGTATAGTAAGGTTTTTTTTTTGCACTTTTAAATCGATAAATTAGTGCTACTACTGATAGACTCTTTTCAATGATAGATAATATCATTATACTAATCAAAACATAAGAATTATATTTTAGATTACAAGAGTGCCTTCAAAAGAACCTTGGTTCCAAAAATATTATAATGCGATCTTGAAATCCCAGTTGTTACAAAGTGTACAAAATTGGTAATATTCAAATTTGACATTGAAATTTCAAAGCACCCTCAGTCGATATAAATAATTAAAATATACAATCAGTTTAAAAGTATTGCATTGTGTTCTTTATCATTAAAATAATAATTTTTCATATAGGTAAGCAGAGGTCGAAGCTTTAGCACGACGGTGACTCCTCGCGTGACAGTGGATTCCAGTAAACACGGCAACAGTGAACTTGTTACCACTGCCGCCAACCCCGCCTCAACAAATCAGAGTGTTGTCACGAGGAGAAAAAAATCAGTACCTACTGGGCGCTCCGACAAGTTTGTTTATTTTGTTTGAAATTCATTAGATTTTAGAAACAAATTAAATTACGCAATGCTTTTAATTATCCATATTAAAAACACCTACCCTCACTGTTTTTTTACTGGGGACAGAGTCTTTGCTTGTGCTTTGTCTCGTGAGGCCCGGACATACCGTTACATTAATAGAGTTATTTTGTTTTATACAGAGAGGCATGCACCGGTACTGCTGAAGAGTTTTTCATTGACGTAATGCTCCAGAGGCATGCCCGAAAACTGTTGGCGGGCGGTCGCATGTGGCAGCTCGGTCACTTTGCATCCAGGCTTGACTTCCACCTCGTGGCGTGGCTGGGAAATGAGAAAGAGAGAGCGGCTCGGGTGGAGAATGCTGTTGCCTGCTTGAAGCTGCTGCATGACGATTTTCACTGGCCTTACCCAGTGTTGCAGCAACCCTTGTCACATCTCATGCACAGGAAAGGGAGTAATGCAATAGGTGAGATGAAATAAAATCCCTCAACACCTCGGCTGCAATCAACACGTTAATATCATATCTCTTCTTTTATTATACAATGTTTTTTTGTACTGTTTGCTTATTCCCGTGTTAATCACCAATATTTCAAAGATATGAATATTAATTACAAGTATTATGTAGTTTGAATCTTTGAGCAGTACAGTCATGTGGATACTGTCAGAAGAATAGTGTTGCGACGCTGCGCTTAAGGAGTGGCAGAGGCGGGAGAACTCCCCTATGATCGTCAGACCTACTTATTCTTTCGAACATAAAAAAAGTCTTGACTCCAGATCAGTCTGTTAGCCGTCTTTTTACCTATGACATCAGCATTAACTATCACTATAAATATATAGCCTTTTAGATAGAAATTAAAATGTCGTAAAATAATTATGATTCATCATTTTCAGTACCATCAACACCTTCACCAACCGAGCGAGCCAGTTATGGAGGCGACAGCGGCTATGTTTCTCTGGCGCTGGGAGACCATCAAGGCAACTGCAATTTGCACGAGATGCAGGTCATTATAAATATCTTATATTTAGTGTGAATTGTGTAGCTTTAATACTAAGGTTGCAAGTTTCAAATGGATTTGAGAAAAATTTGTGCTGGCGTCACGAGATGTCTGTATGGCACTTACACATAATAAAATTACTTCCTCTATTAACTTCCAGGATTGCTAGTCACGTCCCGATCTTTTTGATTTTTCGTTTCCTTTATTATCTACATTATAGTCAAATGTATATCACATTCGCTTAACAGTAAAGTCATAATTAAATAAATATTGAAACCGACTGTTTTTTGGCAGGTGGGTCAAGCGATGAGCGTAGTCAGTGAAGCGGAAGCTGTGAGTGTATGGGGTGATGGAGAGAGGCAGTACGCAGCTCTGATGGACAGACTTTCTCACCAGCAACCTGAAGCCGGAACACCCCGGGCTGAAGTCCAGCTTAGGTTTGTTTACATTTATTATTAATTTATTGTTTCCAAACTCTATTTCTAAAGTGCGATTCTCTCTTGTACAATATGTGAGATTGGTGTTTTATCTTCCTATAGGATTTGGGACATATAGTTCCATTTCAACATAGTTTATAGTCCATTTCAATGATAAATCAAAAAAAAACTTATGAGTTACTCCCAAACAATGATCTATGCCAATATTCAAGAGTTTTTGCAGACTCGGTACTTATTTTAATCTTGTTTTGATGTATGAAAAAAATTCTTTGAGATGTATAAAAATATGATGAGAAGTTCTCCCACCTGATTTACACAACATCGAATCTTGACCCTTTCCACGTGGTAAATTTATGATTTGTATAGAGTCGTGGCGAAAGAATTATAAAAGCTGTCACTCGGACAGAGTCATTCAATGCTTAAGCAGGCACATATCGCATCTTATAACTTATTACAAGAAGATAATAAAGTGCCTAGACGTACAATTTTTATATAAAATAATGCCACACAGTTTGAAATCGGCATTTTATATCGACTGTGGAAAGGAAAAAGGACGTAACCCACACATAACAAATTTTACAGGAGCCACGAAAAACGTTTTTTTAATGATTTTCGGCCAAAATCGAAATATTAAATATACACAACCATGAGTTGCATGAAGACTAATAATCTGCCGTTTTATTTACCCAATCTGATATTAGTTGTGATGCAGTTATTTAAATAAAAATTTAAATAAAAGATAAATAAAAACCAATAAAATTGATGATTACGTCTTTTTCCTCTGACAAAATTTATCAACACCAATGTAGTTAAGCAGCTTACAGCCTTTTTCATCGCCAATTTAAAATGACTTTTTGAATAAACATATAGAATTATGACAGTTAGCACACTTCTGCATATATTTAAAATAGCTTTCTTAGGAATGCATCATAATTAATTAACTGGGAATTTGATTACTATATATAATAGTATATAGTAGAGTATGTAGCATAGCAAAAATGTTAGTTATAATTATATCAATACAAGCCTAATAGCACGCTGCAACATTTTTTTTTAAAACAATGCATGATAGTACATACCTATCACTATTCTAATATTTATTTACTGTAAGTTAAGTTAAGATATAGTTTATCATACATTATGCGTGAAAAAATAGACAAGAGAATATATCAGTACGGTATATATTTCTTCCATTTTAAGAGCAGTGTAATCTGAACTATTCTTATGACTAATTTACAAGATAATGGAATATTATGCATTGTAAAATAATAGAACTGTATATAAAGCAGTAAATTCTAATAATATTCGTCTATTAAGATGATTTCAATCGTAAATATGAGCGTATTTATAATAATTTCAGGTAAATAGATTGACGCGACGCATAACCTAAAAATCGCACGGTGATGTTTTTAGTAAATATAGCAAAAATCGTGTTAACTTTCTCGTCTAATATGAACAAGAGATAATTGATCTATGATATAAGATATAGTATTGTTGTAACACAGTTGTTTTATAACAATATAATTGTAATTTACGATTACACTCCATTTGTGCGCCATACAAATTTCAATAGGCAATTGTTAACACTTTCCTTTCTTATTTGTATTATACCATCCACGTCAACACCACACATTTTATGAATATTTTTGGTACTTTCTGTTGCCATTTTTATGTAGTGACTTTATTTTAATACAAGCTGCTTAAGTATTCTCGATAGTCAAACCTTTACCCAACCGGCCGGAAGAGGTTGGTAAAATTGCAATGTTTCCCATACATTTGCGACGTAAGATGCTTACAGCTTTTTTCCTCACCGTAAAATCTTACCTGAGTGACTAATAATATTGTTGATGTGGTTTAAGTCCTTTTTCCTCGCTGCAAATTTCAAAGTCCCTCTTTTTTTCAAACTTAAAATCCAAATTTTGATACTAATTAGGCATTTACAGCTTTACATCCTTTTGATATAACGTGTATTAAGTTGCATACATTGTGATTATCGAAAAAAAGCTATTTTGAAAAAACTAAGGGTTACGTCCTTTTTCCTTTCCATAGTTGGTATAATTATTCATAAAATTTATATACTATTATTATTTAAATACCTCGAAAATTATGTTCATTGAAACAAATTGAACATGACCACTATTTTTATATATTTTTTTTTTTCGTATTTTTCCACATATTCACTTTACCTAAAAGTGGTGATTACTTTAACTGAAAACAGATGAATACAATTGAAAATATAGTGTTTTTTTAACAAGGTTTTTTTTACAGGTATCTCCTCCAGTTGATGACCGAGGCGGGCTGTTTAGAATGGTCCTTCTTAATCGCTTTCATGTTGAAAGACGCAATGGCCGTACTAAGAACAACGAATGCGGCCAGGTCTGCTGATATCACTATAGAAGCTGTCATCAGATTGAAGAAAGCTTTCCAAGATCTCAGCCTTTGGATCAACTCTGAATGGTAAGGTCTACACGATGAGTTTGTATAGATCTAAAATTTATTCACTCACACCCGATTCTCTTTTTGCATGCGGGATACATTTCAAAGACTACAAGATATTGGGCATATATAAAAATGAGAAATAGGTACCATTTGACACTATTTGCGATTTAAATTACACATTAGACATTTAAAAATAATAACCAGAGAGGGAATGAAATCTAAACATAGAAGAGCAACATAAATGTGTCAAAACTATAATACTGTGTATTGTATTTAATAATACTTTTGGTTTTTTGGAACTGTAAAAACTAAATAATTGGTCTGTTTTCTTAGATTGTGTGTAAAAACCGTGCAAAAAGAGAATCGGGTGTACATGAACTCTTTTGGGATAATAGGTGATAACCCTTGAATAGGCATTTAAAATATAACTGTTCTAAAAACCATTGCAAAAAATAAATTAGAAACTATAATTTTAATTAACCGTAAAGTCTTACCACAATAAATCCAACATAGAAGGTCAGTTAAGACATCTAGCGAAAAATGACTCGAAGATACAACAGCTTTCACCATTTTTCGGTAGAGATATGTTTAGATTCTATCTTTTTTGCCAAGATTGTCTACGCAATAATATGTTTCAAAGTGACAAATCTGACGTTTTTATATTATATTGTACATCGAACCTCGAAAATGAATCGAATCAAATATTCATTACCTGAAACCTCAGCAATCATCACTATTCGTCATTATAGAATATATATTTGCATTATCGTTCATGGAAATCGGGCAAACTGATAATTTACGCGAAGTACGTAAATATTAAAAAGTCACCGCATCGTTTAGAAATGATGTCGTTTTTTGTTGTAAATTATCGAATTCTGTTGAACCGAGTGATCAATTTTGATCATTCATAATATAATGTAAAGTACATGTATCAGTATGTGCAATAAATATAATATGAAATAATGAATTCATATGTGGGTGTAAGAAAATGTTTATTTCTAAATAAATCCACCAATTCAATCAAGTTTATCTAGAAGAATTGCCAAAGAAACTAGAAAACTCTAACTATACAGATATAAAAATATATCTGTCACAATATGTAGCACTAACCAGACAGTTGAATAAATAAATGCAGCTTCCCGATGTTGAATGGCTTTATTGAAATGCTTCCAATAAATCATAGACATATTTGTCTTAAAAAACAAATACATAGAATGAAAAGTCAATTTATGTAGTCGTAACCCGTGTATTGTTTATTTTTCTTTGCAAAACTGAAGAAGATTTTACCAGTAATCTTATATCCAAGGTATTTTACTACCTATCAATATTCCATTTTTTCCATTGGATGTGTGGTGACATTTCGTTGTTGGTTTTAACTTGCAATCAAATGAACCAAGCCGGAGTTTTAGTAATTATTCGTTTTATTATAAGACAGTTGAAAGGGTCAAAAATACTAAACGAAGGCTTATGAATCTTTCATTGCTGAGGTTTGCGTCGGCAATTGTTTTATACAAACTTAAAATGTATGCAAGGTCTCAATCGTCGAAATTACAATTTGACGTCCAGTAAAAGACACAAGACAAGATAGTATTGGGCTGGGGATTGATCTGCACGGAAAATTTCACAAAACCGATTCAAAATTCCATTTTACATCAACAGGACCAAATTATTGAGCGAAAAATGAAATCTACTACTGTGTGTAATCCTAATAAAAATTATTCGATTATTTTTCATGTAATCAATCATACTTATCCATTGCATATGACTATATTTATTTTATTTAAAAGTAGAAAATCATAAATTGTGGGGATATATAAGTTGCAAAAAGAAATATGGTAAGAAACAAAAAATCGGTAGGTAACACAATTTAGACAGCGTTGAATGGTCTGCCAGTTTTCAAACATTCACCTATGATCTCGGTATAACGTTTAACTCTTCTTTCACATTTCATTCCCATATTATTTCTACTGTTATGTGTGCTAGCAAACTTTTTGGGCTAATAGTAAGGTTAAGTAAATCATTTGAAAACCAAATTTTCTAAAGCATTTTGAGAATATCATACTAATAGATAGTAGATATAATAGAGCTGAAGATACCCACTCTGAGAGAGTGATCTTTCTTAATCATAGTTTAGTAGTTTCTTCTTCAAATATGTTATTATTTTTTTTATGTAAACCGTCAGTGACTCGAGATGAATAAGTGAGCAAATAATTAAGTCAGTAAGACTAACATCTAGTAAAGATTGGTATTAACAGATTATCCCTGTAGATATTTGTTTATCTTAAGGTTCACCTCCATCAGTGGAGTTAGAAATAAGTCATTTATTAAGAATTACATCATTCTCACCTTGATTGGTGAAGTAATTTAGTTTTCTTAAATGAGGAAATAATGTCAAGTGGAAATTTTTGTTTCATTACACTAGTTCTACCAGGTAATTCAATCAACGAATAGAAATATGTCAACCTCAATTGAAAAATCAATTTATGAAACTGTATCTACTGGGATTCGAACCCGTGAGCACCACAACGGAACCACTAGATCACAGATCCGGCAATATGTAATTTACAAGAGTAGACAAAAAGAAACCAATGGACTCGAGTGAACTAGAATGGTGGATATAGTGAATTATACCAAGAGGCTTAGATAATCATAGGCTTTTCATATTTCAAGGTTTTACAAATTTTCATATCTCGTTAAATACGACTATCAGCAAGCTGATTTGGTTTGATTTTTTCTACTCTACTCTGTGTGTGTGTGTGTGTGTGTGTGTGGAAGTTTCTATATCGAATATCAAACTGGTCGCGTTGCATACACTTATAGATAGTGACACTTAGCGATAATGGAATTAACTTTGCCTTTTTTCTAAATATCTACTTTAATAAATTGTCCAAAAATGCGTTTGTGTTTTTCTGATTTATTTTAGAATAATATCTACGAATCTGGATACTTTTAATAGTGTAATTCGACAACGACTTTTGGGCTTCTCTTACCCTTAAATAAAATCGAAAGCATATTCAATCATAGCTTTGTGTGCAATGTTGTATTTCAAAACCTATTCAAATGGTTTTTGCAACTTTCTTTCATATTATCTGTAGATTATGATATCTTTTCACCAAATCAGTTTTTATTGAAAACTAGTGAGTACCCGGCATGCGTTGCAATGCCACTCAAAGAAAGAAAGTGCTTGTGCTTTAATTCTGTTTATTGAAGTGCTTTTGGATTAGAGGTCTGCACAGGCTGAAATTTCATAAAATTAGCCGATCCGAGCCTTTCATCTTCAGGCCCGGCCCGAGCCCAACTGTCAATATCACACATGTTACCCGAACCCGACCCGAAGCCCAGATTTATTTTTCTCAGCCCGAAAAGGGCCTTTTTTTAAACATAGTAATTCATTTATACTCTTCAAACAATATATGTTATTGTTTCCATATTTCCAACGATATTCATAGCGCATGTGAAATAAATTATTTAAGTTATGAATACTGTTGCCTTATGGTTGACTCATGACCCGAACATAGTAGGAAATATTTTTCTTAAATCAGAGTTCCTTATCTTTTGAATACCTTTCCGAGATGTCGTTGTTGTACGTATTTGATTCTTTTTTTTAAAATTTTTTTTAGAGCTTAGATTTAAATTTTTTTTCTTCAAAAACCTTCAAGGACGCACAACAACTCACCAAAGTTTGATCGAAATCGGTTGAATGGTAAACGAACGCATAGAGGACGAACAAACAAACAAACATTCATTTTTATATATATTGAAAATTAAACATCAATAATGACAGATTAACCCATTCACTGCTACACTAATCACCTAGATATTAGTGCCCTATCGATTACCACGTAGTTGCTAATTACCAACGACACGTGTTGCGTGTCGTTAGCACTGAATGTATTAAGATAAGATAAGATGATATCAACAGGACAATTAATTTGAAATTATGATATTTCTTTGGCTTTCAGCTTGGGATACAAGCCATTCATGGTGACTATTCAAAGTCAAGTGACCGTCCTTTCCACCATCTTGAAAAGCCGTGAGAGTCAACATAATGCCATTGTAAAAAGCGCTCCCATGATGATCAATCATCAAATGAAGGGGGTGCAACAGGAGGCCGTGAACAATGCGACTTCGATGGCGCAGTCCGACCCCAGCATTGGTTCTCAAAACAACTCCGATTCAACTAGACAGTCCTCGCACCGGAAGGAATCTCCGAAAGTATCGGAGATGCATTACCAGCAGCAAGAGACCACTCCCAGTCTGCCCAGATCACCGGAGCAAGGAAACTGTACCATTTCATAATTGTTGTCGAAAATCCATCATGAACATTGTTCTAACGAAATCATTGCCTTCTGGGTTTATGGTAGTTATAATTTATTAATTTTTTGTTATTGATATTTTCCTCAACAATCAATATATTGGGCGGTCTGCCTTTTCGTGAATTTGTCTATATTTGATAAAATATTATAATATTAAACTCATATTACTAATTTTACCATTGCACCTAACAGGAATAAAAATCTCCTGACATTCCATACTGAACACTACACAGTCCAATGGCGGAAACACTTTGCTTAAAAGTTTGTTTATGGTCAAAATTATAGGACTTTCATTTGTCGAACACTGACACTGCTGAAAATGTAAATTGTTACTTCTGTGTTTGACATCAACCTATTAACATTGTAGTTCTCTCACCAAATTTTCTATAACATGGTGAAATAGTTTTTGTCATGACTTACCTAACCTACATTCATTTATTAATTATATCACAACAGTAATGTTTGTTGTCTTGACATCATGAAAATAAATGAACGACAAATACTTTGACATGATCATGATCATATCGCTCATCAAAACTTTGAGAGTATGAGCATAATTATCGTATTTCACATGGAATAACAAATCAGTCACGACCAAAAGTGCAAAAGAAGTGTAAAGTGGTGTTCATATACAGAGCAAACTGTTTAACGTAATGGTATGTTGATATGCTGAATAAAAAATGCTTCTCTCCTGAAAAATATCTCATATAAGAGAAACGAAAATTTTACCAGATGCGGCTTGGTCACCAAATTGTTTACTTTCGGTGCAACAGCTCTACTACAATTGAATACACCAAAACCCCGATTTACGCGGTAGATTAGTTCTTCTTTGCTTTTGGAATTTATTGAAAATAACTGCTGTGGTTCGCTGCACGAAATAGTTAAAGAAATGAATTTTTCTTAATTGCGTTAAAGAACGGTGTTAAAAAGTACTACATAAATAGGGGCTTGGGTGTATTCACAATGAATACAAGGATGCCACCCTGACACATTTATATTTAAATTTCTACTAATTGTGTCTATGTATTTTTGTTTTATCAGAAGCTAAACAATTTCTTCTGTATATCAACATATTTGTCACAGCTTACAGTCTCAACTTTCAAATGATTACGATATATAAATTCAGTTTACTTTAATTTCTTACCTGTTTGTCTGTATTTTATGTAATTAAGAAATTGTTTCTTTATTATCTATTTTTCATATTATTAGTATAATTTTTGTGGATTATTAAATTTTTATAAAATAGCGTTTAGATGCATTGTAGGATTAAAAATTACCTAGTTAAAATTGGGTAACATAAGACACTGACTCGTTCAGTGGTGCCAATTGTAAAGAATATCTGTCTGCAATAAAATAATGTGTATTTTTGAAAATTTTGTTTTACATGTCGTGTCGCACTCGAGGGTTGCTGTTATTTGTAAATATGACACATTGTAATAAAATAATATTTAGGTGTATATGCTGCCCGGAAACAATTATTCACGAATATTTCTTGACGCTTGAAGAAGGTGTCAACCCACAGTGTTGGGAGATCATAGATTTAAATTACTTAAAAATAATATTGTTAACTGTCAATCAATCCTTGCTTCAATGACATGTTAAGATATTATGTAAACTAGAGGTCTGCACTGGCTGAAATTTTATAAAATTACCCAGTCCGAGCCTGACGCCTTCAGGCCCGGCCCGAGCCCGCACCTAATGTCACACTCGTTACCAGAACTGAAGCTCAAACCATGTTGAAATTCATTTTTTACGAATCAATTTTATGGCTTAATTATAGATTATCTGGTACAGCAAACCGTCAACCATTTAAAACCACTGAAAAGCAGATACTGACTAATCACACTTCATTTATGTACGAACAAATAATACAATCAATAATTCATCCATATATTCAGCTTCATTTTCAAAGCAATATTCATCTCTTTTAATATTTATTTCTGCATTGTCTACATCTCTGAGCATACATAAAGTGATACAAGATTTTGTTTAAAGCAATAAAAGTAAATGTCCAACTTAGGCAATCACTCTTGCAGTATGGTGTCTATGGTGCCTACAAGAGACTCAATGAAATTAAATGTTACTTAAAATTGTGGATTTTTACCATACACGTGTTTAATAAAATAATTAACATTTTATATACCTCTTATTTGCCGTTTTAAAATTACTTAAACTTAAAAGACAATACTCTTAACATGGTATAAAAATCTTAATAGCTGTAATGTTAATAAAATTATTATGAAAACATGGAGAATCGTCATAGACTTGCACGCTACATTTATTTGAAAATATGTTTGGTGGGTTAGATCCTTTTTCCAAGTGTCAAGAATAAGAATGTTGTTTCCGACGTGTCGGTGCTAATTTATTTAACTTTTTGTAAGTGTTATGTATAGATCTTAATAATTAAAATAAAATACTTGTCCACTTGTCAATTAATTAAATATTCTCACATTTTGATAGAATAAATTTACAGTAATAATTATTGTCAGGCAATCTTCTATCCGGTTATAATAATAATATTTATTAATTATGTTTTACAGTTTGGAAAAAGAAAACATTCCTTTTATGTTGTTTATGAATTGTTATTATGTGATGTTAGCAGGATTGAAATTCCCTTTAAATAACAAATCCTAGCTAGGCGGACTTCGAGATGAACAAGAGGACACTCCTATTTTTAGTATCTAAAAAGTCGCTGTCATTCTCAAAATAATTGAAATCAATCTGAAAATTATATAAACATTATAGATTTTAAAAGTGACCTGCAAAAGGTAAAAAATTTGTCCATACTGTTCAATGAAAATCAGCACTTTCCGAAGTCTGCCCTAGCCAGGTTTTGATGGGATGATATTAGGAAGATTTTACTCATAATTATTGTAAAACGAATATATTTTTAGTTACCTGTCTATTGTGTTTGACTTTTTGATAATTCATTTTAAATAGTGTCTACCTAATCGTGCAACTAATATGTCTTATTCAAAAGTAAAAGTTTTATACGTTTTATTACAAAAATATGATGGTAAACAAAGCCATGATTAAAAATGGTTATGCCCGAAATAGTTTACTTGTGAAAAAATAAATTAGTTGTGTAAGTACCTATCCATTGTTGTGAGTTTTGGTTGAATTTTATGAAGTATTTTTTCATAAACTACCACGTATTAAATCAGTGTTTTTCAAAAGTTTACACTAACCTTTGGTTTCCTTTTTCATTCACAATATCATATATTAAAAGTACTATTATCTTTCATGTGACATCTCATTTTTAAACTTATTTAATATTTTAAGTGTTGCCAATTTAACATTGTCTATGTAATAGTTGTTGATCCTGCTAATTAAAATTATTTTTATACAAAAAAATAATAGCAACACTGTTAAATGTGTGCACATGGTAATGGCAGATAGAAAGTAACCTACCCTGGAAAATGCATATTAACTCTGTTCTGTGCATCATATTACTCTTATTTTAACACATTATTAACGTCATGCTTGCCATCTTATGCCTTATTAAAAAATTTCAACTTTAGATTTTGGCAGAAAATGCTACGCTCGAAATTGACGGTTTACATAAAAAGTTTGCAAATGAGTTTTTGTGCAGTGTTATCAGAATGTCATCACCATGGTATAGAGCAGTTAATTCACTCATTATTTTGATTTCAATATCGAACAACCTGATTTCAACCATTGATTTTTTTACATTCTGTTGCATTTCATTGATCAAAATCTATTGTTAACTGTTTGCTTGATTTTTCATTAGCTGATCACAAGTTATTATTTAAGTCATAGACAATCCTGTTGCTTTATAGAACCATAAAAGTGGCGGGTGTCTACCAAATAAAACAATAATTTTTGAGGAATACTGAATTAAATAACGAAAGAATCGGAAATATTTTTCATTAGTATATTATGTATGCAAATAAAAGTGCTATCTCTTTCTCAGAGGTTATTTACTGGATAGCACAGGGTATGAATTTGTTAATAAATGTTTTTTTTTATAGGTCACTTGTTATTCACACTAAAACTTTATAGATAATATAATACCAATTTAAACAAATATGAATTCTCTCATAGTCAATTAGTTAGAAATAAATAGAGATAATATCCAAGATATAAAATATGGATAACTCCTCCCCGATTTTAGATATGATTTTTGTTTGGTCTTGACTTCTTTCAGTTTGATAAATTTATTATTTATCTAAGTATATTTGCTAATAAATGTTCTCAAAAATACAATCAAAATCAAACTGAAATCTTCAGTGAAATGCCGTAAGTAAATTATTTTATCTTTAGACATTTGGGAATGTAATTGTTTTTTATTGACATTGTGATACATAATAAGTATTTGATTGTAGAAGAAATTACATCTTTATTTTCCTTTTTCGGTTTAAATAATTAAAATAAAAGATTCGGTTTATAGGAATTTAATAGATAGTTAATCTCTCGTAAGATAATCATAAACAATGTGGAGAAACCCGTATCCATTTAGTTTTTAAATAAAATATTTCCGCCCTCCGGACAAATGGCATTATAAAAATAACACCTCTTGTCATTTTTCTTTTGATACATCTTATATACAACAAAAAATCTCAAGTAATAAAAAAAATGTTATATCTCCTGCCGTTTATGGTTGTGTAAAATTTTAAATACACCAAAACTTTAATTATTTATGTGCATGGTGGTAAGTGGGGGAATCCCTCAGTATTCATAAAACTTTGTCAATTACATTTATGTCTTATATTTACACCTTGTGCGAGGGTTTCTTTTCATTTTTGTTCAAGGATTATTGCTCCTAAAAGATCAATGAAGCCCATTCACATTTTTATAAATTTCATCTCTTTCACACACTGTTCACACTAAATTTTGACTATAGCGAGGATTCATTTATATCACCTTTTAAAAATAAAAGTAAATTTCCAATATGAACAAATATTTTACATATGTAAATAATGGTATCAATTGAATCTTACTTATTCACCTGGATGATGGTGCATATACTGTATTTTATTCCATTAAGGAATTCCAAAAGACGACCACTATAAATATTGCAGGAGAAATTGTTAATTCTTTTATAATACTTTCACCTAACTAAAGAGGCTTTACGTAATGAATTGATTTTAAATAAGTTTGCAATAAACATGCCGTCATCGTAATATTGAGGTACTAGAAGACTGAAAAGATCTTTTTTTTTGTATAAAAAATCGTAACACACTTTTCAACATTCTTCAACGATCTTATTAATATAATTTAAGATCGTTGAAGAATGTTGAAAAGTGTGTTACGATTTTTTATACAAAAAAAAGATCTTTTCAGTCTTCTAGTTCGAGTCCATTCGTGAGCTCGAATGCCTGAAGATGCCGAAAGGCGAAACCCGGGTCGTTAGTGACAAAATACATGGAAGTGTACAAAATCTCAAAAACCCAAATTTGATCTTATTAATATTTTCAAATAAATTTTTTCCAAGAATTCTCTCAGCAATATTACATACTAGAACCTGATTAGAATGAAAGAGGTAAAAAGAACATTATTAATCAGTTAAATACTACTTTAATGTCTTGTGCATTGATTATTAGTAAATATCTATTGAAATACATACTGAATCAACTTTAAAGAAACTGGTCTTCAATCAAGCTGCTTACTGGTGTTATATTTATTATGTTGATTTTATCGTTTATGATATCACATGACATTAAAAGACGGAAGGTAAATACACTCTTGATGAAGCATATGCTTTCTTTGCTTCGCATCGTAGTACCTGATCGTTAAACATCGGTGGCTTATCTTTATGCACTATATTTTATGCCTATTATGTAACAAAATACCATACATGACATTCACAGAAACTACTGCTTACAAAATAAGTATCGAAACTGTTTTTTTATGATATGGGATTTCATAATAACACTTACTGCTATATTTATTCAGTGTCAGGTTTTGTTTTTTTTTTAAATAATTAGATAATTTACATGTAATATCAACACAGAAAATTTTAACACGTTCTCAAGTTATTTACCATAAAACCATTCCCATATCATATGGCAAGTCTAGATACAGATGCTGTCGATGTCCATCTTTTGTTTGTGCCTGTCTATACTTATATCACCCATGATACGTAATATGCTACCCCGACTTGTTATATTTTCGTATAACAATTCTACACCGTGTATCGATTCGAAGAGCTCCAAATATATTGCTAAAATATGTAAAAGTAAAGCGATGTGCTTAGTTCAACTAGAACCTAATAAATATAGTGCTCATTTTAATTCAAAATAATTGTTGCCTCCTATAACAGAGATCTACCGAGTATATGCCGATCAATTTAAATTAGATCATATTTAAATAAAAACGATAAATTCTATGGATGTTTGAATGTTTTACTTTGGTTGAAATAAACAAATACCTAATTAATTACAAAACTGATTCAGTACTGATTATCTAAATTGATAAATTTTTTGAATAATAAAAGTGAGCTCTTCTACTATTTAATATCGTCCACGAGGAAAGATTAATTATTGTTGTATAACTAACTGTATGAAAAAAATGTTGACTGTTTTTCTAGGAGAATTGGCAGTTGTTAATCATAAAGCATCATTATTAGCGTGTACTTAAATAAATTTTAAAACCATTTATTTTCTTTTCTCCATATATTCCAATAAAAATCTTACCCAACCTATTATTGTAGCATAGTATTTTCAAAAAAATATTTGGTCAATCAGCCTTTTTGTGAGCTGAAATTGATGGATCCATTGTTGAGTGTAGTGGTCAGTTATTTTCTTTGATTATGAGTCTCAGAGATTCGAATTCCAGTACGGACAGTTTCATAAATTGATTTTTCAATCGATTTATGTTTGTGATGTCCTAACTTCCCTGCAACCTGTCCGTTCCTAAAAACGGGGTGCTCTGAGAGCGATTAGCTAACCACTAGTCCTGTCCTAGCCCTATCCTATCCTCATAGAAAAAGAGAGGTTGATTTCTCATTAAAAAAATTCTGTTGTGATACCTCCATTAGGAGACCATATACTTCACGTTAGGAGCGGACATGGATAAAAAAAACCAGATGTTATTAAGAAGGAGAATATGAATATATATTATAGCCAAGAGAACATAGTGATGGCAGAATGTGCCATTTTCATATATGTATAGATATCAAATAGTTGGCAAAATTGTGACTTTGAATTAATTTCCTCCAATAAGTCACAGCCATGTAATGAATTTGCATGAGCCTGACCCTACAAAAGGAGTAATAACTCCAGAATACCTCTTTCTCTCTTCTGTACAACTCCGCCTGGCGTATTTCAAGTCTTTAAAACGTGATTTATTTAAATGTTTTTATGCATTCTAATTGTTTCCATTTAATGGAATGGAGATTCAAAATATCCATATCGTAACTTTTGTATTTCTATATAAAGATAAATGATGATTTTTCGACAGTTGAGGTAACTGCATATGCACATACCATTTACAAAAGTAAAGTTTTAAAATAACTTACGAGAAATTCTAGATGTTGAAAAGGTTCAGTGTGATCAACTGACTATTGAGAATATAAATCGTCATAAACAAATATTTTGTCTACACGAGTGCAAAAGTAAGTTGTGGTCATATATACAAAACAACTTTTATTAGGCGGAATTGTACTTGAAAAAACTTTGTTGTTCAAGCCAAGTTTTAATGCAAAAATACACAATTTGCTTAATTTTTTCTGCACACAAAATATCTTCTTGCTTCTAGAATCAATAAACACGAAAATTTAAAAAAAAATATAGTGGACTTTTTGATATTAATTTACCTATTATTGTATTCACCAGCACACAATTTCTCTATCTATGACAATAATATACTACTTGTCTATGGTAGACTCTGTCAGTCAGTTTTAAACCGGCAAAAATTCGCTTGTGTTATTGTTTTAGTTATTTGCCACTAAAATGGATGAGGATATAGACATTGTCGTAAATACGATTTCTATCGAAAGTATTCTTAGCGAGAAAGCTCTCGCCGAAACCGAATCCACTAAACAGAAGACGGAGGAGATCGACGGCTCCGTAAAGAAGAAAAAAGGTAGAAAGCGGAAGGCATCGTCGGATGAAGATTCCCTTCCTGATCCTCTGGGCGTCGAAGAGAACGACGGCACCGAAAAAGAGCGGCGAAGGAGTGCACGGAAGTCCAGGCCGAATAACTTTTATAGAAATTTCGATCTCGATTCGGACAGCGAAGGCGATTCCAAAAAGCGCCCGACGTACATGCAAGATGACGATTATCAACCCAACGTTGATAATGAGAGCCCGAAAAAACCTAAATCTACCAAAATAGTAAAGCCGAGTGATAAAAGTGCCGCAGGAGCCAGCGGTGAGGTCTCTGACGCGCAATCCGCGACCGCTTCCAGATCGTCATTAGACTCGGTTTCGACGGCATCGTTAGCGCCGATTCCTATTAAAACCGCTGGAATGCCTTTGAAATCGTTCGAAAATAGGATATTCCCGACTGCTCCGATTAAAATTGTAAAAGAGACGTCTACTCCGGTCGATCCTTTATTGACACCTTTAGACATACTCAGTAATGTGCCCACATCCACTTCTGTCATGAGCATCTCCACTCCAAATATATCTTCCGCCGTCTGCGTGTCAGCTGATAGACCAAAATCCCCACTGATCATATCAAATTCTGCCGATTCTGAATCATTCGGACTGGGTAATATTGTCAATGTGACTTCATTGAGGGATACCTTGAAAAATGAAAACGGCAATAATTCATTCCAACCGGTCACAAAGAAAACGTCAACGCCGGCCAGCAGGCACACTGTGATGACTTTGACAAAAGACCAGTCTCAATCGGCGTGCTTGCTCGTGAAAAGCTTTCTCAACAAGGCGAAAGGTCTAGGATTTTTGCTTAACACCAAAGCCGAAGGGCTCCTTAGTAAAAAAGCAACGACAGATTTTCTGAAAAACACTAAAAATATCAGTTTTTGTATTGACAAAACACTCCTGTTGGTTAAACTTGCTAAAAACAACTTGATATCTCTGGAAAATGAAATCAAAAAGAACTATTCAGATTTCTCAACACAAAACAATTTGACCGATCATTTAAGTAAAGGATCGCGAGTGTCCGCGCCGAGTAAATCCTCCGCTTCGACGGCGAACGACGATGACAGCGATTGCGAAATAATCGAGGACGAATCATCCGATTCGCTGTGCGTGGACGGAACCAAACCTGACGGCCTGTCCCTGCTGAAACGGGTGGAGAAATCCGGAGTGTCTTGGAAGCCGACTGCCGGCTCGTCGAAAGCCAAACTGGGAAGTCAGGAGATCCAGCTGCCCGGCCAGCACGCCGTGTGGATCAACAAATCTATTATGGTGAAGAAAGTCGCCCAGGCCAAACCCAAACAGCAGTCTTTTTTTTGGATGGATGGCCGAACTCTAAAACCTCCTGACAGTGAATACAACCTCGCTGTGTGGGGGAATTCTAAATTAAAAGCGGCCGAGAAGTGCTTCGACATCGTCGGAACGATCGACAGCGTCAACTCGATCGGGTGGCTGAATCTCGCTTTCAATACTTATAATATAAATTCCCTTCTGTTGTCCAGGAAAATGACTGCGAAACGTAAACGAGCCAGTTGCAGCGATTTAGGAGAGTCGTGTTCTGGTAGCGAAAACGATAATGATATCTTCTCTTCTAAGCTTACCCTTTGTCGTGCTGAATCTCATAAGCATAAGTCAGGTCTCAGTAATGTATATATTCTTGAAAACTCAAAATTCCCCGATTCGTTAAGAAAAATATGCTTAAAGAATATAAACAGTCAAATAACACTAAAAAATCTACAGAATATAAAATCAGTAAATATTAACAACTTACACACTATTAAATGTAGTGAATATAATGAATCTCATCAGTCAGCTACCTCTGAAAACTACAAAAATTCCAAAGAAAATCTGGAACAGAATTCAAACAATACTAGTAATGTGCAGAATGAAACAACAACACAAACCGGACCTCGCAAAAGTCTCTTGCGAGATATTTTAATCGATTCTAATAATTTGGAGAATGTCAGTTGCGACAGTATCAAACCAAAAGACCGGAAATATTATGGTTGTGAAAAAATAAAAACAAAACACTGCGAGACGTTCACAGGCAGTAGTGATATGGATGGTTTACACCCTGCAAACTCTGGAGAGAGACTTGATAACATATCAGAAACTATAAATCCCGATGAAAACATTGCAACTGCTTCTAGTCCATTAAATTTACAGTATACTTTAAAACAGTGTGAAAACTCTAATAAATCTATTGAAAATCAGCCATGTAATAAACTCAGGTCAGAAGCTCGTATTTCAGAAGATGAAATAAAAGAAAATATATCGCCCGATGTCAGATGTCTTGAAATTAATAAATGCCATGAGAAAGATGATGATGTAGATATTAAAAATTGTGATGAACTCTCTATCTCTAGTCAAGATGCCACTCGAGGCGATTCACATCTTGAAAATGTTGAAATACACAGCTTAGAAGACAACTATAGAAATCGATCCTGCGAGTCGCCGGTTCTGAAATGTTTTAATGAATCTCAACATATTCCTGAGACTCCACTGAGAAATCGTCAGAAAGGAAAAACAAAACACGCTGACGATTTTATTCCACTTTACAAAAGTTACTCTGATTCCGTCGACAGTTCCGATGTTGGATCTGTAGAGCAGTGTTCTATTGTCGATAATAATGATAATACCATTATTAAACATAGACAATCGCTCGACAATAATAATCGAAATGCTCTGCGAGCGTTGTTGCAGACTAGTTCAGACAGCGGTGATAGTGATTTCAATCGACCGATAAAAAAGAAGGTATTTGTAAAACGATGCCAGAAAAGAATAACAAAACACAGCGCAGAAAATGGATCTGAAGAAATATATTTGAAATCTCTTCTGGCTTTGTCTCTCGATGCTGTAATGCAAAAACTCTCCGGGCATTTCATCGAAAATGAAGAGGTCAATGATGTCGTTGTGAAGTCACCTCAAAGAAGTGAAGAAGATTTATTACAAATTGAAATTGACAGGTATTATTTATTGATGATTAATTACGTGAGCTTCTTGTAATTACGCATAATAAACAAAATTTCAATGCATTTACTTTAACGATTAATTAATAATACCATTTGTGTACCTTTTCCTAGAATAACTCAAAAACAATAAGTGAATTAAATACTTTAATTTGAAATAAAAGTTATGATGTTGGAATAAGTGAGATGATCTATCTCTCCTAAAACAGTATATATAGCTAAGCTAAATTAAGTTTAAACAGTTCTGATGATGGCGTGAAGCCGAAATAGCTATCAACAAACTATCAATTCTTCTACAACTAAGTACTTAGTTATCTTCCGGGTTCAAATCCCAGTATAGACAGTTTCATAACTTAATTTTTAGTTGATTCATGTTCATAGGCATGGAGATTTTTTTGATGTCTAGAATTCAGTCCCACCCATCCGATCCTAAGACGGGATGTAGCAAGAGCGATTAGCTAACCACTAGTCCTGTCCTAGCCCTATCTTTTTATCACTACTCTCTTCGAAAAAGGGACATTGAGCGACTGAGTAATGAGCAGTTTTGGTAGAATAAACGTCTGTTGAGATAACTCCATCAGGAGTCCATGTGCTCCACATTGGGAGCGGACATGGTTTTAAAAAAAATTGATTTCTACCAAGTAAATGCCAATTCAATCAGTATGTCACTACTTATTTAATATCTTGTTTTAATAGTATAACTTATATATCGAAGTCATAACTACCTGAATGCCAAAAAATATTTGAGATTATTGGATGAATAATAACTATTATCTACAATAAATAGCCAAAATAAAGATTTTCGTAATAGAAAAAACATGTGACGTAAAGGCCACATAAGATACTTCTATAGAAATTTCATGCGATTCAGAAAAAAATAGTTTTGTTTTCGATTTTCCAACAATCAACAATCTGTAATTACAACAAATTGACACTGAGGCTTTGATATATTATCCCCTCTTAGCCCTAGTGAGTTATTTTTTTTTTTATTAAGTTAGTTTTTTTTTAATATTTTGATTACTTTTTCTATTACTACACACTAGAGGTCTGCACTGGTTGAAATTTTGTAAAATTACCGGTCTGGTTCCGAGTCTTAATAGAAAAATACCTGATTTTTTGTAATGTCAACCATATAAAACCAATGGCAAGCAGTATGGAATAATCTTCATTCTTTATTTTTACTATTAGTCATTCATAAACAAAAAAAAACATTGTTCCAGATTTAGATTCAATTAGCTCATTCAATTTAACCGGTTTCTCAGCTTAATGTTGAAATGAAATATATTTATTACTACTCCATCTTTGAAACAATAGATGATATTGTTTACAACGATATTCATAAAAAAATTGAAGTAGATTATTTAAGTTATTAACCTTTTTAATGAATAGTATTCCTGTAAGGCTGACTCCTATGGTACGAAATGATTTTCTGAAGCATAAATTCCTTACCGGAACCTGAATCTCAAATGTCTTTACCCGCCTGAGCTAAACTCGGCCAGGTAGAGTCCACTGGTTAATCCCGGGAATTTGCAGACCTCTACTGCATACAAAAATATAAGTTGTGAAAAATTTTCTAGACTTATAAAACGCAAATTTAAAAAGATAAATGAAATAATTCATTATTACTTTCAAATTATTAACTGGAAGATTTTATTTCCAATTCGGCCCTAGATCTTTATTGCCTGTCAGCATTTGGTTCTCTATTCGTGGTGATTCCAGAAAAGGAGTCGAACTGAAATGAATTTTTACGATTTGTTTCCAAATTTTAACCTTTTTACAAAATTCTTTTGTTCATTTGAAGCAAACAATAAAAATAATTTGACTTCCAAAAATCCCTGACAGATATGTATAGTATCCATATCTGAAGAAATAATAATAATTCAATTAAAAATATGAGAATGGCAATAGATAATAGATGACCATTCAAAGCGTTAAATACATCATGTTTTTGGAATGCATATTGCTAAGGGTGAGCAATACATAAATGATAAATAAATTTAATATTGTTTACTGTCAGTGGCGGAAAAAAAATAAAAGATCTAATTAAAAACTAGAGCATCCGTATTCAACAATTTGTATTTAAAAAAAATAGGATTGGTTTTGATTACTTAGCAAGTGTTTTGACTGATTAAATTTGAAACTTATTCATTTAAAAGTAAAAACTCACTAAGCATAACTGATCCTTTTTTAAATCAAAAAATGTGAGACACGTTATGCATAGTTTTTCAATAATCATTTATTGATTCTGTAAACTGAATGAGCCATAATTAACAGACTTGGGTTTGAATTTTTTTATTATATGCAGTCAACGATTTAATTTCTGAATAAACAAATAATCCCAGCCGCAGAGAAAAGTTGATTTCATATATATATATATATATATATATATATATATATATATATAGAAAGCGTGCTCCACATATTTATTTGTGAATATAAGCTTGTTTCCATATTTTTAATAACCGTAATTTTTCCAGATTGACTGATTTGTCAACATTGACTACCAGTAAAAGTGATTCATTGCGAAAAAACTTAACCAAGACAGAGGAGAATAGGATTAAGAAAAAGGAAAAATTAGAGAAGGAGGTTTTGCACAGCTCCGAGAGTGTCAGCAGTGATGACTCGTCTGATGATATAACTTTTCCGGTAATATTATTTCAATCACCACAAACTATTAAAAAAGCAAATTTGGATTATTGAGACTTTATACACTTGTATTGTACACTTTGTCGTATTTGTATCTTCTATATAAACATTAGACACTGTTTACTGTCTGTCAGTTCGAGTCCATTCGTGCGCTCGAAACCCGGGTCGTTAGTGACAAAATACATGGAAGTGTTTACTTTTAAGGTGTTAACTGTCAATTCTTGGTGGAGACATTATATTTTAAAAAATAAAACACAATTTGTTTGTACTACTTCCACATATTTATAATGATCAGGACCGGTTTCGCTCATCACGAGCATTATCAACTGATAAAAATACAAACATAACAGGCGTATTTATATAAAATTGAGTGAAAAAATGAAGGTATATAAAACTGATGGTTCATGAACTGAGACAAGAAAATATTGATTAACAAACAAATTATACATAAATCAAATGAAAGAGTCTACAATTAAAATGTTATGGACCTCTTGCAAATCATTAAATACTAATCTACAATCACAAATATAGCTACATTAAAAGTCCATTTAGCTGAACAAAATTGCTAATGACGATAATAATATAAAATAATGACTCAGGGAAATTATAAGTAAAAATTAATGAACCATTTAAAAATAATCAAATATTAAGTATGTAATAATAAACAGCCATCTTAAGTGGGGAAAGCAGAGCAGCTATGAGTATCCAATAAATTTTAATATCTGAAAAACAAAAATTACAGAGACAGAATCAATTCTTAAAAATTAAAAATGAAAGTTAAAAATAACCTTACCGGTATAATACAAATTAATGAATCGGATATAACAAAGGAGAAAATGCAAAGACGGTTTGCTCATTCAATAAATTTGAATTGGGCAAAAATTTATATCTATTTATTTCTAAAATCTCTTGTTTATCTAATTTTAAAGATTTGTTATTTAAGTGCAGGATTTTGAAATTTTGGGTTATGTCAAACGTATGTTTATTTAGAAACAAACAAACATACGTAATGTAGCTATATTTGTGATTGTAGATTAGTATTTAATGATTTGCAAGAGGTCCATAACATTTTAATTGTAGACTCTTTCATTTGATTTATGTATAATTTGTTTGTTAATCAATATTTTCTTGTCTCAGTTCATGAACCATCAGTTTTATATACCTTCATTTTTTCACTCAATTTTATATAAATACACCTGTTATGTTTGTATTTTTATCAGTTGATAATGCTCGTGATGAGCGAAACCGGTCCTGATCATTATAAATATGTGGAAGTAGTACAAACAAATTGTGTTTTATTTTTTAAAATATAATGTCTCCACCAAGAATTGACAGTTAACACCTTAAAAGTAAACACTTCCATGTATTTTGTCACTAACGACCCGGGTTTCGAGCGCACGAATGGACTCGAACTGACAGACAGTAAACAGTGTCTAATGTTTATATAGAAGATACAAATACGACAAATATTATTTATGAGATAAAATATTATATGTCTAGGATCCACACTGATACCTGAGTTAACATTTCGAGAATCGCCTTAATCCTTATTTTGTAAGCAACACATTAACAGAGTGGCGAATTGCCGCTTTCCAACTACTGTTAGAATTACCAGTGATTTTACAATTATAATAGCATTGTGGGTTTCAACGGGATGCAATTCGACGAAAGGATAAATATATACAATCATTGCACATTTAGTGACATCTGTTAGGTGTTTCAACGTATAGGATACAGCAACGGAGAATTTGGTAATTTTCGGAGAGTAATTATCATTTTCACCAAATATCTTTTTTACATGTTATCAAATTTGTAAATAATAATTATCATTTGCGTTTTAGGCGGCAGAGAAAACTGACAGAGATCTCGAGTTGGAGTTGCGGCTGAAGAGCAACTTGGCAGCCAAACATTTGCTGGCCGGCTCCTCGTCAGATTCGGACTATCCGTCGAGTGGCTCTGACTCGCTACCTAAGCATAGAAAAAACAAAGATGAATCGATAAAATCGCCCAGAGATAAATCTGATATTACTCAAACAGCTAATGGAGATGAAAAATTTGAAGATGCAGAGGTTTTTTTAACAATATTTTTATGATCAGTCATATATTATGTGAGATGACGAGCCACAATATAATTTTCCTCTATGATACTTGTCTAT
Source organism: Himalopsyche phryganea (assembly GCA_022494535.1). Lineage (NCBI taxonomy): Eukaryota > Metazoa > Arthropoda > Insecta > Trichoptera > Rhyacophilidae > Himalopsyche > Himalopsyche phryganea. The sequence continues at coordinate 2,844,258 of JAGVSL010000071.1, forward strand.
GCCTTTATTACCCACGCTGCATAAAATTCTACCTCTCCCTTTTTTCTATCGTGAGTTAAGTTTAACAAAATAACAGTTCCGAGATACAGTGGATCCCTAAAATTACATTTCAATTAATCTTACAAGAAATCAACAAAGATAAATATAAAATTGATTAAAAACTTAATGAATTTATTAACTTGAAAGTTTAAATGAAATTAAAAAATCATGCAGTATGCTTAGCCTAATTGTTAGATTTTTATGTAAATCTATTTCAACAATATAAATGTCTCTAGGCCTCTAGGGCTTTTGTCATGCCCGAATTGATAATCTAAAATACTGATTTTTCAATAGATATATCTGTGATGTTTTCATTACTTTCCACGCATCTTATCTGATCTATGTGTTACTCTGTCTGTTATCTTTTACCACATTTGTAATTTTGATTAAATTAACATTGTTTCTTCATTTATAGATATTACCCGTTATATCGACACTCCCCGCATATAATCACATTAGTGCAAAATATGTAATTATTTTGTCTTTTGCATTTTCGTTATCTATGCACCCAGTTTTATGGTTAGGCATCAAACAACAAGGAAAATTAGATCTAAAATAGTAGGACTGACCCAATTTTGAAGAATATACATGCAGTTTTTACTTTGCAATTGTGCTATGAATCTTTGAAATGTTCTCCTGTAAAATCTCTTGTTTCCAGATACGGGATTTTACGTAGGGAGTGTTGATATGTAGTGGAGAGTTGTAGCATTGGAACTATTTTTATTATTAATACTAATTACAAATGAACGTATAGTTAACAAATTTTTAACCAAAGATTTCAGCGTCGAGATTGAGAGACCCGTTGTTGGAAAATACTCAGTCAATATTAAAGAAACTTGATAATGACTTGGATTCAGATGAAGAGGAAGCAAATTGGATCCGTAAAAAGACGATGATTGAAGCAATCCCTTCCAAAAAGCGGTATAAAAGATTTTTGTTATATTTGTACATGACATCTTACGTTTTTATGCCACATATACAGAGATAGCAAAACAGGAAAAAAAAAGTTTTTTTTATATCAAGCATGTCCACTCCTAATGTGGAGCATATGACCTCCTAATGGAGGTACCTCAACAGAATTATTTCTCACTTTTAAAGTGTTAACTGTCAATTCTTGGTGTGAAAGGCATTATATTTTAAAAATAAAACACAATTTGTTTGTACTACTTCCGTATGTCTATAATGATCAGGACTGGTTTCGCTCATCACGAGCATTATCAACTGATAAAAATAAAATCGAAACAGGGTGCGAAGCAAAGTAAAAAGAAAAAATAAAATTTGACTACGAATGTAAGAGTAATAATGCTTTCTTCTAAGTATTTACTTTTTATACATTTACCAGGAACCGTCGAAGTATATCTAGCAAAAACGATTCCTCATCAGCAATGTCAAATTGCGAAATGTTTGACAGTGACTCCAGTGAAGATTCTTTCAGAAGAAAAATGGAGACCAAATCTGGTGCCAAAAGAAAACCTCTCATTTCCATCACCGAAGAAAGCTCTATCACTGAGAGGTCTGTAGATTTTTAATTATATGTTCTGATTAATTGATAACCCATAAACGTGATTAAAGAATCATAAACCTTAAAACTGAGCACTATCTGATCTGTCTTTAGTGAGGATGCGACAGCAGGATGTAGCAAGGAAAATGAAATTGATGCTAGTAAAGTAAGCCTTCTGAAGAGTGACAACGAAAATAGCGATACCGATAGTGAAGAATTGGGAAATCGGACAATTAAAGAAGAGAACATCCTGACCAGTCCAACCGCCTCGCTGAGTGATTTATCTGGCAAAGGAAGAAAAAACATTCGAAAGGTATTTGAAAATTAGAATTAAAAAACTATTTTTGTTTTAATAAAAGCAAACCACGGAGCGCCACGCGCGTCGTCGGTAATTAGCAACTACATGGTAATCGATAGGGCACTAATATCTAGGTGATTAGTGTAGCAGTGAATGAGTTAATAATGAACTTAAAATTTATTTTTAAAACGACATAGATTTTTTGACATATTTGGAAAACAAACCTGTGGGATCTGCAAAATTTTTAAATAAAACATTTCTTAATGACAGAATTGTAAAAATATAGTACATGCTTTTCAAGAAATTTTATTTATACATGAAAAAATTTGCCTGCGGCACAATCTTTTCCGTTTAGTGTTAATAAAAAAAGAGTAGGTAATTTAAAAAACAGCCTTAACCCAACACTATTGTCAATATAAAATCAACATTTTTAATATTAAACATCAAATTTGCCAGGATTGTAAAAATGTAGTGTTTTTCAAGAAATTTTATTAACTCTTCAAAAAATTTCTGTCTGAGGCGCAACGTTTTGCGTTATTATGCAAAAAAAATTTTGGAGAGGGGGGGGCAAATTCAAGGACCGCCCCGGGCGGCACAAACCCTAGCTACGCCACTGCATAGAACCATATCCATAACTGAAAAATGACAATTTCTGTTCTATATTTATTCATCAGCAGTAACTTCATTTTTCCATTCTTAGCATACAAGTAGTTCCTTCGTAGAAGGTACCTTCTAATATTGCAGAGAGCATCCAGAAATGATCTTTAAACAATTTTGGAAAATTTTCAGGTTATAAACATGGCTTTCCTCGCTGATGCAACCAAAAAAGCAGCTATCGAAGAAGAGAACCGTCTTCAAAGGCTCCTAGAAAAGAATACACAAATTGTAAGTTTTATGTAAAAATGGTTTTTATTAATCCACTGCAATTCAAAATACACCAATTAATATGACTGCAAGATTCTTGAGTTACCATCCACTAATGAAAACCCCGGTATCAAATTCAATACCGACTTTGAAAAGATAAAAACACACCCCTCTTCAATGTCACAGCAGACAAAGTTGATTGTGAAAATATGTTGTTGAACAGGAAACATTCGTTTTATATTGGAGGGGTTGCACCTTCACAGTCCTTATAGAAGAGCCGTCACTATTTTTCATTCTGCGATGTGAAATTTACATTGAAGTCTCTTAAAATTGAATTATTATATCTGCAGACCTGAGTGCTTAGCTGTAAATGCACTTTGACAAGATGTTGAGTATTGTAAAAATGTATTTTTGAATGTTTAATAATCAAATTCATCATAATATATCTTTTACTCTAATATGAAGTTTGAAGTGGATAATGATAATTTTCTTTGTTACCTTTTTTCAGCAAGATTATTTTAAAAATTCTTCAGAGACCAAGGCAGCTGATAGTTCTAGTCTGGTTTTGGATTTCGATTTAAAAACGAAGAAGACTCTCGTCAGTGTACATCCGGAACTCGTCCCATTACTCAAGAACCATCAGGTAAGATCTGCAAAACTACTTTATATATTCCTGGTAGACTAATGTGCAATCCTCATTCTTTCATACTCCCCTACTCTCAGCACCAGGTTAGGATATGATTTAATAATGCAAAAAAATTGATCATGCTGGCAATTAATTATTAATCATATTATGTTTGTATAAATGGTTGCATTGCAAAAGCAATAAACTTATATTATTGGTAAAAAAATGTCAGTCCAGGTTGAAATCCTCAAATAGACACTCATATATTGATTTATCATTGTCGGTAATATTCACACTCCACCCCGGCCATCTTATATCTGATCTTTAAAAAAAATAATAAAGAATAGTGATTCGTTAGTTCCCAGTCCTACCTCCATTCTCGTAACCTGACCCTCCAAAAAGAGGTTGAAAAACTGAATAACAACTAGTTTTTGTAAAACCACTTTTGTTAAGATACCCTACTTAGAGTACATATTCATTACATTAGGAGCAGACATGGACTCAAAGAATTGTCTTTCATATGGACTGATTATAAATTAAGTTTTTAAAAAATGTGCTAGTATACTTCCTGAATAATGACAGTAATAAATTGCTAGTAAAGCATGTGTCCGAATAGAGAAGAAATTATCAAAAGGCACGCACGAGAGTTTACCGACTTGTAATTGTTTACAGATTGACGGCATTAAATTCATTTGGGACACTTGCTTCGAATCGGTTAAGATCGCCAGTGAAAAACCGGGCGGCGGTTGCATCCTGGCGCACTGCATGGGACTCGGCAAGACGCTGCAGGTCATAGCCCTGATTCATTCAGTTCTCACCTCGGACTGTCTGCCTACTCGCACCGTGTTGATCTGCTGTCCCCTGTCCACCGTGCTCAATTGGGTGGATGAATTTAGAAAGTGGCTCGGTAGGATCGATGACACGCCAAAAATAAAACTATACGAGCTCTCAAAGCTAAAGACGTACTCTCACAGAGCATATTATCTCGAAGACTGGCAGAAAAATGGCGGCGTTTTCATAATGGGTTACGAAATGTTCCGACATCTGATTAATATGAATGAAGAAAAACTGGGAGTCAAGTCTAGCGTCAGCAGTAAGATATCCAATGCTCTCATCTCACCGGGACCTGATATCGTGGTCTGCGATGAAGGGCATCTGTTGAGAAATGACAATACCATGCTAGCTAAGAGCATGAATAGAATTACCACACGTAGACGGATCGTTCTCACCGGAACTCCATTGCAAAATAATCTAAAAGAATATTATTGTATGGTGAATTTTGTAAAGCCCAGTTTGCTGGGGACGCAGAGGGAATACGTCAACAGGTAAATATGTTTCTCGTCTTTCTAAATATTTTTTTAAAATACAGTACAATTTAAAAAACTGGCGACAACTACCTTACACCATCGGTACTGTATCCTTTCATGTGTTATTTTTAATCTCTTGTGGTAAAACACTCCATATGCTCCACTCCAAGAGCGCACATTGTGATAAAATCCGTATTTTCAGCAGAGGACCAGTTTGAAATATTCATTTTTAAAATGTTATCGTGTAATGGCATATTTAGGTATAAAAATATGTATATAATTGTTGTACTATTGAGACATTTCTTTTTAGGTTTGAAAACCCTATAAAAAACGGCCAGCACAAAGACTCCAGCCTGTACGATATTAAAATAATGAAGAAACGATCGCACGTTTTACACAAAATGCTAGAAGGGTGCGTGCAGCGTAAAGAAGTGTCTGAATTATATCCATATTTACCAAGAAAACAAGAATACGTTCTGCTGACAACACTATCCGAATGCCAGGCCAGCCTCTATAAACATTATTTGGGAAACTATGCGAAATCTAATCAAAACAAGAAAGGACAGTCATTGCTTAAAGATTTTCACACTCTCCAGAAAATCTGGACCCACCCTCGGGTTTTAAAAGACTTCTGCGAGAAATCTCAATCGAATAAAAATGGTAAAATGCAACCGAATCCGCAAAGTTTCAAGTTGCCGTCGGTGTCAAAATTTTTTAATAATCTCGATGATGTAATTTGCTTGGAGGACGATCTCCGTGATGAGAAGGTCGCCGAGGAGACTTCCGCTTCTTTCGTCGACGACAACTGGTGGAAGAAAAATGTCGACAAACAATTGTTTGAGACCCCGTACGTCTCCAATAAGTTTTCAATTGTTTTTGATATCCTGGATGAGTGTGGAAAAATTGGTGACAAAATGTGAGTTGCGTCTTGCATCATGATTTTCATTTTACTTTATTATCTTTATCACCTCCGATTCATATTTTTCATCTATTCAACATGCAACTATTGCCTATAAGTTTAATGTTGTAAGGTTTATTGTGGTTGTTGTTTTAAACAGGCTAATTTTTTGCACTTCACTCTACACGTTAAACACATTGGAATACTTCTTGAAGAAACGGAACGGCTGGGCTCTAGGAAGACACTATTACCGACTGGATGGATCAGTGAACTTGGAAAACAGGCAGAAGTGGTGTCGTCAGTTCAATATGGAAAACAATAAATTAGTCAAGTAAGCTTTCATTATTCCCATCTATTCGCAAGATCACAGATTTATAAAGGCTTATAAATAATTAATGTTAGATAGTATTCACTTGATACACTTGAACTTTTATTTCGATAGTTTGCACTTTGGATTAGATAGTATTAACTTAGTACACTCAAACTTTGATTTTAATAATTTTCACTTAGTCACGGATTCTTTTATCGGTTGATCTGGTTTGGTTTGTGTAATGTATTCTAATGGGTGGAACAAAGACAATATAGGCGGCCTAATATAGGGTAGAAGAATAAATAATATTTCATTACAGCTTCGTGCAAATATCGATTTAAAAGTGTGAGTATTTATATTGAGTGAAAACAAATTTTATCTATGTGAAAATATTTTTTCGAAGTGTAACATATTTCTTCAATGTTAAAATATATTTTATTATGTGCGAACACTTTATTTTTAGTGAAAGAATTTGTTTTTTGTGGAATGTATTTGTTATAAGTGAAAACTATTTTTATGAAAGTGAATACGATCTAAACAAAAGTGCATTTAATTGTAAGCCATTTATAAATAACATATAAAAAATAATGTTTTTGGACTAAGAATAACATTGTACATAACAATAATATAATTTCTCTGGAAACACTGACGCTCAAACCGTTATGCATTCTATTGGTCGGCTGTGGAGCCTGCAAAATGAATTAATAAACTCTATTACCTCTTTTCAGATTGTTTCTAATATCAACTCGCGCCGGTGGCCTGGGAATAAATATGGTTGCGGCAAACAGAGTCATCATAATGGACGTATCGTGGAATCCTTCACACGACGTTCAAAGTATCTTCAGGGTTTACAGGTTCGGCCAGAAGAAAGATTGCTACGTATATCGGCTCGTCGCACTGGTAATAAATCTGTTGAAATTTTTTATCGCATGTTTTGCGCATCTTCAGAATAATATTATTCAATTGTAATTTTTTTTAGGGTACAATGGAAGAAAAAATATATGAACGATCTGTGACAAAGCAGGCCATCTCCTGCCGGGTGGTTGATGAGCAGCAAATCGATAGGCACTACAACATGGGAGAACTCGCCGAGCTATATATGTAAGATTTTCCTTTTTGAATTGTCTAGCCTTTCATATATTGCAACGTGTTTTCGTAATCTGAAATTCATTGATTAAAATGGCGTTAATTTACTTGATAGAACTCCATTATAATGGAGTAAAATATCAAAGTATTTAGTTCTGCAATTCAATCCATACATATTTAATAATAATTGAGGAAAAACATGACATATTTTGTAGAATTTTGAATTATTAAACTAAATAGTTTGATATTTTTACCTTGTTAAAAATTTTGAAAAACATTTATTACATTGTCATTTGACTGTCATAAAATAACTTAAGTGTAAGTGAATTAGCACACTCTCTTTGTCTGCACGCATTGGCATCAATTGTGTTGAGCGAATGTTGACAGGTGGCATTATAATAATTTCTAATATACAATATTAATTTTATTCTGTATATTTTAAAAGAATTATTCCTGTATAAGTTAAACTGATTTCTTCTATTTTATATAAGTATATGAAATCTTAATTTATATATTAAACATGGGACAATTTATAATTTAAAAAATCTTATTTAGAATGCATAAATTTTAGGTTCAATTATCCACCAGCTGGGATACCGCCGGTACCGAATTTACCCTCCGATCCGATCCTGGCTTCAGTGTTAGCCAAGCATAGAAATAAAAACTGCACTATCCCCACCGTGTGGAGTGTGCACGAACACGACTCCCTCTTGAAGGACCTTCACGATGAGCAGCTTGATGAAGACGAACGGAAGGCGGCGTGGGTGGAATATGAAGCTGAAAAGACGCACTTGAGTAAGATTGATTATTATAAAATTGTTAACTGTGTTAGGCGATTGCAAATGGAAATTTAATTAATCATTTATTTAACCCTTCAAGTCTGGATGACGCGCATAACATTTTTTCCTCAACATGTACATGTGTATTGTCACTATATTATAATATCAATTGATTATTCATTCATTTCCATTATTATTTTTAAAACCATATCTATGGCTACAATTTTTTACAAAGTATTTTCATATTTTTTTGTTCGCTAAAAACAAATAATGGAACTGCCAAAAATCACTGATATATTTGTATTATCTTTATGTGAAGACTATTTTATAAAAATTACAAACCTGGCAAAAGATACCACAAACTAGGATGCACATGTGCTCAAATGGTTAATATCGTAAAAAAACCACTGGTGAAGAAGTATTCTTTATATTTAAAAAAGTGAAGGTATAAAAAGGTTAGATTAAACAAATGAACATTTTATACATAAAGAATTTTACCAACAATTTGTCAATCCTCGACAGGTTCTTTGGCTTCACCAAATAAACACAATAAGTAGACATTCAAAATAAGTATGCGTTAAATAGCAGCGTAGTAGTAAATATTATTTATTATTAGTTGGCTAGAAAATGTATTTTTAAGTTGTTTTCTTCCAATTTCTATAAACTAATTTAAATGTTTTGCTGTGATGTCGCATCTGCTATATTGTTTGTTCTGAGATGAGAAATTTTTTCATGCAGAGCATCTTTGTATATATTTCAATATCTAAGAGTTATCACATTTATTCATCTATTACAGAGAATTTGGCTATGCATCCCGCTCCGGGTCCCAGAGGGCCGTTTTTGGACAGAATGCTGCCAGTGCAGGCCATACTTTCTTATCACTATGCTTACAACAATGCCTTCCCTATCGGACCTATTATAAGTAATCATGTGTGAGTTTTACTTGTATAATTATATCTAAAGATCAAATTTATAGATACTTCAAATATCAATGCCCAATCGTTAATAATAATTATTCAGTAAGGAAAAAAATAGGTCAATTGGTAATATAAGATGAGAGGCGACTCACAAGCGTGGTTACATCAAAAGACAAATAATCTATTTGAAAGTAGCTACACACAGATTATAAATGGTAATATAAGAATGCAGTAAAAACTATTTTTTAAATGAAACTGTTCAATAATAATATAATGAATCGGAAAGTCAAATTCGTTTTGTGGGATGCATTTTGGACACTAAAACATTGCTTACTTAATAATATGTGAAGCAAATAAACTAGATATGGTAATGCAATATTAATTATTCTCTTTTTTTAGAAACATGACAAATCATCCTATTCAAATTGGACCTGCCACCATGGAAGACTCGATCCTGCCCGACACTGTCCCCGACTCGTTGAATGCGAATTACAAAAGCTTTGTTAATCGGCAATACATCGGCCAGTCAACGATACGACCAATCGGGCCCCCCAAGTCGGCACCGAGATTTCCCATAAAAATTGGCCAACCTATTAGGAAACATTATAAGCCGTCTCCAAAGAAAGTGGCTGGTGGAAATCTCAGAATGGAGCGGCGGCGGTCGTGGAGTCATGTGAAGCCGCCGGTACCCGGCGGATTCCATAATATTGAAATAACAGAAATTCGAGGTCGCTCCTGTCACATTTCTCCGAGTGGGAAAATTATCAAACGCAGTCCAGGGTATGTATAAGCTTTTTTTTTTGTAACCATGTTCGCTACTTATGTAGAGCTTATAGACTTCTAATAGAACTTCTTTCAGCACAAGTTGATCAGTTACAAATAATGATCTATGAACAGGTATTGATAGTGAATAAATTTAACCAGGCTTGTAGGAAAGTGGTCAGCATTGTTATCTTCAGTCGACAATTTCATCAATTGATTTTTCAATTGATTTATCGATTTCTGTTCGTAGGCATGAATGTATGTGATGTCTAAAATTCCCTCCCACCTATCCGATCGTAAAAACGGGGCGTAATGAGAGCGATCAGCTTATCACTAGTCCTGTCCTAGCTCTATCCTTCTATCCCTAGTCTCTTGGAAAAGAAGGAGGTTGAGTAACAGAGTAACAAGCAGTTGTAGAAAACTTTGGTTGAGATACCTCCACATTGGGAGTGTACATGGTTAAGAAAAAACTATTAACTATATGACATTATTCTCGTGAAACTAAATACCTTGCTTATTATTTCATCAAGTACATGCCAATTCATTCTGCACAAAATGTAACTTAGGTGTATTATTCTCAACGGATGAGTCACGAAATAATATTTAGAATTTCCACCAATAAAACAAAAGAATTTTTTTGTCGTGAACACTGTCATCAAAAGCTTCTCTTTGCTTTATAGGAAGCCAAAATTGATGAAACGCTACATACACCGCACACCCAAGAAGGCTGCTCTACCGCCAATCGACGAGGAAGGTCCTGACACCAACAACGACGCCGCTTCATCGGCAGTCATGGATCTGACAGACTTACCCGACACCCCCGACAAAAATACCCTCTCACGCAGATCATCGTCCGATCGCAGAACAACACCTGATGATGCATACAGAAAAAGAACTCCGTCCAGAAGAACATCGACCTCGCGCAAGCGGACACCGAATAAATCCTCACCCAGGAAGAGGTCCACGCCTAAAAAGAAGTTCACACCCAAAAGGGAGTCGTCCCCGAGCAGAGTGAAAACTCCTAACAGATTGTCAATTTTCAGACAATATACTATGGAGAGACTCGCCCTTTCAGCAAAGAAATTGAACTTCACTGAAACGGAGACTCCTGAGATTATTCAAGACGGAGGCTCCGAGACTTTGAATTCAGAAGTGACAGCGCCCAACGGTAATTAAAATAACTAAAAACCAAACTTGCTTTTCCAGTCTAAATAATGTTATGATCTACACCCGATTCGCTTTTTGCACGGGGGATACATTCCTAAGACTGTCGTCCAAAAAAAGATAAGACACATAAAATTTATGTATAAAATAGTTTCATAAGATAAATACATTATAAGGAATAAAATCGCAACATATAAGAGCAACCTAAATGTGTCAAAACAATAAATGGTTAAAGTTATTCTTCACCAGACTTCAATCAGGTCAAATCTATTGCACATTATTGAGTTATAATTTGAAAATATGAAAGGCTTTAGCTAATACAAGAATTTTACATTTCAATAATCTGATTTTTTAAACACAGCCAACTATTTATTACATCAGATCATCATTCAGTGAAATTAATAAAAACGTGCAAACAAAACTGTCGCCTAGTTGTAATTTGATTTAATTCCCAAATGTTTCATGGAACTATTTTTTTCTCCAGGATCAACATTCATTACATTTTAACTTTTATTACCATTGGTTGTACATCTCCATGTTGTAAATTTATTTCCAGGCGAATAAAACCAACCGTTCTTTTGTTACAGATACAGATGCAGCTCAAATATATACTATTCAACTGGAATAAAAACAGTTTTGTAAATAATATTACTTGTACCTATTTTTAATAAACAGACAACTCATCTATAAATTCTATTGGTGATGCACTACCCAACATTTCCGGTTTTAATTAAAATTTAGTACCCGTGATAAAGTAAAAGGTAAACCTATGTATGCAAAAGAATATTGTTTTAACAGGTATAAATATAAAACAATTCGAAGTCTGAGCAGCCGCTTATAACATCTCAAGACGCCCCAGGGGTAGCCTGAAACTTGTTTGTTTCTTCTTTCGACCGGATGGATTCTGTATTTGCCACTGATAGCCATCCAAATAATACACTGAGGAGCTGAGATGAATTGGAACAAAGCAAAGGGATGGTACAGAGACTTTCGGAGACATCGTGTGCTGATCATATGCTCCGAATAAAAAGCGGATACAACCAAAGAAGAAGACACTACATTGCAACGTAGTTTGTTATATTAACGAATATTCAAATGCATGCGAGGTTGGTCTTTTCATGTGCTGCACACAAAATATGAAATCACGCTATGGCTGGTGAAATACCTCAAGCTAATTTTTATTTTTATATATCAAATAATATGCAATATAATTTTAATTTGCAGATATAAAAAAAAACATTAGAACTATGTTTATAAAATGTTTTAAAATCCTTTAATGCATGATCACAAACACTGTGATCTAATGTTAACGTAAGATATCAATTGAGGTTACTCAATGAAACTTCAGCATAAAATTTGAATCGTTCAAATTTTGTACACTTCCATAAGTTTTGTCACTAATGCCCCGTGATTCGACTTACGACAAGTTTCAGACATTCAAGTGCACGGATGAGCTCCAACTGACGGTGAATAGTTTGTGTCGTTTAATATAAGAAACAATTAAGAACATCATTATCATTAAGTCTAAGATCTGAATTTATTTTAATACTGATTTGATGTTAGTGAAGTCTAATCTTAAATGGAAATTATTTGCATAGATAACCTACAAACTCTGTAGATTTTTGTAATTACGTGTGGGTCATAGAAATCAACTATCATTAAAAGGTAATTGAGAAATATCATAACATAGTAATACCTACTGATTTTAAATGGTGGATTTTTATTGGTTGATAAATCTGTGCGAAAGGAAAAGGGTGTTAAGTCAATTTAATTGAAAAGCGAATTAAATATTCTTAAATAACTTCAATGCATACATGCATATAATATAAAAAGAGGGAGCCGAATCAATGCTGCTGATTGGTAACATCCATTCATTCTCGGTGAAAGTTTGGCGCTAGCATCAAAATAATATTCACAAGCAGTGCATCGAATAATAGAGTGTGACATAATATCGTTGTTATTCTGGAAGAAGACACTAACTGAAAAATACTAGTTTTGAATAATTGAATTGAAATTTTTACATTTAGTACAAAACTGGTTTTAAGTAAACGTACAATTCATAAAAATAAGTGTGTTCGTGTTCCTCCATACGGTAGAGTTCTAAATAAGGAATATTTTGGTTTAACCAACTCAATGTCATTTTTTCGATTTAGTGTTTTCTTCCTGAACAGCGACGATATGAGAGTGTTGATTCATTGAATCGTCAATTGACAGAGCGTCGAATAACGGGGTATTACTGTAATTATATCTTTTGGTGTTATGTCAATTCAGTGTTGTGTGAATGCGAACCCATTATTTTGTTCTATTCCTTTAATTGAAAATTTTACTTAAAATATTATGTTTTATGCAAAAGTGATATATGCAGAATGTTTCATTGAAATAAAAATATTTTTAAAAAATCGTGCCTAATTTATTTTTAACAATGAAGCATCTCAACATAAGTTGTTTTACGAGAAATAATTGTTATTTAATCGCTCAAGCTCCCTATTATCTTAGAAAAATGGGACTAAGTAAGGATTAGTGGTTAAACAATCGCTCTTGCTATGCACCTTTTTTAGGATTATACGATGGGTGGAATGTAATGTATTATATTTAAATTTTGATCTTGGACAGATATTTTTATTAAAAATAATAAAATCTAAATTTGATATTGACCTTGCTGGGACACGAACCAGGACGCACCTGATCGCTACGGCAAACACTTACCACTAGACCACAGAGACCGATTAGATTATGTCACAGAAATATTTTTCTATAAAATGTTTTCTTGTACTAGTTCTACAATATTTTATAATGATCAGGACCAGTTTAGCTCATTGCCATTTTCTGAGCGAAACCGTTCCTGATCATCATAAAAATTTGGGGAATTAGTACAAAACATTCTTTCAGTTTATAAATATAATTCCTTTCCGCCAAGAATTGACATCCTAAAAGTGAACATAGACATCTATGTCTTCGAAATAAAACTCAATTTATGAAAGTTTCCGTACGTGAATTCGAACGACTGGAAAGAAAATGGTCACCCTGACCGAATATGAGCGTTGACCATATGATCAAAATTTATTTTGTGCGAGTGATGGAATGTTTCTTTAGAAATATATGAGAAAAGAAGAGATTTCTATATTTAAACTGACCCTGCTTACAGTAAAATTGAACACAATATTAGATTCAAAAAAATTCGAGGCTGATACAAATCATTCCTTAGCTTTCCAAATGAAGATAACAACCAACATTTTTTATTTTTGATGACCAGTAGTATTTTGCTTTAAGATTATGGCCTACACCAGTCATCTCCTACTTAATCTATCGATGAAACTTTTTGGAATCGAGTTACTCAATTCCACTTGAGCAACCGGCTCGAGTCGAACCGCCCATGTTAAATACCGTCTGTCAAATCCAGTAGCGGCTGGTGACAATAGACACAGGTGGGGCCAGGTGCCAAATTTTTAAATATTTTAACTTAACTAAACACAATATGTATTATACATATAGTGACATGATCAAAACATAATAGGTTTTAAATAAAGACAAAAATAAAATTTCCACAAAGTTACTGCCGAATCCGTCAAACATATTTTTTAAATTATTGGTCGGACCAGACCCCTGTGGCCCCTGAAGACGACCCGCCACTGGTCAATTCACTATCATAAATCGATTGCCTCATGTTGAAAGCAAGCCGACATGCTAGGAAATAAAATATTGGGTAATTTTAGCATTACTTTTATATATCTTTATTTCATAATAATTTTATGGTCTTCTACCATCAATGATTAACAGTAAAAAATATTAATAAAGCAACTAAGTAGTAAATTGAAGAATTTGATGTTTATGTCTTTTTCCTTATTTTAAAATGAATCAATTCGATTTACTGATACAAAATCTGTGTACGAGAGGAAAGGGGTGTTATGTTGAAAATTCATACTTTTCAAGAGTGTCAAAACAAGATTTTCGTTGTATTAAATTTAATGAAAAATGTGATGTTTCAACGTGAAATTTACTAATTCAGCAGCATTGATTCGACCGCCCCTTTTCTCCTATATGAATTATAGTTATTTTGACATATTCTACTGATTTTTTCCTTTCGCATACAGATTTATTCTTTAAGCTGAAAACATGGAAGGTAAAACCATTCACCTGTTTACTGTCTTACAGTGGATACCCACAATATATTACAGAGTTATGAGGTCACGTCACGTGTCACCGTGCATGAAGTGAGCTAAGTGAGGTTACAATCAATGGGCTGTACTTCAAGATATTTACGGTATAAATGTGAAATTTATTAGAATTAGATTAATTGAAACAGTGGTGAAAGTAAAATAATGTAGACTAGACTATTCTTAACGTGAGACTATCTATCTAAAAAGATATCAAAAAGAATGTATACTCAGCGATTTTTTCTTGTTGCAACTAAATTGCTAGACAACAAAACTCAATTTTGTCCCAACTTTCACTTGCTGAGTTTTACTCTTAAACCAACGAAAATAAAACAGCGAAACAGAGTATTCTAACCTATTGGTAATACAATAAATTCTAAATGAACACATGGTAGTTGAAACCGCCTGTAACTCATTTCATGCATGGTCAAATATGATGTCGCCTTCGTAAGATAGTAATTCAACGGAATATATTGTGATATAGACGTTCGTCATTGTTGCTGCAGTATTGAAACACATAGTAGAATTTATTTGTTTAGCATTAATTTTGCTGCATCAAACATATCAACAAAACATACATGTTCTATATTAATTCAATATATTTTCAGCCAGAAGATCAACAGTATCATTCATAATACTAATAATTATTAAAACAAGTGTAGTTTAATGACTAGTTACAAATAATAAAATACACTTTACATTTGCTTACATATTTTTTACCTTAAAATAAAATTTTGTTCAAAAGCGCTAATGTACCAATATCCCTGAAAAATGATCAGTTTAACTTTTGCCACTCAGTTCCAATTGTAACGTGATACATATCTAAATGTATATGAAAAAGTCATCTTTAATGTTGCATAAATTTGAACTGTTTTTATTTTCCTGTGATTATGATAATTGAGCCTAAATGATCATATTATATTTAAAGTATGTTAATTATTTTTAATGGTATAGGCAAAATTAAGGCTTCCATAATAAATTTTTGCATAATCACAAATTCAAACTAATTCGAGATAGGTTAGATTCCAACAATTGTGTTTTTTTTTCATATAACAACACCTGGAACAGCAAGAAAAATTACACTGGGCAACAAGATTTTAGTCTCAAAGAAGAGTCCCGGTAAAAGTGCATTAAGGCTTAAATCAACTTTGTTTACACAATTTCATAGCTTTTGTGTAAACTGGCATGTACATTATATTTGTGCGAGTACTATAAATTCAAAGAACAACAAATCAGAAAACTATCTCAAGACAAATATCACAAGAAAGTAGATGAAGTGACAACATTTAACATAAGTTGCTCAACCTTCGAAGGCTTCGAGACACTCCTTGTGTATGACACCAAAATATATGTACATGTTATAATTTCTAAAACAAAAATAATGCTACCCAGTAATAATATTAAGGAGATATGCCACGAAATATTAATTAAATTACAATATAATATTATGATCACAAAGAATCAGAACCGAAAAACCAGTTCCAAACTATTCTTTTTAAAAACCCGTACCTGAACCCATTTTATAGAACAGAGAGAACCCAAACCAAAACTGTCAGATTTTCTTCAGTTTTCAACAGCTAATAGAAATAATCATCAATGAAATGAGGAAAAACAAATGAACATCATAGAGTAATACATATTGTAGGCGAACACCTTTAGGACGAAGAAACATACCTCATTTTTCTTTACTTTACAGGACAGCAGATATACTTTGAACTATATTTGTCACTTTATGCCGTAGTATTGATCCAAAATCGACAATTATTGAGATACACTTATTTGAGCCTAAAGGATAGTATACTAACAATACATAGTGGATAAGAAGCACCTTGCATTCTCAAATCGAATCTTTGCTACCAAGATTTGAAAAATTTTCAGAAGAGAATTAATGTAAATTCTCTCAAACAAAATATTAAATCAGTACAATAATATTCTACATTATCACGAATATATTGGATATGTGAAAATATGGATGTAACATATATATTAGAAAAATCTGCAAGAATATGAATGATTCGAAGTTAACATTTTTTGTGTATTTATGGGGATAAGCACAGATAAATTAGTATCTATAATCGTGAAATAAATGATTAACAATAAAAAGTAAATAGAACTATAATCATGTAGAATATTTGTAAATGTATTCATTTATTCAAGGAATCGTAACAATTGTTTTTTTTTTTTCTTTTTATCACAAATGTTTGCTATAGCTTACAATCAATTTAAATTTTGCAAGGATCAGTGGCACTTACATGGTCATATTTCTGTGATCTTTGACAACGAAAGGATGATAATTTAATGGACTACCACCTGCTATTCAAATTTTTGTCTATATGCTCAAAAAGATTTGATGATATTTAACAAAATCACACTGAATATAACATAGTTGCTTGACTGGTAATAGAAAATGGCCGAAAGGAGTTTCTCATTATTAATTATATGAAATATTAGTGAAATTATCTACGACAGACAGGATGAAAACTTGCTGGGTGAAATAAAAATATGATCATCTTACATGCCTCTGAGATTTGATTCTCAAAAATATGAAAACATTTAATACTGAATTATATGAAAGAGAAAGTTGCATCATAAAAAATAAACAAAAGGAATTAGTTCTTAACAATAATATTACATTAAATAGAAAAGCTCATGTTTATCAATCTTGAAAACAATAATCAAATATATTCTAAATAACAAAGGATACTAGCCCTTTTGCTTTGGTTAACTCTTAATTTATGATAAAATATTTTATTTTTTTGATTGGATATTACTATATAAACGTAACTTAACATTTCCTTCCGGTTATTTAACTATATTTTCTTCCAGATAACTATAATTAAGTCATCCAATGAAAAGGAATCTGGCCGAAATCCTATATACGGAAAATAAATAGGTAACACAGTTTATAAGAAACCATGAAATCATGAAGGCATCAAAACAATATTTTGTTAATAATGTAGATTTAAAAAAACAATTTCTGCAACAATATATATTTAGGTTCTCTAAGCCTTTCACGGTTTTGATCTGTATGAACGTTATCTCGGGAAGACATCGTGTTGTGATCAGTGGTAATCACCTGATGTTTGAAAACCTTTACGTATTTCATTCAAACCTCTCAAGATAAAACTCGTAACGATTTCTTAACATCGGGTGATCACCACCAACCACAACATGGTGTTTTCCCAAAATACCATTCATATACGCTACTTATGTTTGAGCAATATGAACAGAAAAAAACAGTTTTAAGCACACATTTTAAGCGTTACAAATATATCGACAATAAACTTCAGTATCCAAATATGTCCTAACAAAATCTGTGACTCGTGATGATATGTGAGCAGAGAAAATTTAGGGCACATCAAAATCCGAGAAACCAATGATTACCAAAGATAGTCATCGGAATAATTCTGTGGCTCCATACTAAAAGCACTTTTGTCGAAATGTCCAAACCGAGTTACTTTGCCAAACTGTCTACCATACGTATAAATGAATAGCAATGGACTCCAAATTGCTTGCGATGACATGTTCAGTAGCTTGTGTGAGAAAATTTGACCAAAATGAATATATTATTTTCCAAGTTGAGTATCCCTCACAATTAGTAACAAGTAATTTATATTATCGTTATTGTAATACTTGAATTTTATTGGAAAGATACCGCTGAATCAATTACATTAATGACAATATTAAGTATGCATAATTTGGTACAATGAGCAGCTTAACTCAGATTGAGCATTTTTGGAATAGGTGGCATTGAGGCGCGGAATTGATTAAGCAATCAAAATCAGCCTAAAGAAGCAATCCGTGGAAGGATTAGGAAACTCTCAATTCCTTTTCATTATATGACTTGATTTAACTAAAAACGATTTAAGAAAATGTATTTACATCATTTGTTCAGATGGCTTCATTCTTCTCTTATGACTAGTTTACATTAAATTTAAAAAATACAAGCGACGAGAGCTTTATTTTTTTCCCTTATTTAAATTGGACTTATCGAAAGCGCAAATGGACTGTAGAAAAGCGTTGCGAGACGGCGTAGCGGGAGTGGGCATCACAGAACTGGGACAAGACGAATCCTCGACTAAAACAAAAAATGTCCGGTCAAGTAACATATTGTAAGTAAGCGGAGCAGGCAGGTCGCGTGGCTGTGTGCGTTGCGTTGTCGAGCGTGTTTTCACATAATCGTCAATTACTCTACACACTCGATAAAAAATACTGTGTAATTTTACAGAACATTGAGACATTTTTTCAAAAACAAAATTTACAACAGATTCCTGATTTATTAATTTATTTATGAAATTCGGTTCTGGTTCAGAAGACTTCAGTATTAACACATTCACTGCTAATTAAGCTACGCCTAAATTGATGCTACGTTAAAAAAAATTTTGATGTCTTAAAAGAGCTTAAATATGTGAAATAATTTATAAGCCGCTCTTGAAATTCAGTTCGATGTGATGTGCTAGTGTTGTTTTTGTTGATTTCCAACGGCGCTGTGATTATTTTGTTTAATAATAACTATTATAATAGGTGTTCGCACTGTTTACAGTGAGTGCATCTCTAGAAAGATATTATGTCCGGACCATATACGGGCTTAGCGTTCAACGGGTTAAAATAAATATTTCAAACACGGCTTTTGTCGTCGTCACGTGGATTTTAGTGCCCTGCTTATTACGTTTGTGCACCCAAATACGAGAGTTCTCGTAAGCTGCTTACAAAGTATTAATAATACAATAAGATTACTTAGTAAATATGATCTACTCACATAGTTGCGGAGGTGTAGGACTAGAGGCAGTGCTCAGCGTGCTGGCGACACTGCCCGATCTCTCGCTCGGCGCACTCATACTCGAAGGCGAGAGGCCATTTTGGACAGTTCCGTTTAATGAAGATTGGCTTCGAGTCAATGCACTGTCCTTATTTTTCTAAAAACGCAAATTGTCTGTGTTAGCTTCCAGTTGAATTAGAAACACAATGGTTTAATAAATTTATTTAAATACCAATACATATATCGACACTCTCAACGAACAAAGCAGTAACTGATTTTTGATCATTTTGCACGACAGCGAAAAAAATGTTATTTACTAATTGATTCTTTTTAATTTCTATGATCTTCGAACTATTCATTTTCAATCTATTAATTTCAAGTTAGTATCTTTCATGCTTGTATTTCGTCCGCCTGCAAAATTACCAAAAGTGAATTACCGCTTTGTTCGTTGGGGGTGTCAATGTTATGAATTCAATACTCCATCAATAGAGTTTATTCTGAAGATGATTCTCGAAAGGCGAACCACGTGTCACACCTATTAACACAACCAGTGGAATAACAAAGTCAACAATTTTATGATAACTTTGAATTGGATAATATATATTTCAAATTCGTGAAGTAAGCTGATTGATATAAAAAGATTAAAATAGTTATATTCACCACTTTTCTCTTTCGCTTCCTCATTTCTTCATCAGAACTTAAAATTTCTTGAATCCTTAATTGTCTACGTTCAGATCTAGCCTGAAACAAAAACGAAATAAAATCATAATTAATTAAGATACATTAAAATATGTGAATTCTTGGTTCAATGGACAAATCAGTGAAAAATATATACAAAATACAACTTATAGAAGCTGTCATTTTGTCATTATTTTAAGCACACTCTGGACCACTTACGACCTGCAGAATTTTAGCGACCAATTAAAATGCCTATACCAAAAATTCCAACCAGTAATTATCATTTCATATGCAGCTGCAAGTGTTCGCATTGTGTTTTTGTTCTTAGCATAGATAAAAGATTCGGTGTAGCAAAATGAACAAATATCAAAAAATTATTTCCTGATCGATTTGACGAACAGAATTTTTACATAATATTTTTATGTTAAAAGTATTTTTTTATATTACAATTTTTATTATTATCTACCCAGTAATGCCAGGGAATCTAGCTAACAATATGTTCTTCCATTTTCAGTGATCTGCAGGTGTAAAATAGTTGACGAAAACTGTTTTATTTCACAGCAACCAAGTCCTTGACAACCGCTCTAGACATTCCATGCAACCATTTCAAAGCACTTAATGCTGCTGCGTTGCAGGGTATGCCCTGTAAGACTTGTGGGGAAAAGCTGGTGATGGTAAATATAGCGTTGAGTACCAGTGAGATGAAAGAGATTCTGTTGTTATGTGTTTAAAATACGAAGCAATAGGTTAATAAGCAGCTTCAATATAAAAAGTATCAATGTTATTATACCAGTTTTTGGTCGTTCTTTAATCGTGTTTCTATGCAGTTCGAAATTTTTTTCAGTTGCTCTTTGATATGAAGAGGAAACTTGAGATGGCGCTGCTGCGCCGATCGATTGTTTTGTCCTCCATTAATTATTGACTGGGTATTTGTAAAGAAAGGCTGCAGCAGAAGAGTCTCGATGTCCGGTAGACCGTGCTTGCAAGCGCTCGTAGTTAGAATCATTTTTAGAACAGAAACTGAAACACAGAATACCAGTATTTTTTATACTAAACAATATTTTTTTACTAATATTATGGATTCATGGATTTCTATTATGTTCCCACCCATCTCTAATCCTAATGGAACAGAAAGAGAACGATTGACTTACTACACTAGCTCTTTCCATGCCCCATCCATTTATCCTCACTCCCTTTTGAATGAGAGGTAGATATCGGGGATGTGGTGGTTTGATTTCGTGAGGAACTCGTCAGTGATCATAGAGAGATGTTGGAACTGGCTTGGTCACTTGCTAGGGATGCCTCCTGAGAGCTTCAATCCTGTCTGTCTCTTCTTCCGACCGGTAGGATTCGAGTGTCCTGGACAACCATTGAGTACTATCCATAGAATGTACTCGGAACTGAAGGACATTGGCATGTCATAGGAGGAAACAAAGCAATCGGCGCGTGACGGGAAATCATGAAAGCGGCACGTGGTGGCCATATGCTCCACATATGAAACAAATGTGGTCAAACAAGAAGAAAATAGTACTCACTCAGATCAATAGATGCATCTGCTGGGAATTCATCACATGTAGATTGTTGCAGCGGTTCCCCAAACGCCATTTCATACAGTGTGTGCCCGAAACAATAAACGTCAACTGATTCCATTGTGTAAATTTTCTTGTGTTCAAGAATAAATTGTCTATAGTAGAGAGGTACACCGACGATGCAATTCTCTATGTCCATCAGCAGAACTCTTTGTTTCTCTATTGCTAGATTTCCAGTATGAAGATGACCTGAAGACAATTTTTATGGATTAAATGAAAATCAACATAATACCATGTTTTTAATAGAAAATAGAGTAAAAAAAATATCATTTATTTAATTCTACTCAGATTGTCAAATATTGATAGCTATTTAGTAAAAATTATGGGTTAACGCAATACTATTGATCTACCATTATAACATGGCGGCTGGCAGAAGTTTAAACAACAATAGACGATCTAGGGCTTGTAGCTGTCAACGTAAGCTCAGGAATGAAAGTTGTTTATCGTGTTCGGAAACAATTCTAAAAGTACGACAGTTCTTTGAAGACAGCAAATCTCAAAAAAGAATTGATAATTCCATCCAATAACACTGAGCGATCAGGTGGCAGGCATGAGAGGTAAAGTAGTATGACAACATAACTCCCAGGACACTAATGCCCTCTCTAAATGGACAACTAATAATGGTTTGAGAGAAGTAATCGCTGCTACTCAAGGTGGAGGTGGAGCGTCAACACACTTTGACTGTCCCAAGTTCGGCGTGGTGACAAGGATAATTCACAGGTTCCTTCGTCTTCTATTAAAACCCGGTCGTATTCAGTATGCTTTCTCTTTAATTGCAGTTAGTTTACACTTATAAATTCCTCGAAGGCAATAACAGATACATAAACAGCGTTTAAAATACACAATTTCAATTTAAAAACACAGCAAGTGGTTTTATGATCCCTTTGACCCAAGCCGCGGGGCTGTGTCGGCCACTAACCGCCAAGCCCCTAGGCCGAGGGACAAGTGATTCTTTCCCTAAGCATCGCCCGCTTTTTGTTTACTTCTAACGGTAAACAAACAAATATGACAAATTATTTTTGAACGACTTAGGAGAGATACATATTAAATTTGCATGAATAGGAAGAGTCTGTAGATGGGTTTTGAACACACCTGTGCCCGTACTTACGGGACGGTGTCAGGTTGATCCATACACATGACAATTTCTAATTGGACACAAATAAAATAAATACCATCTGTGGGAAACATGATGACAAAGAAAGAAGCTTTTATGAGTACTGTACTTAAATCTACAAGGATATCGATATACTCATATTCTTCAATATTATTTACGTGTGCCTAAGGTGTGATAATAACTAAATATAGTTGAGAGTAATAATATATATGTATTCAGAAGAACTTACCATAAGGCAAACCTTTATCGTGTAAATATTTTAAAGCTTGTAATATTTGGTATCCATAGTGCGCTACTTGACCTATTGTGAACGGTTTCCTCTGTTTGGGATTGGCGTACTTGGAAAGATATGAATAGGCATATTGAGTACCGTACAAATGATCCTTCACCGACCCGCAGGAGTGCAAATTCCTTATCGTATAAGCACCCGTTTCTAGACTATGCAAAAAAACTATCTTATCAATATATGGATGCTGAAAACAAAAGAAAACAATTTTTACATTATAACAATATTAGCAATAATATAACTATGATGAATACAAAATCCTTCTTTATGAATATAAATCAAGATGGGAATGCAGAGATAGGGTTTGATCAAGAAATTGAAGAGAGTCTCAAGAAAGCTATCGAAAGTGTTGGAGCATTTTAATTGGAGTAGAGATAAATGGAGACCAAGGCTGAATGACCTGCAGGGCTATTAAAGACAACAAGTATAGTAATCTCTACTATATAGCACAAAATACATGAAGGAATATGTATGTTTGTATGTCTGTCGGCACAACAACTCCTCTCAAACGGCGCACACTAGCGAAGTGAAAATTTCACACGTCATTTTAGTTGTAATTGTTAGTTCAACTGCGCTATTTTCAACTCTCAACGTTTTACTTTTAACTGAAACTGAAAACGCAATATTTTTGACATTTACGGTGGAGAAAAATAAAATCAACAAACGCTGATTGCCTAGCGACCGCTCCATATTAAAAATATTCCGTGATTATCAACGCCCCGTCGCTAAGCAACTATAAATGTTTTATAGTATACGTACGTCACAAATAATAATTTTTCATGCTTAAATCATAAAATTTATAAAAAAACGAAAGATTGAGTGGAAAATTATCCATCATTTAAAATTATAAAGTTTATAATTAGTGACATCCTCATTTCGTGTTTTAATGCACCGGTATCAAATGAACTTGCCAACATAATTGCTGGAACGTAATTGGAGAAACGTGATATTGTCTTGATTCTGCGAAGACTTGAAGAATACTTAGTGAACTTACATTTGGTTTTGCATCAATATTTGGTCGACATGTACATTTATCAAAACTGAATCAAAAGAACTTGCGTGTCGATGAATGTATTCATTTGAAAGATGCGATTGTAAATGATACAGATACAGCTGATCATGGAAAATTGGTAATTTTACGCTCATAATTAGGCTGGTAAATGATAATGGCGGTATTCATAATCGGAGGATCGTTCCTTGCAATCCGTTGCTTTCGAAGATGTTTAATGCCTATATCAATGTTAAATGCTGTGTCTACACTGTGCATTTCATAATCTTTAATTGTTATTATATACGAATGTTGTTGCAAAAAGTCAAAGGTTTAACAAGGTTCAAAGATCTCCGAACCGCCAATAGAATTGAATGTAAACGTAGCTTGGTAAATTTGTAAATCTTGATGTGCATATGGAATCGTCTGGCGAATCCACCAAGCTCGACATTGACAGGATTTTTTGAGCCCTGCAAAAATGTTAGCTTTGAGAATACATTATTATAGTGCGATGATTCAAAATTCAAATCAAAAAATATTTTCAGTCGACGCAAGGAAGGTTTAATTGTTAAGGAAATGACGGTATTTGATTTTAGGGCAACAGTCTTACACTGTGCACTTCAGAAACTTTTACTGTTGTTACATTATATGTAATATGACTGATGTTACACAATGTCAAAGATTTAATGAGTTTCCTTCGATGGAATCGAATGCGACACGTATCGTGAAGGACACAAATTGGGATTCACATTGAGACTGCTCGATAATGACAATCAATAGAAGACAGCTGCATATTGGGATCTTTGCAGTAATCCTTTCATTTTGTGAACTATCCAACCCAAAAACACCTTGGGAGAATAATAAGGACTGCATTTCTGAAGAAATATTATTTTCAATATCTTGCGTCGAGAAAATCTTCACTTTGCCTTGAACTATACCGATGGCATCTGCATCGGAGCACCCATCAAGAGTAAAGGTGGGGAAATTTTTATCTTTGATCACTGCTATTTTCAACTTTTAAGATTATTATTATTTGATGAACTATATTTTGTGGGTAGTACAACAGGTACAGTCCGCGGTGGTATTTTTAACTTTTAACCAAATTTCGATATAGCAAGCCAACGTCTAAATGAACATATATAAACGTCCTTTATCTCGGACGAAGTCGGGTAAAAAATACTAGTAAAATATATAATTTCCAGCAAGACAACAAAGTTTATTTAAATCAAATTAAAATAAAAGTCAGCAAAAAAATGGTTCTTTTGTATTCGATTTGGCAACAAATACCATTTTTGCTCACAGTTGGTTTCATGAGAATGAACAGTAAACATTAAATTCCGGTCTTGAGTTATTTCATACATTTATTTTCTTTTAATCTCAATGAAGAAAAATGCTCAACACGGATATATTTCACACCTCTTTTGTTAAAAGGTGCTTTTGATTGATGTTTTCACCACTGTTAAAATGGGTTAATTTTTAAACCGTTGGTAAACAATAATGACATTAGCTGATGCATAAAATTATCAAATAAAACTTCTTTGCAGGGTTACAATTAGAACATCGGCGAGTATACATGCTAACATACGATGAAACTATTAATTATTTTTAATTCATTCGATACCTCTAAGCTCATTAGACTCTTGAAGACTCCTTGCATGTCTCGCTCGTGCAATACCTTGTCTGGTCCGTAAGTCTGCCACGATAACAAATGATTATCGCCGGCCGATTGATTTCTACAAACCTGAAAATCGTATGTCAAACATCAGATAAGACTCTCAGTAATAACTATTTCAAATTCTCGTTATAACATTTTCAACTGATTAGAAATAACTGCAAGCAAGCTAACCAAAATGAAAGATTAGACAAACTGCAATTTGGTTGCAATTCTTCAATATAAGATGGCACAAAGAGAAAAGAATAATAAAGTCATGTTTGAAATCCTGGAATGAAAAATTTGCTAATATGTATTATTATCCAAAAGATTGGATATAAAAGAGCATAGAGATTATAAGCTAGCAACTGATTCTTTGTTAACCTCATGTTTCTATCCTTTTTCTCTTCAAGAGGAGAGGTTGATCAGCTGATTAACAGTGAGTTAAAAGGTTCAAGTAAATTTTGGATACACAAACTAATTACTTAAATAAAATATTTATTGAATGAATGAACAAGTTGGGAATTTCTTGTGGAACGTCGGAGAAGGGTAGGTCATTTTTTTTTCCGTGTGACAATAATAAAGTAATTCACATCAAAGTGTTTTACTAAAATTCTAAAAAAGAATATTCAATAGTGTAATGATCTCAATTTTCATTCTAGAGATTTCTAATGTGAACCAAAATTTTAAAAAATCAAACACAATTCATTTGTACTACTATATTGTATTTGTTAACCTTTCAAAAACTGCCAAACCCAATGGTGTCTTTTTTGTCTATTGAATCAAAAATAGTTTTCAAATAATAACCTCTCTAGCCTATTCTCACACATTAAGCAAAACCGGTTCTGATGATATTAAAAAATTGTGGAATAACTCCTAAAGATTTTATTTTTATAATTTAAGAAACCGTTTCATACTTATAATAATTTGTATTCAAGTTTTTTAGATAATATTGATCAAATGTTAATGTTCAAGATACCTTAAACAATGTGAAATACAATGCAAAACGGAACACTGACCGACTCAGTGGGACGACTGAAAAGTCTGTAGGTGAGTCATCAGCGGAAACATTGTGAGCTGGCATCATAGCAAGATGACACTTGTAGACTTCTCGGTGGTTATTAAACCACGTACTTATGAGCAGAATGACAAATGTTCGACAAGGAAAAATAATCGGGGTAATATTTGTGACAGGACCGTTATATTTAACCAAATATCGAGGAAAATGATAGAATGTGGAACGATGAATGCGAGGTTATTTAACATTGTTCTTATGTGTGATTGGTCTGAACTATACAAAATTGACAATAGATGTGGGAAAACGATGAATGCAAGAACGACAGATCAGGGTTACACTGTACATTGTATTCAAATATATATTAATATTTAAATTCATCATTTATATATGGATACAAAATAACAAAATGCCTTCAAACTTAATTCACAAGATTCATGTCATTGTTGTGGTTATTAATTTTGGGATTGTTTGTGACCACAAACAAAATACCTACATTGCATCCATCATTTAACCCTTTGCCTGCTGAACAACAAAATCGAAAACCCAGGAATTCAAGAATTAATTCAGCAGCGTCAGTGTAAAAGCAAACTTGCAGAATCGGCACTAGCCAGTCAGATAGGATGATATTTTCATGGTAAAAAGATCTCGTTTTTGAATTTTTTTCAGAATTTAACCTTATTTAATTTTTGAACAGTATTGAATTATGAAAAACAGTTCTAACATTCATGTGCCAGGTAGTAGTATCAATATAAAAAATTTTTTCACTTAGCACTCACCATAAAATAATGCTTCCTTATTCTCCAACCAATATTGGGCAAGGGAGACTTTAATTCAAATACTCCGTCTCCTCTAAGAGCCATGGAAAAGTTTTGCAATGCCATCTCTGTAAAAGAAAAGCTAGTTAAATATCAATTTGTTATTAGCTATACATTCCTACATTATAATTATATATTGTTCACTTTCGATCCTTATTCAACTGTCATTTCAAGATATGGTAGACTCCAGCTTTACTGGGATGGATAGGGAAAAGGACATTCTACACTAAAGTCAAATTGACTGATTTGTGAAATGTGACCGTCATCATTATGGATTGTTTCTTTCCTTAAATATCACTAAAAAAATTATATTTAAATTTATTGACTACCTGAATAAGCACATTAAAAATAGGGATAGTTATTTAATTATAAAAGAAAAAATGGAGAGAAACATTTTACAATAATAATGATAGTTTTGATAATTGCAACTACATACACTGAAGGTGGATCATATTTCAACCATTTTTCTGTACACTTCCACATTCTTCGTCATCCACATTTATTTATCTATTTTCTTCAAAAGTATAAAGATGCCAAAAAGCAGAACTCGGATTTGGCAACAAAAATATGGAGTTACACAAAATTTGTAAGATATAGTATATTTTGTAAAAATAGCCCAGTTTCTTTTTTCAATTGCAAATGCTTACTAGTTAAATGAAAATAGTTCTGAAAAATAGCTCGGTAATGTATTTTATACATATTTTCGATGGATTCGGTGGTAACTTTGTGGAAATTCATTATTATTTGAATTAACAGTAAACAACATTGAGTTTATTAAAACTATTATGTTGCACGAATACAGCCGACTGTACGCCACTGAATATTATACTAACTATAGTGACAATTCCCTATGAGTCACCCTTTACAGAATTTTCATAAACAAATAAAATTGTGACAATATTTTGATGTGACAAAAAAATATTTTGTTGATTAAACAGCGTATTTTATTTCATGTATCCTGTTATTTACAGATTATAAAAGAATTCCTAAGACCAAATGTCAAACTATTAATATGTTATACGGCAGGAAACTATATGACATATATGAGTCATTAGAGCTCACTGAAAACTTAATTGGACATGATTATTTGTTGTAGTAGCAAATGCAAAATGTTAAAAATTAAACAGGAAGAGATCACTCACCGTTTAATATCACAGAATAATTATCAGGATCCAAAAATATCTTCACCAGTAAGGACGACGCTAATGCCATGTTTTTTAAGATCTCATCAAGATATGCCTGAAATGAAAAGACACATGGTTATATCATAAAAGTTGATACATTTGTCATTAAATATTATAATAACAGGCAAAAATAAATGCTGAAAATTTAATGGAATCATTAGTTTGTTTGGAAATGTTAATTTGTTTATGTCAACATTTGAGATCTTGCATATGGGTGATTGTGAAGTATTTTCTCCTCAAGTTCATTTCAAGTGACTATTGAATTTCTTCTTGAATGAATTGGTTACTAGTTTTATTTTTGAAATAATAAAGCTGCGTTGGAGAAAATTTATTAACAGCAGTTTAGCCGATGTCTAAACACAAGTATGATGTTGAAATGTGTCACTTCTACTAGTTTCCAGGTTTTATTATGAATGTCATGTGAGGCACAAGCCAGTGTTTTTAGAATTGCACAACAGAATGAAAAATAATAATACCTTAATTACAACAATAACAGTGAATTCTCGATACATTGTTTACCAAGGGACCAGAGCTAATAGAGGAATATAGTTAGTTTACAGAAAAATTAAATATTACTCACTAAAAACAAAATAAATATTAGAATTCATATGTACAAAGATTATTGATCACTTGCTAGGCGCAATATTATATTAATAAACAAATAAAAATGTAGAGTATAATAAAAACACCAGGTGTTTTGATGCAACAATAAACATGTTTTGTTAAATATGTTTTACAGCATGCTAAAATTATTATCTCAGAAAAAATCGACAATAGGAAGAAATATGGCCCACTGAGATTAATGTTACCAAATCAACATGGCAAAATGATGGATCGTGATTCCAATGTATTTGAATAAGATAGATAAAAAGCGTTACTTGAAGCGCCACTTGACGCTCGGCAATAAACCCGGGTTGCATATTTCCCATAATTTTTTTTGGTGGAAGAGGTAAAGCAACATTAGCGATTTGTAAACTTGAATTGAGTGATGTAAAATCATTGTAGCGCCTCGATATACACCACGAATTCTCTTTTGAGGGACCTCTTTGCACCTTGATACAGTATTCCTGCAAGAGATTTGCACAAATTATATAGCATTTATAACAATAGGGAAGTTTCGCAATTTCGTAACATAATTAAAATCTTACAGTATGTTTATTGATGTTGTGCGCATTTTCTATAACACAACTAAGCCTGTCAGTGTCATCCAAATATATCTTGTTTGTAACTTGTTTCTCAAAGATATCCATTGACTTATCGGTTTCACTGTAGCGTATGTTTTCATTTCAAGCGACTAGCGATACCAGTCTATTGTTGCAGTCATTTTGTTATAGAAATTTTGACATTGACAGTTCTGCCAGGACGTTTGTGTATTTACTCATATGATCAGTGTTCATAAATTCATGTAGCCTTTTCACATTCATAGGTAGGTAGGTAGGTAGGTAATTTATATCTTATGTTTCTTTTAAATTTAATTTATTCCATATCTGAAAATAAATGCTAAGGATATCCTTAACTTTGAAAGACAAAAAAAAATTATTATTATTGATAAGAAGAAATAATCTTTATTGTGCAATTTAGATTTTTTTATAAGTAAAATAATTATCAGCATTATAATAATTGTAGCTTTACAAATATTATGAGCCAGCTTCTTTATAATACTTAATAATATACGGATTTATTAATATTTGTAATTAGAGGTGGAAAAATTATTAATTTTTTAATAGATTGCGATTTAGTTAATGTAAACAAATGTGTGTAACTACAAATGTGTGAAAAATAGCTTGACCATTAGTATTAACTGTGCAAAAGAGTTAATATGTATCGTCATTCAATATTTTCCAATGTATCCATTTTACTATTATAAGATAGAATTTTCCGAAGGAAAATCTTTTTCAAATTTTCCGCTTTTTATAGCCTCAAATTCACATCAACTGCATTATGTGCTTGAAATTGAAAATATTATCAATATTGTTGACTGAATTAAATCTTTTTTGAGTTGTTTCATTTGTTTCTTTAAGTATTTTATTTTTGGGAGTTCGTGAATTAAAGCAGTCTATAATTTTTATCCTCAACGCTCGTTGTCGGAAATACGATAATCGCCATCTTTTATCACCAGTCCGTCACTTCCTCTAGCGGTGGACAGAGACCGACGGGTCGCGAAATTACTTTCCTTCAAAGAATCTTATAGGTGAAAATGGCTCTCTTCTCCGCACGTCTGGCCGCCTCCGTGGCGAGGCGTATGCCCAATACCACATGCCAGGTATTATTTATTGAATTATATTTCTAAACACTGACCGAATATCCCTGTGAAGCTTCTAAACTGATTAAATTGTGATTACAAAATTTTTACAGATTACTCCCCATTTGTGAAAATTGACAAAGTGTTTGAAAATCCATTTATTTCAATCAATATGACTTCGTTTCTATAACGATTGCCTTGTGAATATCGTCAGTGTCCCTTTTCATGTTTTTACTTACACCCGTTACCTAATTTGTATGCGGCAAAATATTACATCGAATGTTATGTAACTCGACCGTCTCCCGTATCATATGCGGCCTCTAGTCATGTGCAAAATATCTATTATCGCACCGGCTTTTAATTTATGGAAAATATCTATTTCAGACGCAACCGAAAGATCAATACTCGATCTTGGTAATTTAATTTATAGTGTAATTGTGCAAATAACTTAGAATAACCTAACATCACTGACGTGATAAAGTCCAATTTAATTTTTCATGTTCTTGGTTTGACATGAATTAAATTGTTACTGTACTGATGTATGTATGTTTTATTTTATTAGATCAGCAAGATTGCAGCACCTGCTCTAGCTGTGGGCTCACGAAACATTCACCTATCATGCAGTCGCCGTGCCGCAGAAATTTCATCCATTCTGGAAGAGAGAATTATGGGAGCTGCCCCCAAGGTATTTAAAGTGCCATTAAATTGTATTAAATCAAATTTTTCGCCACCGAAATGACATGAAAAAATGTTCAAAAACATATTATGTAAGAAGTGTCACTCAATATTCTCTAGTTTCTTTGTCAAAATCGTTTCACCCAATTGTCTATTATATTTCACTGTTCTATTTTCAAATAATTGTTCAAGCTGTTTACTGGATTTATTAGTTTGCTTTTGTTTTACAGTTTTTATTCATGATTAGGCTCATGTTATGTCAGTAATAACTCCTACTCAAAGATTTTGTTGAAAAAATTACTTTATTGTAATAAAAATTACGTCAAGCCTTACAAATATATTATATAACAGTAAGAATAATACATAATAGCTACTTTTTCATTCTTTAGTATTTTGATCAATGATTTATATTAGTCTTTAAATGTATAAAAAAATATCATTTGAAGATCTAAGAGATGGTCATTAATTGAAATTGCTATTCACTGATAACTAGCCTTGCTTTAATGACAGGTTTACTGAAATATTGACATAAATCTCTTTGAATATGGAATTAAAAAAAATATTATTAACTTTATAATTGTAAAAACTGCGATGATTAGCTAGAATGATTGTTCATGCATTTATTGAAATTTCAAACAAATCTATTGCCAATATCTGCTCCAACTCAACCTCGTATCTTTTTTGCATTCTTGTCTATCATTCAAATTATGATCTAATCATGAACTAAACCAAACCAATATATTGTACGTCTATGTGAGATATATTTCAATTGTAATACAGATTGTTTGCAATAATGTGAATTCCTAAATTAAAATCAGATTAATTCTGTCTCCTATAAAAACTCTATTTTGTTCAGATGTTCAGTCAGAGCAGCAGAACTATAGTTCTAATGATGGCGTCAAGCCGAAATTGCTATCAACTACCTAATAAAATTTAATAGAACTAGATACTTTGATATTTTATCCTATTATAATGGAGTTCTACCAAGTAAATGCCAATTCAATCAACAAATATAGATGATTTTAAGAACGATATCATTAAGGAAATAAAGGTGATTTCTTATCATACTAAATTAAATACTTGCATTGTGTCAAAGGTTGCTATACAAAAAAAAATTTAAAGAAGTATTTGCAATTCTGAATATATAATTATTTTGATTTGTTTTATTCTAGTCCGATTTGGAAGAGACCGGTCGCGTATTGAGCATTGGAGATGGTATCGCTCGTGTGTACGGTCTCAAGAACATCCAGGCTGATGAGATGGTGGAGTTCTCTTCTGGTCTCAAGGTTAGTTAACTTAAATCTTTCTTTTATTGTCCTATGATAGCTCTCCTACCGCAGAGAATTTTTAAACTTCGGCAAGCTACCCAATGTCTACTGTGTTTGTTGAGAAAAGACTATTTATCACGTATTTTCTGATTGACGTGGCTTAGTGAACAGTATGTTGATAATCCATGTCTCTTTGGTCTAAATTTATAAGTATATTGATAGCTAAGTTTTTAAAACCATCTGCAATGTAAAATATCAATTATTTATTAGTCCAATATATTAATAGTATTTTTATATTACTCGACTATTGGTTAGACAGGTGTAATAAAATTGTTTGTTCGTTTTCCAGGGAATGGCCTTGAATTTGGAACCCGACAATGTTGGTGTGGTAGTATTCGGTAACGACAAGCTCATCAAAGAGGGAGACATCGTAAAGAGGACAGGAGCCATCGTCGACGTGCCCGTCGGCGAAGAGCTCTTAGGAAGAGTAGTCGATGCTTTAGGAAACGCCATCGACGGAAAGGGAGCCATCCAATCCAAACTCCGCTTCAGGGTAGGAATCAAAGCCCCCGGCATCATCCCTCGTATTTCTGTACGGGAGCCCATGCAAACCGGTTAGTAAACCAACCATTGTCAAACTAGTTCTAATAATAGAAGAATTCTGATTTAATCTCGAAGTTTTGTTGATATCAATTGATATATATTATAGTGTATATATTTATTTAAATGGTAACAACGAAATAGTGGAAACTGGAGTAGCATTATGTTATACTAAAAATTTTAACCTCAAGTGATCACAGTCATCTTCAGTAGACTCCTCCTCGACCATAGGGAAATAAACGTTTTTCGAATAATTGGTTTTAGGGATGTGCATTGCTCAATTCATTAAAAAAACGAACATTTTCATATTACGAAATTAGATCAAAATTTAATAAATTTGCAAATTTTTATCAATGACCTAAATCACTTCAGTCCCAGCCTTTGTTTTGTTCATGGGATGCTTTGTTGTAAATAACATACTGTAGCAAGTATTAATAAAAATGTAATTTACCATCAGGAATCAAGGCCGTAGACTCTCTGGTACCCATTGGTCGTGGTCAGCGTGAGTTGATCATCGGTGACAGGCAGACCGGAAAGACCGCCCTCGCTATCGACACCATCATCAATCAGAAGCGTTTCAATGACGCCGATGATGAGAAGAAGAAGCTTTACTGTATCTACGTTGCTATCGGCCAGAAGAGGTCCACCGTCGCCCAGATCTTGAAGAGGCTCACAGATTCCGGTAGGTGACACACCTTTATGTTAGAATATGTAAAATTGCTGTTAGTTAATGTCGTATTTTAATTAATCTTTTGTGATTTGTCGTTACGCAGGTGCCATCGGCTACACCATCATCGTATCAGCCACAGCCTCTGATGCCGCTCCTCTGCAATACTTGGCTCCATATTCTGGATGCGCCATGGGAGAATTCTTCAGAGACAACGGAAAGCACGCTCTTATCATCTATGACGATCTTTCCAAACAGGCTGTCGCCTACCGTCAGGTGATCTATCATTCGCCACACTTTGTTACAAAATTTAAAGAATTCGTTTAAGTCTATTTTCATCGTGAGCTATCAAAAGACACGTGTCTTTGGATTCAAACAAATGTAGCAGATCTACTATTTATTATTTTACATATTCATTTTTTTAACACGTATTATAAATATTTCAGATGTCCCTGTTGCTGCGTCGTCCCCCAGGTCGTGAGGCCTACCCCGGAGATGTCTTCTACCTTCACTCCCGTCTCCTTGAACGTGCCGCTAAGATGTAAGTCCAGACTACATTCAAAGCGATTTCAAAACGTCTACTTTTTATTTACCACTATAATGTATATACTGAATCAATGATAGCCATGACTCAACTGTTGGATCGCATTGAGTCCTTAAATGAAGATTCATTTAATGAAACTTACTAGATTTGCAAAATATATTTGATCTGTGAATATTGGATCTTGCGAAATGAAATGATGTCAGTGTTATACTAGGTTTCTAAATCGGTAATTCCTTTTGTTTCGCAGGTCCGAAGTTATGGGTGGTGGCTCCCTGACCGCTCTGCCTGTGATTGAAACCCAAGCCCGGTGATGTGTCCGCTTACATTCCCACTAATGTCATTTCCATCACTGACGGTCAGATCTTCTTGGAGACTGAGCTCTTCTACAAAGGTATCCGACCGGCCATCAACGTCGGTCTCTCCGTATCCCGTGTAGGATCTGCTGCCCAGACCAAGGCCATGAAACAGGTGTTTATTCTACCCTTCACTAAAACCAATCCCTTTTTAAACATATTGAACTCTAATAGTATCTGTAATATATTGAACGTAATACAGAATGTATTGATGATTCCAATAAACCCGACATCGGGAAATTTATCATTAATTTTTTTCTTATGAGATGAAAATTACAGTATGCGATTCAACTAATATTTGGGGAAATATCTTTTCCTCAATGAATTATATTTTGAATACTCTTCCAAGAAACAATGGAATTTTTTGAGATTTTTTAGGATGCCTTGTTGAAAAATCATAATGCTATTGTCCGATAATTAAGGTTGCCGGCTCCATGAAATTGGAATTGGCCCAGTACCGTGAGGTAGCCGCCTTCGCCCAGTTCGGTTCAGATCTTGACGCCGCCACCCAGCAGCTGTTGAACCGCGGCGTGAGGTTGACAGAATTGTTGAAACAGGGACAGTACGTGCCCATGGCCATCGAAGAGCAGGTCGCCATCATCTATTGCGGAGTACGTGGACATCTTGACAAATTGGACCCCGCAAAGATCACCGCTTTCGAGAAGGAGTTCACCCAACACATCAAGTAAACATGTTCATCCTTATTTCTATTGATTGTTTATATTTTTTTCACTGTATTCCGATTCAGTATTGCTCATGTAAGAGCCCCTGAGAGTTTTTCGAAGCTTAAGATAGGACTGGCAGACTGCGTTTATCACAGTTAGTCATCATACATATCCTGATTCTCATGTTTCAGGTAGTTAAATGGTAAATTACAGAACTGTAAAGTCACTTGATTTTTTTTTCTTATTAAAATTCAACAAAACTTATTTTATTTTAGGACCAGCGAAATCCCCCTGCTCCAGACCATCGCCAAGGAAGGATCAATTTCCCCCGAATCCGATGCCAGGTTGAAGAAGGTCGTCACCGAATTTTTGGCCGCATTCACTGGTTAAGCAACTACCTGGATAGGGAATAAGTGTAGAAAAATATCAAACGAGACCAGCATACTCAACTCGAGTGGACGTCGACTGTCGGCGGCTATCAATTTGCTGTTTGTATAAAAGTAAGGCTCTGCCTAAGCGAGGGAATGTATTATCTGCAAACTTACATCTTATGTTATGTACCCGTTGAGTATATTGTAATTACGATTATTTAAAAAAAAAATATATACATTTAATTCATATCTCTTTTCTTTTTATTTCATTCTTACTAACGCAATCGTTCCAAAATGTTTACCTAAAGCCAGCGATGGATTATCTGCATTTTTTAATATACCACTGTATTTTATCATGTTTACAGAGTAATTAGAGTTTTATAAAATAAGAATCTACTATTGTATAAATATGGAGTTCTGCTTATTTCCATAGACAGAAATAAATCTAATACAATTATTTCAAAAATCAACTATTTGTACTCTGTAAAAATATATTTGCTTCATATAAAATTCAATATGCCTAAATAAATTTAGCCGAGATTGACAAAATAGCCTTGTTCTTATTTGAAACATTTTTTAACTATGCCTGCTTATAATGTGGATCATATATGGCTTCCTAATGGATGTATTTCAACAGAAGTGTTTTTACGGGAACTGCTTGCTTACTCAGTTGTTCCAACTCTCTTTCGAAGAGAGTAAGAATAGAAAAATTGGGCTAGGGAGAACAAGCGGTTAGTTAATTCCTCTTGCCACATCCTGTTTTTAAGATCTGATGGGTGGGTGGGAATTTTTGACATCGCAAACATCCTTGTCTTCCAACAGAAATCGATTGAAAGATCAATTTGTGAAAATGTCTACCGGGATTCAAACCTGTGAGATCTGAAACCGAAACAACTAACGTTGACCGCTGCACCAACGACATAATTATTTAAAAAAGAGCGCAAGCTTCAGTTGAAAATGTTCACGATGAGCGAAACTGGTCCTGATCATTACAAAAAGTTGTGGAATGGGTACAAAAATATGATTTATTTTTTTAATATACAATGCCTTTCCACCAAGAATTGACAAGTCAGTCGACACGTTGTTTTATACAATGAATATTCTAAATTTAGTAAATAATTATTTGCCATGCTCCAATGGACGACATATGCAATATTTGGGTGAATCAGAATCATCCACTCTTGCCTACATATGAACAGGTTGGTTGGTTGTAACAATTAATTAAACCAAAATATTCAGCTGGATACATTGAGCCAGATCTCCAGCTCACTGAAGTGTTCTGTCATTTCATTATCCGACGCATGTCAGCTTCATTCTGGTCATCTATTTTAACTTATCATATGATGTGATAATTTTTGTGTCGAAGTTACACCACCAAGCGACAGGATTGTTTAAATATTAATTTGAAACAAAATAAGGTTTTCTTTTATATGCCATTTAAAAACGAATAATTGCTAACTTCGCCATTCACTTGAGATTTCAATTTTTAGACAATGCACCATGTGTAATCGTCGAAACATCAATCCCGAGATTCACACATTTTGCGAATTATTTATCTTTAGATATTCAATTTAAAAGATGAAATTATACTTGAACAATCCTGAGATCCCAGGATTGAGAAATTCTAAATCCCAAAATTCTAAAATCAAAAAAGGGGTCCGGGATTGGATGCCCTAGTGTTCTCTAGTATTTTTTTTTGCTAACCCTCCTGCTCGAAGTCGTTTGGTACAGGGCTAACGTATTCAAAATTTTATGTTTATCCCAGATTATTTATTCAAACAATAATAAGGTATACTTTTATTAAATATTATTATAAACAAATGGAACCAACTTTTATTACAATTCAAAGTATAATTTAAGACATCGACTGAGGGTGCTTGATGGAATTTCACTATCAAATTTGAATTATTGAGATTTTGTACACTTCCATGTATTTTGTCACTAACGAATTGTCAATTCGGGTTCATTCGTGCGCTCAAATGCCTGGAGATGCTGAAGGGCGAAACCCGGATCGTTAGTGACAAAATACATGGAAGTGTACAAAATCTCAATAATTCAAATTTGACAATTCAATGTTCTCCATATTCCAAACACGATCAATGTCAATTGAAAGGACCTTTGTCTTATCCTTTTAGTTGAAAAATCGTATCAATAAAATGTGAAAGCTTTTTTAAAAAGGGTTTATTTAATTAATTACATTATAAAGGAATACTCAGACAAAATATGAAATTAAAAAGACGAATTTGAATTTATTGTTTCTGTTGTTTCTTGGCTGCTTCAGCGAGGGCTTCACCCTTCTCGAATTCATTGATGAGAGCGCTCACTTCGGCATTTGATAAGATTCTCGTCTTAATTTTTCCATTTACTCTAGTCAGTGTAGCCATCTCAACTGAAATAATAAAACAAATTCCAGATGTAATAGTGTTGCTAATTCAAGTAAATATGTATATTTACTTGCTTGCAGTAATGGTTTTGCAGCACTAGTTCGAATAGATTGCAATATTATAATATGAAGGTCATTAATATTATATTACACTTACGCCTATGTTGACCTGTGGTCAACAACTTGGCTTCGGTTGGTGTGCTCTAATTAATTTCTGCCATAGAAGAGAGAAAATGTAACATATGTTTGTTATTATGACTAGTATCACTCTTCCAGTTGCCCTAATTTCAAAATTGAATAATGTCACATCAGGACTCTATATGTTCCACTTTAAGAGCATGACATGGGGTCAAATAATATATGCCATCTGAAATCTCAGCAACAGCAAAAACTGAAAAAGCATTCTACACCATGGATAATAGATTTTATACAGAAGGCTGACCAGATAAAAGATTTTTTAAGTACAACTCATTTATATAAAATAGATTAGTAAGCAGCCATCAATCGCGATTTCAGCTTCCTAAACAGTATCAAGATTTATTTTTAATGACACCGAAATATTCTGCAATCTCGACAGAGAGAGTTTGCAAAATGAGATAATTTCAATCAAAATTAACGGTAAGAGTTTTGTATTCGTTACCTTTTTCTGATGTAAGTTTAGTCATATCCAGTGTTTTACTAAGAACTTTCACGGCGAGCGCTTGCGCCTGCGCTAACGTTGTGTCATTTTCTTTATATTCCTGCTTTAGACTTGAGACGGCAGCCTGAAAAACAATCATTCATATCGATGAAGTTGACAAAATGGTTGACAGTTCTGTTAGGAATGCACCAGAATTTTTTTATGAAATGGCGGTTAGTCACTTACGGCACTGTTATTTCCGATGCACGTTGCCTTCCATCCTCCGTAGTTGCCGCTGGGGTCAGATTGGTAGAGTTGATAGCCGTAATGCTTATCCCATCCCATATAAAGAATAGAGACACCGAATGGACGTTTACCTTAATGGAAAAAATATTGGTAATTATTTTTGTACACATTTCTTTTTGGCATATTATATATTTTAAAAATATAATGCGTTTCCTCTGAGAATCGATAGTTAACACCCTAAAAATGACATTAATCATACTTTAAAATTGCTGTCAATTTATACCATAGCTTGACAGTCACTGTCAACTGTAGTTACACTAAGATCCAATTTGGGATGGAGAATGATGTAACGAAACTTGTAATCACTAGTTCCAAATGTTTATAATGATCGGGACCAATTTCACTCATCGCGAGCATTATCAACTGATCGAAACAGGTCCTGATCATTATAAAACATGTGAAAGTAGTACAAACAAATTGTGTTTTATTTTTGAATCTTGTAATAATAAATAAACAAAACATATCACCTTTTATTCCCATTTTATATGATTAACAAGTCCATGCAAATTTCATGTGATATTTGAAAGGCTTTCAAATAAAAATTAATGTTTCATGAAAATGGCATGGTGACCCATGGATTTGTAACCATGTTTTTTTTATAATAAAACTTATAAATCGTTTTACATTAGTTTAACAAATTTTAAATGATTAAATGCATTAAATAGAAAAAGTCTCATCATTTTCACGTAAAAAAAAAAACTCTCCATAGGAAATAGGACATTTCACTCCCAGAAAGGTAAACGAATCATTAATCTGCAGACAGACAAACTAGCAGTACAACTGAAGCATAAATAGACCGTAAAGTACCACCCTTCCAAAGATTATTAAAATGATACTGAATTTAGAACTTAAATTCTTGTTTGAAAATGTTCAAGCTTAAAAAAAATATGGACTAACTGTAGTTAAATTTGGATTATTGAGATTTTGTACACTTCCATGTATTTTGTCACTAACGACCCGGGTTTCGCCTTTCGGCATCTTCAGGCATTCGAGCACACGAATGGACTCGAACTGAGAGACAGTAAACAGTTTCTAACGCTTATATAGAAGATACAAATGCGACAAATATCATTTACGAGGCAATACATTATACGTCTGAGAGCCACACCGATACCTGAGTTAAAATTTCGGAAATCGTCCTAATCCTTATTTTGTAAACACCATATTACCAGAGTGGCGATTGCCGAAGGCGATTGCCGCTTTTCAACTTCTTTTAGAAATACCAGTGATTTTACAATTATAATAGTATTGTGGGTTTTGACGGGATGTAATTCGACGAATGGGTAAATATATACAATCATTCCACATTTAGTGAAATCTGTTAGGTGTTTCAACGTATCGGATATAATAGCGGAGAATTAGGAAGGTTCAGCTGCTCATTCAAGATTGGTAAGGAGTATAACTGGCCTCTATTAATTTCTAAAATTTCCTGATAAAATAATTTATGATCCCCCATGTTTTTATGCAACAGTTTAACCCCATCATCCGGCATTAAGCGTATGGTTCTCCATTAGCAAGTGATTTGCGAATGTCGAAGTTTCTTTTTTAATCTAAAGGCAGCTAAATGTTCTGATACCCTTATATCTAATGTACGTGTGGTTTTACCCACATAGAAATGTTGGCAATCATTGCATTGTAATTTATAAATACCAGATTTGTTCTTAAAGTTTACTCTATCTTTATTGTTAATAAGTAATTTGCCTAGAGAGTTTTTGCAATAGAACGCCGGTCTAACACTATCAGCGAGTTGTTTTTTAATTTTAAAGCTTGTGCAACCTAAATAACTTATTCTATGCCAGATTCTAGGGCGGTCTATGTCTTTAGACAAGTTCCCGAAATATAGCATCTTTTCTGCTAATTTACGTTGTTTTTTTGATACAAGACTATCTATAAGAGAGCGCCTCATAGCCATTATTAATGGCAATTTGTTTAATAATGTTTAGTTCGTTTTCAAAATTAAATTTATTTAGAGGTATAGTGACTAATCTGTGAACCTGAGAATGGAAAGCAGCCAATTTATATGAGAAAGGATGGTCTGACTTAAAATGGATCGTGGCTTCTGAAAACGTCTGTTTTCGGTAAATTTTAAATTCATGAATGGAGTTTTTAATATCAATATTAAGGTCAAGGAAATTTATATTCTTGCCCCCTACTTCTAAAGTGAATTGAATTTTATCATCTAGTGAGTTAAGAAAATTATGAAGGTTAGAAACTTGTCTCTCAGTTCCATTGAATAGACAAAGGATGTCATCTCACGTAGCGGAACCAATAAACTACGTTTCTAACTTCTGTTTTATTGCTAAAAATAAGGTTTTCTAAATGGTTCATGTAAAATTCTGCTAATAGTGGTGACAAACAACTTCCCATTGCAAGGCCTTCGGTTTGTTCATAGAATCTATTATCAAATTGAAAATAGTGCTGGTCAGCGCAAGCGTCTAATATATTAAGTAATTCCGTAGTAATGACAGGATTAACTCTCACAGCGTATTAAGGGTATCTTTGATGATTTGTTTACATTTGTTTACAGGTACATTAGTGAATAAGCTAACAACGTCAAAAGAAATTAATTTGGCGTTTAACGGAATGTTATAATTTTTAATTTTATCTACTAACTCTAATGAATTTTTAATACTATACAATGGCTTGAATTTACTGTGATTGCGGATGAGAGAGTTAGCTCTTTTGGAAAGTTTATACGCTGGAGCATTCATATATGAAACTACCGGTCGAATTGGTATTGAATCCTTGTGAATTTTCGGTAGCCCATAAAATTTGGGGGCTTGTGGATTTCTAGTAGATAAAAAGGACAAATCCTTAGGGTTGATTGTAATGCTACAACTATTTATAACCTCTTTAATATTTTTATTAAATTTTAATGTAGGATCTTTTTTCAATTCGATTAAAACTAAAATTAAAGATAATGATATCATTGTCACAAAGGCGGACAAAGGAAATACCACGGTCCTGTTAACGCGAAAAGACTATGTTGATAAGTTTAATAACTTTCTCGATAATAACGATATAGTCGAATTGAAAAAAGATCCTACATTAAAATTTAATAAAAATATTAAAGAGGTTATAAATAGTTGTAGCATTACAATCAACCCTAAGGATTTTTCCTTTTTATCTACTAGAAATCCACAAGCCCCCAAATTTTATGGGCTACCGAAAATTCACAAGGATTCAATACCAATTCGACCGGTAGTTTCATATATGAATGCTCCAGCGTATAAACTTTCCAAAAGAGCTAACTCTCTCATCCGCAATCACAGTAAATTCAAGCCATTGTATAGTATTAAAAATTCATTAGAGTTAGTAGATAAAATTAAAAATTATAACATTCCGTTAAACGCCAAATTAATTTCTTTGACGTTGTTAGCTTATTCACTAATGTACCTGTAAACAAATGTAAACAAATCATCAAAGATACCCTTAATACGCGTAGAGTTAATCCTGTCATTACTACGGAATTA
This sequence comes from Himalopsyche phryganea, assembly GCA_022494535.1. Taxonomy (NCBI): domain Eukaryota; kingdom Metazoa; phylum Arthropoda; class Insecta; order Trichoptera; family Rhyacophilidae; genus Himalopsyche; species Himalopsyche phryganea. The sequence goes on from JAGVSL010000071.1 coordinate 2,887,210, forward strand.
CTTAATATATTAGACGTTTGCGTTGACCAGCACTATTTTCAATTTGATAATAGATTCTATGAACAAACCGAAGGCCTTGCAATGGGAAGTTGTTTGTCACCACTATTAGCAGAATTTTACATGAACCATTTAGAAAACCTTATTTTTAGCAATAAAACAGAAGTTAGAAACGTAGTTTATTGGTTCCGTTCACGTAGATGACATCCTTTGTCTATTCAATGGAACTGAGAGACAAGTTTCTAACCTTCATAATTTTCTTAACTCACTAGATGATAAAATTCAATTCACTTTAGAAGTAGGGGGCAAGAATATAAATTTCCTTGACCTTAATATTGATATTAAAAACTCCATTCATGAATTTAAAATTTACCGAAAACAGACGTTTTCAGAAGCCACGATCCATTTTAAGTCAGACCATCCTTTCTCATATAAATTGGCTGCTTTCCATTCTCAGGTTCACAGATTAGTCACTATACCTCTAAATAAATTTAATTTTGAAAACGAACTAAACATTATTAAACAAATTGCCATTAATAATGGCTATGAGGCGTCTCTTATAGATAGTCTTGTATCAAAAACAACGTAAATTAGCAGAAAAGATGCTATATTTCGGGAACTTGTCTAAAGACATAGACCGCCCTAGAATCTGGCATAGAATAAGTTATTTAGGTTGCACAAGCTTTAAAATTAAAAAACAACTTCGCTGATAGTGTTAGACCGGCGTTCTATTGCAAAAACTCTCTAGGCAAATTACTTATTAACAATAAAGATAGAGTAAACTTTAAGAACAAATCTGGTATTTATAAATTACAATGCAATGATTGCCAACATTTCTATGTGGGTAAAACCACACGTACATTAGATATAAGGGTATCAGAACATTTAGCTGCCTTTAGATTAAAAAAAAGAAACTTCGACATTCGCAAATCACTTGCTAATGGAGAACCATACGTTTAATGCGGATGATGGGGTTAAACTGTTGCATAAAAACATGGGGGATCATAAATTATTTTATCAGGAAATTTTAGAAATTAATAGAGGCCAGTTATACTCCTTACCAATCTTGAATGAGCAGCTGAACCTTCCTAATTCTCCGCTATTATATCCAGATCGTTGAATGAGCATTACATCGTCAAATATTTACCCATTCGTCGAATTACATCCCGTCAAAACCCACAATACTATTATAATTGTAAAATCACTGGTATTTCTAAAAGAAGTTGAAAAGCGGCAATCGCCTTCGGCAATCGCCACTCTGGTAATATGGTGTTTACAAAATAAGGATTAGGACGATTTCCGAAATTTTAACTCAGGTATCGGTGTGGCTCTCAGACGTATAATGTATTGCCTCGTAAATGATATTTGTCGCATTTGTATCTTCTATATAAGCGTTAGAAACTGTTTACTGTCTCTCAGTTCGAGTCCATTCGTGTGCTCGAATGCCTGAAGATGCCGAAAGGCGAAACCCGGGTCGTTAGTGACAAAATACATGGAAGTGTACAAAATCTCAATAATCCAAATTTAATATTGAAATTCCATCAAGCACCCTCAGTCGATGTCTTAAATTATAAAACTGTAGTTATGTTATGTTTATTATATCTCTATGATAGAATTACTATCCAAACATCTGTCTATGAATTATGATTGAGGAAATGATGACACACTATATTTTGAAGACAGAATTAACATCGCACAAACAAGATAATTCTCACCTCCGTACTGAGTATACGCTTGCTTCACATCGCACAACCATGAGACTAGCTGTTCGCGGGGAATCGACTCGCCATACTGCAGAAGATACCTTTGGGCCAGCAGCCGCAATTCATTAATCAAGACATTAGCGTCAGAAGTGATACCGGCGACACTGCACACCATATCGTCGTTCAATTTGTAAATCTTCTCAGAGAAGAACACCTCGTCTAGTAATTTATTGGTGTTCCGTCTCTCGGCGGCTAGAAGAATTCCATCGGTGGCGAGGATCCCTAAACACGTTCCAGCGTGACTGATGGCCTCCATGGCATATTCCACTTGGTATAGGCGACCTAAGGATGAAAATTGTGTTTTAGATGCAATACGATAAGGCGAAATGGAGTAAAAAAAATAGGAAATTGCTTAATTCTACAAGAATTATGCAATATTTGTGTAATAAAAAAAGGGCGATAAGTCAATGATCGGTACATTTCATGAGAACCAAAACAACATTTGCTCTTATGAGATCTTTGATAAAAACATGTAATGTTTTAACATGATCAATGAATCAATTTTTTAAACTTAACATCCTTTTCCTTTTGCACACAGATATAGTTGATAGATATTTCGGCATGATAGTGTGATTTTGCAAAATTTTAGGTAAGCAATAGCAAAAAAATTGACTTCATTGACTACACACTTGCAAGTATTATCATTAGTATTTGAAGCATTCCATCTTCTCCCTTGAAATCACATAATAATTTTGCTATTCCTCAATTTTCAATTTAATTATCAATCTGTATTGTACGGTGTCTGTAATCAGGTTAGATTAAACCAGCGGTGGAGGAACTGAGGCCTTCCAGATCCTTAAGTGTGCCATTTTCACAGAATGCATGAAATGAAGCTGAAAAGGATTCTTATTTCTGGGCATGGTCCTACATATCTAGGATGCCACTGGATAACTAAATTTGTCCAATTATCGGTGATACCATGTCCTGGCCATCATCAATTAAATCTCTCGATGTAAGCAACTATATAATAAGTCGCAATGCCTTGCTTTCTTATACTTCGTCTTTTTTTTTGTTCCTTCGTGTAGTGTTAAGCATCTGCCATAAGCCTCTCAATGCCATGCGCTGCTATTGAGGGTTTAGAATTTCTCTGGAATTAAGAGGTTAGGTTTCACACAAGGTGTAAGAGCCGGAAGGATGCTCGAATGTTGATGTACAATGATAATTCGCCTTTGAAGAGCATGTTTAACTAGCATTTCGAAAGCAAATACGTTCACATTAAACACAAATTTTTCAGTAATAAATTACTTCTATCACGGGTATTAGAGCACTGCCTCAACTATGAGAACAATAAGTCAGTCGACAATACAAAATAACCATCGTTAGAAAATGTCAATCTATGATCGTAAAAAAATTCCGACTAGTTAAGAATTTGGTAGTACAATAAAATGGGTCAAAACTAGAAATCAATGCTATAGAATAACTTGGGTTTACCTTCGGGTGAGAATATAGTAGTTCTCGTATCATACCGGCGGGCCTAAAAAAGTTAACAAATTTTAAGATGCAGCATTATAAGGCAAAAATTCATTTTGAAAGTATTCAATATATTAACAAATCAATTATATCAGCAGATGCATAGTTAAGGACTTACCATTTTTTCTTAATGTATGTTGATATTTCGTCTGTGAAAAAATATTAAAAGTATTTCGTTTTCAAACTATACTTAACCAACACAACAGAAAAACGATAGAACATGACAGCGCCGGATTTGTAGTTCTTCTTAATCAGTCTTTTAGATCAACGATGTAACAAAATTTGCGGCCGGGTAATTCTGATTGAGTATCCCTAGTTAGAAAGACTCAATAAATAATTCTACCTACCTATGCAGTATTATCTTTTTATTGCATTAAATAATTCATCCCAATTTTAGATGTTTCGAGTTCAAGTAAATTAAAGTAATGGAAGTAGACATACGCCTTGGAAGTAGTTAAAATTTCAGTTAAACAAAAATTAAACATTTTTAAAAAAAATTGATATCTACCGACATTTCAAAATTATTCTAAGATAGTTAGTAAATAAATTATGAAGTCTATTACAAAAAACCCAATTAGGGCGAGTGTTCTTAAAGTCAGCCGTCACCAGTGATCGGTCTTTTGACCTTAAAACTTAAATAATAGTGGATACATTTAAAAAACAGATTTTTTAAATTCATGTAAGTAGTTTTGTCATTTTGTTACCTTAGTTTGAAAAGGATCTAACTGCACTTGACCATGTTTTGAGATACGAACGTTTGAAGTTTTGATTGATCATATTTTGTAATTTAAACGGAAAAGGATACTTTTAATGATGAGCAAGTAAATATATTTGTATATTGCTTGTTTTAAGCATAATTTTTCTCAATTCAACCTTTTCTATTAGGAAATAATGAGTACCTAAAACTGTAATTAGAACCTTTTCAATCTGAACTGACAACAATAATTTGTTTGAAAAGGTTCTATTGACCGTTTGAACTTTATCAAACAACATTTAGTACCAAATTTGGATTATTGAGATTTTGTACACTTCCATGTATTTTGTCACTAAGAACCCGGGTCTCGCTTTTCGGCATCTTCAGGCATTCGAGCTCACGAATGGACTCGAACTGACAGACAGTAAACAGTGTCTAACGTTTATATAGAAGATACAAATACGACAAATATTATTTACGAGGTAAAATATTATACGTCTGAGAGCCACACTGATACCTGAGTTAACATTTCGAGAATTGCCTTAATCCTTATTTTGTAAACAACACATTAGCAGAGTGGCAGCTAAATGTAGCTGCCTTTAGATTAAAAAAAGAAACTTCGACATTCGCAAATCACTTGCTAATGGAGAACCATACGTTTAATGTGGACGATGGGGTTAAACTGTTGCATAAAAACATGGGGGATCATAAATTATTTTATCAAGAAATTTTGGAAATTAATAGAGCCCAGTAAAATTCCTTGCCAATTTTGAATGAGCAGCTGAACCTTCCTAATTCTCCGTTATTATATCCTATACGTTGAAACATGAATATGTCACTAAATGTGGAATGATTGTATATATTTACCCTTTTGTCGAATTGCATCCCGTCGAAACCCACAATGTTATTAAAATTGTAAAATCACTAGTAATTCTAAAAGAAGTTATAAAGTGGCAATTCGCCACTCTGCTAATGTGTTGTTTACAAAATAAGGATTAAGGCAATTCTCGAAATGTTAACTCAGGTATCAGTGTGGCTCTCAGACGTATAATATTTTACCTCGTAAATAATATTTGTCGTATTTGTATCTTCTATATAAACGTTAGACACTGTTTACTGTCTGTCAGTTCGAGTTCATTCGTGAGCTCGAATGCCTGAAGATGCCGAAAGGCGAAACCTGTGTCGTTAGTGACAAAATACATGGAAGTGTACAAAATCTCAATAATCCAAATTTGATATTGAAATTCCATCAAACACCCTCAGTCGATGTCTTAAAAACATTTAGTACTTTTTGAGATATTTATTAATGATACAGATGAACAAAAAAGATTGATTTGAATGATATTATCGCATATAAATTTATTTTACACAGAATTGTTTTAGTATAAATATGATTTTTTTCTATGAAACATCAATTTTGTATATTTTCACTCACTTTTAATGTTTTATTAAGCTTCTTAGGAACAACTCATCTCGTACTAATTTGTACGGATCAAAAAATATACATTTACGTATTTATTGAAAAAAACTTTAATACAATTTAATAGATCATTCATTCATCAGCGCTGTTACTTACACTTCTATATGTTTGACTCTTTTTCGAGATCGGTTGTGAGTTTTCATTAACGGAGAACTTTAGATTTAGATTTTAAAATTCTGTAATAAACGATTGTTTGCTTTTGGCGTATAAAATTTTACGTATATTGTTATAAGTGGCCAAGATCTGTTGTAATTTCGTCTTGAATTTCAAACTTCTTTCCATTATAAGATCATTTTCTATAAAAAAATGGTGAAACCGTGTTATAAAAAGTGTGTAGTATAAAAATATGTCACAATTCATGAACCATGTTCTATCAGCACAGTATTATACGAGGCCCAAGTGTACTTTGCTTTGAACTACAGAGTATCATAACATGTCCACAAGCAGATATAATTTCCTTCTTTTACATACAAAAACTGAATGTCTTTAACCTTACAGCTCATCTTTCAACAACAAAGACGGTGTATTTTGCTGTGTGGTGAGAAAGAACTTCTGGTAGGGTAGGAAATGAAAAAATATTGATAGTGCATTTAAATAAAATATTAGAACGCGTTTGTAAAGAAAATTTTTGTTTTTTTACCATGTCCACTCCCAGTGTGGAGCATATGGCCTCCTAATGGAGGTATTTCAACAGAAGTTTTCTACGAGAACTGCTGTTACTCAGTTGCTCAACATCTTTTTCGAAGAGAGTAGGGATATACAGATAGAACTAGTGGTTAGCCAATCGATCTTGGTATGCCCCGTTTTTAGGATCGGATGGGTGGAAGTGAATTTTAGACAACACAAACATTCATGCCTACAAAAAGAAATCAATAAATCGATTGAAAAATTAATTTATGAAACTATCCGCATCGGGACTTGAACCCGAGACATCCGTAACCTTAGTCAACGACGTTAATCACTGCACCACCGACCTGGATTACTTGAATTGATTCTTGCGTGCCCCAAAACTGAAGTTATATCATAGTGAACGCTGTGGTAGATTTTCTTATACCACGTAGAAATCAGCAGTCCAGCAGTGGACATGGAATACTGGAAATACATGGAATTCCGGGGCAATCTTGCATACAAGAAGTAAATTCAGCCCATAGTGCAATTGAAAAGGCTTTGAGTAAAACAGAAATATTCTCTCCAGTGTCTTTGCTTAAAGTATCGAGAACAATAAATCAAAAAAAAAATCCGTACACAGTGATTTCTCTCAGTAATTTAATTTAGAGACTCTAATTTCTTCCGTCTTGATAATAAAAAGTTTTCAAAGGAATATTGTCGACGAGACTGTTATTCTGAAGTTGGTCTAATCACACGTTTTATTAAAGTCCGTCTTGTTGTGTGCAAATAGATTTATTCATTAGTGTTTAATGAATTGAACAAATTGAACAATAAACTAAATTGATAAACAATATTAGATTACCAACAATAGCAGAACACAGAATAATATGAGAGCAGAATATTACGATAAAACTTGAAAAGTACGAACGTGTGATAACTGTCAACTTAGAACATTGAGACGAACTGTCAAACACATACTTCTAATCGAGCGAAGAAAGTCCGACCGGACGATAAAACCTTTTCAAACCAACTCTGCCGCGTGCATTTTTATTGCGTGACGGTTGTAATAAGTTGTATCGTATTTTAGAACCTTTTCAAACAAGTTTATGAAAAAATGTGTGTAGATAGAACTCCGGAATTCTGCTAACTTCGATATTTAACAATATAAAAATCTGAAATTAACATATATGATAGAATGTGGCTAAAACAACAATTTCCGACCAAAATGTCAGTTAGAACCTTTTCAAACTAAGGTAACGATTTGCCAATGTATATCTGCACTATACTGACCTATATGATGCAATACGCAATTTAAAAAGCACATTTTTACTTCGCAAGTTTCAACAAATTCATCTTGTATGGGGATCGCTAGCAAAATATACTTTTCATTGTCATGCTTTGCATCCTTATGTTTTTTATTGTTCTTTCTACTCTCAGTAAATTCGTTCGCGATATTTATGAAGTTTCATAGTGATGGCCGATCACTGGGAGAATTGGCATTTTTTTGTAAACTTCTATTTTATGCTTGTTACAATATCAACTATTTTATTTTTAGTTCGTTACATTACTTAATCCCTCTTTAATGGAATAACAGCGAGAAAATATGTATTTATCATTCACTGACTCAAAATCCCCTTTGAAAATACACCTGTCACTTAACTGGCCGACATTAGTATATCTATGCTGGCCGACTACTGGCGAAATGACCCTACTAATTTATATTTGGTTATTTCCCATATATTTCTTTCGTCATATTCACCACACAAACTCATAGAACAAATTTTTCAACTTATATTTTTTGTTGACCTAATAGTGTCAAATTCATGAAGGTTGGGAATTTTCAATGTCATCAATAATTTAATAGCCCTGCAGCAGCTGCAAGCAGTAACCAAGATCCATCTAATTCGGCCTATTTGGCTGGCTGACCAGTAGCTCCAAGAATATTAAAGTGTGATCACCCATATACTATTGTGTTGCGATGTTCGTAAATAGAATCTACAGATACTAGTGAGAAGATATCAAAAGAATTCTTTTAAATTCATTAAAATTAAAAAGTTATTTGAATTTTAGCAATCATATATTTTGAGTTTCTAGTGTAATTGAAGATTTTGTGAAAACACGTCTGCTTCCAGTCATGAGGTAACCGCCCAAAATCATGGAAATCCATGCCCGGGACCAAAATAATTGGAGAATTAAAAGTCTATCCAGATGCGTTACAAAACTATTACGGCTAGATTGCTAGCCTGAGTGTAGTATAAAAGTGTTTCAATTTTGGATCCTCGTGATCTGGGAGACTAGATTGCATGCTCATTATATCATACAATCAAATAGTTATAATTTCATCGTCAAAATTTTCTGGTATCAATGCAGGGTGATGTTTATCATTCAAATATAAGTTCAAATCCTGAACTTCCAATGGCCACGATTTGATCGCTTTTTCGTTTCCTGATATATTAATTATTTTTTTTGGAATTATTTCAGGTATTCCTTTTACATTCATCAGGTATCCAATAACGCAACAGTGGGCACCTAAAATAAGAATATGAATTATATATCATAGGCATTAATGATTTAGCATTATTCATATAACATATTATGTGAAATTCCAAAATCACATTGGTTATAACTAAATTTATTGAGTTTTGAAATTCCCCTGAACATTTTGCTGAAATTTAGATACATAGTTTGCTAATTAAGCCGATGATATTATATTATTTCTAATTCTATGAAAATGTCATTTATAAGGTTAACACATAACGAGATATTTTATGAATGATGTAGGTATTGATTAAATTGGCAATTGGTAGAACTCCATTGTAATAAGGTAAAGATAACAAGAACTTTATCAGTTTGTTGATAACTATTTCAGCCTCACGTTATCGTCAGAACTATATGATGATATATATAGTTCTGACGATGGCATGAAGCCGAAATGGCTATCAACAAACTGATAAAATTCTTGAAGAACTGAATGCTTTGATATTTTTACCCTGAGTGCTGATGAGTTAATAATAGAACTGCATAATATTAAAAAATCTCGTTTGAGTTCAAATAAAGCAAAGATTGTGGGAAAGTGGATCTTTTGATAACAGTGTTATGATCAGTATTGGTCGTAATGAGTCGTGATCGGTTTAAAACAGTTAAAGATTTCATTCTCAAAGGTTATAACGAAACAATGAGATAACAGTGGACCAGTATCTCATTGTTTGATCAGAAAAATCAATGAATCCTAATGATCTTTAGAATGTTCGAATTTTGGAGTCTGAATAGGAAGACTCGGTTATGGAAATTTATTTCACACGAAATCTTCGACACTTATAGTATGTTGTAAATTATATATATATTATATTTAGGCGCGCGTGCCGTGAGAATCCGAAGAAGCCGAAATAGCTATCAGCGAACTAATAAAACTTTCTAGAACTGAATACTTTGGTATTTTATCATATTATAATCCAGTTCTACTATATGAATGACTTACGTAAAATAAAAATAGTTGAATTCATAGGAATCTTCATTTAGACTGTTATGTTTTTGTCCTACACATGAATATGTTAGGTTTTTAGGTTGGCACTACTGACTTTATTCCGATATGACCGACAAAAATAAAGTTTGTGACATACACAACTATTATGCGATAAACCACTGTTATAATGTTTCCTTTCATCATTATTGAATTTATTCCATATATTAAGCTTGATAAAAGACTGTTCTACCATTAAACAATTCATTTCGCACGCTTTTTGATGAAAAAAAATGCATTTTTAGACAATGTCCGCCAATACGATCATTTACCACTGGTATCACTCACCTTTGGATACCCAACATCTATTTTCTGAACTCTGAACTGAATCGCATTTCGATATTTTGGCTCTCCCCGTACCATCGTTGATTATCAATATATCTGTGCCAACTGTCTGTTCGATTTTACCATTCACCCAGACAGCCGATAATGGCAATGCACGTAAACTGTTCAATAAAACTTTTCTGTAGCAGATTTTGGTATTGTCATCCATTACAAGAACTTATCTGCTGAATGCTATCGTGTCGTTTACCACGTTTTATAGTATGTTACTTTATGTCGTTTACCATGGTTCGTTTTTTCAGTTTGAATGAATGGATATTTTGACATTTTTGCTGTCCAGTTTAGCCAACTTCACAAACGCCAAGTTATTTCATAGGTTTGTTCGGGTGCGACCACGTCAAAACCAGTTTGCAAACTGTTTTCAACCAAAAGCCAGTTGGCAAGATGCGCACTGGAACAGCCAAATTTGTGCAGTGCTGCCAGTACGTTAAATATTTGAAAATATCTGGAAATATTTGGAAATATTTTTTTGTAGTAGCAACCTTTATTCATTTCTGTCACTTCAAACTTCCGAGCGGTGTCTTCATAACAATCAACATTATATTTGATTCTATTATTCCATCCACACGAGATAATGTAAGATATGTTGTGGTTCATAATTAATGAATTCTTGTATTCCAATGTATATTCCAAACTGATAAAACTTGTTATGCGCCGTTACGAATGTCTTCGCGCTTAATATGATATACAATAGAAACGTTCATCCACGGTTTTAATCAGAAATAAGTTTTCGTTACAAGCGTTCAGTTACCAAATATAGTTCAACCAGTCTGTATGTAATACATGTATTACGTTTTTTCACGATGTCCTGACATTTTTTGGACCATGCTATACATGCCAAACAAAAAAATGTTTTCGCACCAAATAGTTTGATGGTCAAAAGTCATGATCTGTCAATTATAGATTAGCTGAATCGTTGTTTGTTGTAAAATATGTGGCGTCACTTTGACGAACGAAATTTGTACTGTCACCAAAAAATTATTGTAAACATAGTAGGTTGTAATTCAACAAGCACAGAATGTCGTCAACAAATGCATAAATGGCGACTGTCATTTTTTTATCCAACTCACCTATTATAGGTGTATACGATGCATAAAACTTTTTACTCCATAATCTACCGCTGTATTGTTATTGTTTACTTACCCTTTTAAATATTTAAGTGATTTTTACTTTGCTATTGAATTTAAAGGATATCGGGGACTAGCCAAAATATCTTTCTTATTTCGAAAGAATCATGTTCCCTCATATTATGTAGAATGTATTTTTCTTAAATTTAGTATATGTTTTTACTGGTTATGAATTGCTACACTTTCTTTTCAGCTATTGGCAGAGCTAACGCAGTTTTGGATCAGCAGACACCGCTGCTGCTTATAGATTTATACAAGAACCTTAAGCTGGGCTCCTACGCCTTACGGAACCAAAAGCAGCTGTGGGAGCAGATATCTGGTGTGTTAAAGCACAAGGGAAATTTAATGACAGCACTAGCTAAATTGTGAAAAAGGTAGATTTAAGAAGTATAAAGATCTGTACTCCAGGACTAGAGCAGGTTTCAACCATTTTGAATCTGAGGACGAAATGAAGGAGGTGTTTTCCAATAGGGGAACAATTTATTCTTTTTAATAATCTCTGACCCATTATCTTATCCACAAGATGTGGAGTAAGTAAAGGCCACATTACGTCAACATCATCCAACAACGTCCGCACCAGAAACACCCTACCCTCACCATCTGGTCACCAGACCAGACAACGCGAGAATACCTATCGGCGAAACATAAAGCATTATTTGGATGAGAAATTGGTTCACACGAGGAGAAAAGTTTACCAAGGAGATGACAGGATTGCAAATTAGAAAAATGCAAGAGTAATAATACACAATTTTGTTATTCTACTGATTGTGTTACTAGGTGTGACACTCGTTTCGCCTATCATGTTATTCAAAATTTAACGAGAGTTAGTCAGAAAGTGAGTCTCTCATTGATAATGCGAAATGTGTTTCACGCCTAGTAACTCCATTAGTGGTATTCCACTAAAAGCGTTTACGCACCCATTCATTTAAACCCCTCACCACAGAGTAGCATTTTCTGTGTGTAGTTTTTCTTTTAAATAATTATGTATCATTATTCTATATACTTTTTTTTAAACATTGCTATTATTTCTTATTTCAATTATAAATGCAATCAATGTAAGGGGAGAATTTGTGATTTTTATTCTTTTAATACTCTTATTATAATGGGATAAAATATCAAAGTATTTTTATTATCAAAGTACAAATTTTATTAGTTATTTGATAGCTATTTCGGCCTAACGCCATCATCAGAACTCTGCTTAAATTTATTTTAGCATAGCTATATATTATACTGTAGAGGAGATTGACACTACTCATTGTATGTTTTGAACACAATGTATGTTGAATTAAAAAAAATTTAAATAAAAAACGATAATCTTTCAACTATTGTTATTTATTGATATTTCTTATTTTGATTGTTCAAACCTAATGAACCTTCGCCTACATGCGCATCCCTTGGTGTAATTGAATTATGCCAGCTCCACTGAAAATCAATTAGTGATACTTGTGAATGAAGGAAGATCAACATCAGTGGAACTCAATAAAACAATGTTAGTGTTAAATATCATTCTGGAAACTGTGTATGCACTTTGGCTACAATGGACCAATATTAACGTTTATTGTGATGGAAAATGTTCTCAATTAAGAAAAATGAGAGGACATATAATAGTTATTTATTTTACACATTTAAAGTATTACAATAACAACTTTTAAACAATTGTTTTAAGTATAATTTAATTTAAGACATCGACTGAGGGTGCTTGATGGAATTTCAATATTAAATTTGGATTATTGAGATTTTGTACACTTCCATGGAAGTGTACAAAATCTCAATAATCCAAATTTAATTGTTTTAAGTTTACTTAACAATAATAACAACCAGATATACTAAACGACACTATATTGTTAATCGAAATATTAAAAATAACAAGGGCTAGAGATAACATTGCAAGACAATTATTACATACACAATAAAATTTAGAAAACAAAACATCAACCAAAATTAGCAAAATAATGACTAATATGAATAGTTGAGTATCGTATTATTATTATATAAATAACACACATGTGATTAAAAGCAGAGTAAGCTCAGTCTGCAAGTGATGCAATTGCATCTCTTCGAGCTCCATCATCACTGTTTCTATCAAGTATATGTGATGTTGATGATTGCATATCCACCACAGCGACATCTTCATCTGCTTTGATTTCAAAGATATCATTCCTCGACATGTTGTATAGAACACAGCACACCCGAATGAATTGCATTATTGTTGATTGGTTGCGTAGTTTGAAGTGGTACAATAGCCGGAATTTTTGTTTGAGCAAACCAAATGAATGCTCAATCACAATTCTATTATGACTCCACATTTATTGTAATAGTGTCCCTGTAGGGCGTCAATAAATCTGTTAAACAGAGGTATCCGCTGCCACCGAGTAAATGACTTTCTCCACATCTCTCTGCCAGTTGATGACCGAGTGACACGCGAAACACTATGCTGTCATGAACTGAGCCTGATGACTTCAGGAAAACCATTTCGTCTAAATGACAGCACTTCAGTGGCACATTCTCATTCATATAATAGTCCGTCATCGGACGAAAATGACGATGAAAACGCTGACGAATCTGATGACGTTCGTTGTTCTGTTTCATTGCAATGAAAAAATAAATATTCGAAATAAGAAACTGCAGTTATTTTAAAAACATGCGCGGTACACAGTTGCTACAAAAATTTTTTATGTTAGTCTCAGCTTACTAATAAAATTGAAATGGGAGTTTTTATATCCTTACTTATGAGCTAACAGTTTGTATCACGGGCTATACAAATAATGATACCATTTTGCCTTTATAATTATTATAAGGAAGCTTTTATATTCACACCTCTATATATATAAGTGATACCATAATTATCTTTTTCTATTCACACACGGTAAATTCAATATATCTATTATTATTGCGGCAAGGCAATGTTTTTTATAATAAAGCGAAGTAATTTTTTCATTTCATCACAATAAATATTGGATGGCGTCCTGTGCTGTCTATTTGACGTTTACGCGACTTATTTAGCCTTGTTAAGTTGTCGTTTTATATAAATTTGACATTCTGCAGTTGGTTAGATTTTTGGTGTGAAATAGTCAGCGAATTGTCAGCGAAATATAGCACAAACCGTTTTCAACCAATTTCCAACTGTCTGACGCCAATTTGTCAGCGATGCAACCAAGAAAACAGAAAGCAAGCAACGTGAACACAGCGATTGTCAGAAAAAAGTCAGCAAAAAGTCAGCAAACAGTCCGCAAACTGTCAGATGGTCGCACCCGAACAAACCTATGCATGTCTCCGAGGTTTCCTGGCAACATTTTACAAAGCGCTCGCGCGCTCACGCACTGTTGAAACCTGTTTTTAATTAAATACAACGTATTCATTTTTTATAACACACCTTTCTAGTATACTTTTTTCAAACATCGCCATGTCTTTTAACTTCAAAGTTCTATTTTTGATCATTCACTAACTAAAGTTTATTTTATTTTATGTTGTGACTCATCTCTCGTCACTCGCTACAATGTCAATTGCAAATTTGGTTGTCAAAGCAAGATGCACCGCAGTTAGTGAAGTCGTTCCCCGGGGGCAACATGCGATGATAAACAATCGCAGTATTTAAGTTTCGCAAAATTGTATAAACTTGCCACTATCTAATTATATGCGGATATACATTTTTTTTATTTTCGGAAAAAGTTATCAATTATTGTTACGAAATTCAATTGTACCCGAGAAATAATAATGGAAGGCGAAGCCAATAATACATCCGACACAAACAGTGACAATAATGACACTGGTGCGGAAGTTGCACAAACTCTCTGGTGGAGAAGAATTTGCGAAATTCCTATGCTATTTTTCTTCTTTACATATTCCATATCAGGTGAGTTAAAATAATGTATATGATCATTAAAAGTCGCTTTTTAAACGATGTCTTTTTCGATTGTGGAGAATTCTTTAATAAAATTTGAATGTACTGTATCAGCGTTTCGTGATGAAATAAAGTCGTGACACCCTTTTGTATTTTGTAAATAAAACAGTCGGCGTCCGTGGCGCAGTTGGTAGCGTCGCTGGCTACGGTTACGGATGTCTCAGGTTCAATCCCCGGTGCGGACGGTTTTCATAAATCGATCGTTCAATAGATTTATGGATTTCTGTTCGTAGTCTGAGTCCTCCCTCCCACCCATCCTCACGGGGCGTAGCGAGAGCGATTAGCTAACTACTAGTCCTGTCATAGCCCTCACCTTCTATCCCTACTCTCTTTGAAAAAAGAGAGGTCGAGCAACTGAGGAACAAGCAGTTCTCGTAGAAAAATTCTGTTAAGATACCTCCATTAGGAGACCATATGCTCCACATTGGGAGCGGACATGGAAAAGTGAGGTCTACCTTTACATCTGCGGTCTACAGTAATTTGTTTTACTGACTGATCTTTTCCTGATTGTTATAACCGTTTATTTTTAATCTGTACGTAAAAATAATCTTGATGCTGCAGACAAAACAATGCCTTTTTATCAATGTGCCAGTGATATGGCAGAATAAAGAAGACGTGACAAAATCTTTAGGAACCCATAATTTATAGAATAAGCTCCGTGAACGCTATTTTGGAAATGCTATTGCATGCATATAATTTTTTTCATTATATATTTTAACGCAATTTCACCATGGATTTTTTAAACCATGTCCACTCCCAATGTGTAGTATATAGACTCCGAATTTAGCATTTCAATAGAATGTGTAACCACTCGTGTAGTGAGGCCGGATTGCCGTTGTTGCATTTTTCCAAGATGAGAATGTGTACCATATTAAATAAATACATTAAAAGACAATTATTAAGTAATTTTAATTAATCTTAGGTTTCGTTTTATCTATTTAACGCCAATTTCAGGGGAAAGTGTTCAACTTTTTTTTTTACTGGCGTAACCGAACACTGAATGTAAATTATCCGCTGAACCTCTTTTGGTAGAGAGTAAATTTAGATATAGACAGTCTAGAAGTTAAGTAATCAACCAGTGTGACAGGCAAGGGATGAAGATATTACAGACATGCATATTGTTGAATACGAGTGAATTATTGTGACATTCGGTATATTATTTTTAAAATAAGAAAATTCTTCTATATTTGATCCATTATTTTTTTTGCCCATATGTACAAAAATCCTTTTCATTTTTATTCAGAACTTACAATACCAATTGAGGCTTTATAAAAGATACCGGAATATGCTACTTGGAAATATAAACCGTAATGATTATTTTCCTTGCATTTTAATTGATATTTTCGTAAAATGCGAAACGTTGAAAAATCTTAAAATCAAATGTTTCACGCATTCGTTTATTATTGACCAAAACATGAGGGCATAAGATCAAACTCTTGTACTCTAATTAATATATTGGAATCAGCATTCGAGTCATAAATTTTAGAAATTGCGATTAGGAATTCAAATTAACTGTCTATGTATCAAATTAGTGCACAGTGACTTCACATTTGAAAATGGAACATTATTTATTATTTAACTATCTCGATCCAGTGTCCGAAACATAATATTTATGTTTTCGATAGATTCCGTGGTAACTTTGTGAAAATTCATTTTTAGTATAAAATTAAATTTGATAACTTTGTTTTTTCACTGGTTGTGTTACTAAATTTCACACGTGTTAAGACTTTTCGAGAAGCATCTTCAGACTAACTTTTATCGCAAGGTCATTTATTTCTAAGGTAAAAAATGGTTCTAATTCTTAACTTAAAAATGAAAGGTGGGATGGGACTATTTCATTCTATTAAACGTTACATCACTAATGATAAATTCAAATATTGACTGCGGGCCACGCAGATGTACATCAAATTAACATTGATTCCGTCAGTAATTAGCAGCCGACATGCTAATTACTAGTGTTGGGGAAGTGAAAATCCTAAGGAAAATAAATTTAAGTGGTGAGCCACCTGTCCTGTTTAAAATGTTATTTACTAAAATTGTTTACTGTTAATGGTTTTATTAATATCTACACGTGTCACATTTAGTAGCACAACCAGTGGAATAAAATAGTTATCAAATATAATAATTTTGCTTTAAATTCATAAACTTATCTCTGTGGAATTTGGATTATTGAGATGTTATACACTTCCATGTATTTTGTCACTAACGACACGGGTTTCGCCTTTCGGCATCTTCAGGCATTCGAGCTCACGAATGGACTCGAACTGACAGACAGTAAACAGTGTCTAACGTTTATATAGAAGATACAAATACGACAAATATTATTTACGAGGTAAAATATTATACGTCTGAGAGCCACGCTCATACCTGAGTTAACATTTCGAGAATTGCCTTAATCCTTATTTTAATTCTCGAAATGTTAACTCAGGTATGAGTGTGGCTCTCAGACGTATAATATTTTACCTCGTAAATAATATTTGTCGTATTTGTATCTTCTATATAAACGTTAGACACTGTTTACTGTCTGTCAGCTCGAGTCCATTCGTGAGCTCGAATACCTGAAGATGCCGAAAGGCGAAACCCGAGTCGTTAGTGACAAAATACATGGAAGTGTACAAAATCTCAATAATCCAAATTTGATATTGAAATTCCATCAAGCACCCTCAGTCGATGTCTTAAATTATCTCTGTGGACTTATTTTGTTTCTAGCTTTTTTAAATAATCAAATGTCTCTTAAACTGCTATGGATATGTATAATAACATATTTTATATATCGCAGAAACCATTTGATCATCATTTCTATCTTTCCTCGGAGCTAAAACATGATGCAGTATGTCCGTTGATGAGGAGTTAAATATTGAAACGCCTCAAATTGTTTGCATACCAAGTTCTACAGAATAGTTATCTTTTGTTTCATCTTTTTGTAATATAAAAACTCAAAAAAATATAAAAACAGTCAAATGTTTTATTGTGAGCAGTCATTGGATTGTTATCTTGTTTCGAGTCTTTCTCATTCTCATTAGTTTTTTTATTATACAATTGTAAATCACCATTATCTGTGAATGTAGCATAAAAAAATTTATGCAGTCGTAACACAGATTACTCGTTTTGCTATCGTGCCTGCCACATTTAGTAAACACTTTCATTTAATTGGATTGCATAATATATTCATTTTGTTTTGCAATTATAATTAACAGGTATTAATTAGCTGCCGAATCATGGCCATAACAAGCCAGCACAGTAATGCTAACTGTGTTTGGTGTTGTGTATACTTGGAATATATTGATTGAATTTGCATCCTTTTTGTACAACTCAATTGTATTTAAGTAAAAGATACCAAAGTATGTTTAGCAAAGGGTTGACACCTGTTTTTTAGATATGTTTTTAACTGCTTTACACTGTGACTTCTTTAGAGCATATTGTAAGTTACTGAGATTTGATTTCTAAGAAAAAATTGCAGATAAGGTTTAATTTATATAGTGACTGAAGTGAAATTTGCAATTTATTGAATGCAATGATTGTATCAAGATTTTTGAAATGTACCAAAAAGTACATTTTCTCTCACCTTTTCTGACTGATATTTAAAGTAGAATTATGCCAAATATACTTCTAAAAAAAATTGGATCATAGAAACATTCTATTTAATTTTTAGCAAAAACAAAACAATAAGAATATAATCTTATATTCAATAGACAAGACCGTTCTGTAGACATTTTATTATTATCGTATATCACATGTAGGTATGAAATTTTCTCATGACCTAAGCATTTGCTGTGTATATGTAAAATAAAATGTTATGCAATGCGCACACAGTTCCGACATACTAGCTACTTTAGACATTTAGTATTTCAATTTCAATACCGTCATCTATGACGGGTACGGTTATTATATTATATTTATACTGGTTATTTACCATATTTCGGGGATATATTTTTCTTACCTTCTATTGTGGTTCAGTCTGAGTCTGTCGTCTGACTCAACACCGCACTCATTTGTTCTTTTAATTATATTTAAATAGTGATCAGGCGCTATTATAATCGATAAATAATTTATTGGAATAATATTTTTTACTTGTGAAATTTTTTATCAATCAGGGGAGAGATAGGATGATTAAAGTTCTCACTGAAATAATGAATTGTTAGAATAGAAGAACAACAGCTACGTGAAGAAGAGTTGGTTGCTATGACTACCACAGTTCCAAGTGACATCGAAAGCTCTGGTTGAATGTCAACGACTAGTGCCATGGACAATGGATGGATTGAAATGCATTTCCTAAATAATTTTCCAGATATGGATCGGGGTTAGCAATTACAATGAGAAATTAAACAATGCATAGCCAAGTACGAAGATATTGACAAGGATTTTAAATAAGATAGACAAGCGCAGATTATGATTTCTTGGTGCAACTGGCCCAACATTATGAAAATTATATTGAAATCAGTAGTGATGATGACATTCAGTCTATATAAAAAAAAGAAGAAAAAACGACTATATTTTTAAGACCTCCCTGACGACACCAGCGCTATCAAATCGCTACTAATTTTAATGATTTATTATTACAGAATGTTTTGATAGCCATTGCTAAAATATGATAAATATGACATTGTTTTTAATTGACTTGACATTGTAATGAAATACGTAACATTAATAATAAAAAATAAATGATAAAATATAAATTTACCTTCAAATTTTGTCTTAACCCCTGATCGCATGTAGTAGCATCGCATATTATAATAGAAAAAAAACTTTTAAGTCATGCAGACTTCTAATGGAGTTTTTAGTATTATATATGTGAATGAGAATTAAAATATTATAGATGTCTATGAATTAAGATACAAATCTATAATTTGATTTGATTGAAAAATCTATGTATAAATCTAATAAACTGTGTATGATTAAAACTTGAGAGCATTTATCACTCAGTTTCTTTTAGTTAACTTCAAGACATAACAAGCAGAGTATTAGCTCAGTTAAACAAAACAATGTGCAATTTTTAACCCATCTGTTGAGGATGGGGAACTAGGCCCTGTTTTTAAAATCGGGTGGGAGGTCATTTTAGACATCGCAGGCATCCATGCTGATTGAAAAATTAATTTATGATACTGGAATTCGAACATGTGAACACTGCGACCGAATCCAATGATGTCAAGCACTCGGCTTTGTATTAATGCAAACATTATTGAAAAGTGTTTGCATGATTCTTCCATCGAACACCTGCAGCCTCTGTGAGTCAGCAGTATCTATAATGTATGTTTCTTACCTTTTAGAACTAGTATAATAAGTCTTGTAAAATAATGCTTTAGTCATACATGACACACACAGCTGGATTTTGATTTGTTAACGTTGATAATTAATTATGATTGTTTTATGTTGTCACGCAAAACTGCAGATTGCAATGTGTAAGTCACTCCTATTCTGGCAAAAAATAAAAAATTATATTTTTTGGACTATTTATACCAAATTGCTCCTATTTTCAAAATCATCGGGAAAATTACAAATTCATTGTTATTAAAATTTTCTTTAATACTCATTTAATTTAATTTTTGGCATTACAGTTTATTTTTTACTATTTGATGGGCTTGTAACACAAAAACATAACTATGCAACTGCGTTTTTTTAGCTAAAGTATGTAGAATTGGTTCTATTTGTAACACAAAGATATATCTACACAAGATGATGAAATAACCTAAAGTATCTCATGGAAATTTCAGTTAAATTCCTTACGAATTTTGAACAAACACTTCATCTTCCAAACTCTCCTTTATTGTATCCTTCACGGAGATGAGTTTGTAAAAATAAACATTAAATTAACAATCAAAATAATGAAATTTCCATATTAAAACATCATCCCATGATCACCATGAAAAACCCATTCATTTTTAATAAGTAGGTAGTTCTTCGAATTGCATTTCAAAACCCTCCATTCCACCCATAATACGTTTGTTTTCCCAACTAGGATTAAGGGTCATTGTTGGGATCAATCCAGGTGTCAATGTTCTTAGACTTAGTGATAATAATTTGTATTGATTTTACTCAGTTGCTCAACTTCTCTTTTTTTGAAGAGAGTAGGGATAGTAGGATAGAGCTAGGACCGGACTAGTGGTTAGCTAATCGCTCTCGCTACGCCCCGTGAGGATCGGATGGGTGGGAGGAAATTGTTTAGACATCACAAACACTCAGACTACGAACAAAAATTCATAAATCGATTGACAGATCAATTTATGAAAACTACAAAATTTCAGACCTACATATGTGTGATAATAATAAAACATCTACAGAGCGGTCGGGACTATTATATATATATATATATATTGACACGACCCACTATTATCCAGTGTGAATCGTGCCCAGAACATTCATCGGGTCATCTCTTGTATGTAATGTGATGTGTCGAGCGCATCAGTTTTGGCAACGTCGGATGAGTTTTTAGAAAGTGGCGACAACGTTCCTAGGTTGCATTCTACCTTTACGGAAGCAAGGAGGCGTGGTCTCACTGTGACAGGGATTACATTTTATTTCGCCAGTCGCCCCCCATAAGCGGTCTGGAGCGCGTCGAGTGGTTGGCACCGACCGGCCGCTAACCGTTTGCCGTCGCGTAAATGTCAATTGTGTTTTGTTTTTTTTGTAATTGTTTATATTTTAAATTGTAAACTACTAACTGGAATAAAGTGAATTTGATTAGTAAACGAGAGTGTTTGAGTGTACAGCGACAAACATCATCATCAGCTCGCCGGACGAAAGTCGTACTCACAATATATATAAAATGCACCAGAACATCGACAATGTAGGGGTTAACAACCTGCGTCTGACCTTTTGTGTTGCCATAAATAATCATTTATCTAAAAATGATTAGAAATAATTAATATTAATTATGCTTTCTTATCTATTACTACAGCATGAATGTTGACATTTTCACAATGAACTTAGTTATACTGAAGCTTAACCCTTATACGACCACGCGCCGAAAATCATGATTTTTCATCGTGCGAAAACGCTTCAATGATAACGCTCCATGTAATCGAACTCGTTTTGTTTTTTATAAATATTATGATTGAATGAGATTCTAGCAGTCTTTTTCTTTACTTATAAATTTATTTACTATACATCGGCGATAAGTTTTTAACCAAAAACGGGAAACCTGTTGGTGCAAAAACAATATTGACTGCATTCAGTGAATAAGGTTTATTGTGCTTTTACGACAAGTGCTTTTATGACATATGCAAAAGACACCTTTCTTAACAAAATCTTAGCACATTCTGTAATGTATGATGGTGTTAATGGGTAACCTTTTTTTAAGTGTATCAAATTTGTATTTGACACAATACCCATAGCCTAAAAAATATATGGCACAAACCAGCATTTCCAAACACAGTTAGAACGAATTAGAGCAGTGTTCTTCCACCTTAAAATTGTAACAATAATAATTAAGAAACGATTTGCAATATCTTGATTTTTTTAATATATTCAATTTTAATATGACATAATTAGAAGGTAAGTGTTTATTTTACTACATAATTAAGAGACTTCTAAAATGTCCGATTGCAAAATATTTGTATTCACTTCATAAACTAATTTTATATATAAATAAGAATATTCGGGATATAGTATTTGATTCAATACAAACTCTATTTATTATTATAGATCTCTTTGTATTTACAAAAATCGTATAATGTAATAAATTTAATAAAATATTATTGACATCGTGTTAAATTTACTCGAGTCCAACAAACAACAAGACTCACAAAATCTCAGCACCTAAAAAAATCGAATGAGAGATGCACATAAGATTTTAAAAATAAAAGAACATTATTTCATGTGATTGCACACATGTGTATAATTATTATTATTTGGTAGGTATTATATCTAGTATATCCTGATCCTCCTCTTTTTTCACGGTTTTTTTTTAAATTATGTATTTTCATAATTATGTATATCTTTTTTCGCGGCTTCCGTTTGCACAGTTTATTATGGAACATGTATCTACTACGTAAATTGAGAGATGAGTGTATAAAATTAAAAAAAGTCAATCCCTAAATCCCGGGGTTAAAAAAGGGATCCGAAGTTGGATGCCCTAATAGACATGTGCACGGCCAACGAATGCTAGTATTGTTTTTTAAATATTCTTTTGTTAAAATAAAGAACCTCATAGAGGTAGCGTCTGGAATAATAATCTCTTTTTGGAAGATATGAAATCATGCGCACTTGATCCTCGTGAAAAAGAAGAGCTGAACGAATCGTCTTTGGATGTCACTCTAGTGTTCAGACATAAAATACAATCATTATCCCAATTTTGGATATCTCTCCATAAAGAATATCTCACTCTTAAACTGTCACCTATTTGTGTGAAAAGTCTTTTTCAAGTATGCTAGCCATAAAAGCCAAACAGTGAAATCGATTGAATGTTAATTCAGTGCTACCAAACCAAACCAAATTTGCTTACAAAAAACCAGCAACGCATGTGATTCTATTCATTGACATTATTTTATAAAATATTTGACAGCAACTGAAGAAAAAAATATTTTTTACTAATTTACACTTCTTCGTAACTCGAAAACTGATTATGTACATGTATTTATGTGTATGTGTATCTGGTTGACGCCGGTCCGCAAAATATTTTTCCCATTTTCACCTTGCCGTGGATGTTAAAAGGTTGAAGAACACTGAATTAGACTATTATGGTAATTTTATAATTATACCTATGCAGAAAATATATTTTTTACTTTTACTGTACATACTTCAAACTCCAAACATCCTGTTGCATTGTTATTTGTGCGTATGAAATATTTTCATTTTTTTAGTTTACTAGTAGTATTGGCTTTTCCTCCACGTTTTGCTTTTTAATAATCTTTTATCCTGATGATAGAAATGGAAGTTCAATCACTAATTAAAAACAAGTATATCACATCTCTTTTTTTACCTCAAAAAAAATACAAATTTTAATTTTGGCTTTTTTTACCTGCTATTTTTTTTAAATTCTAATGACTGTTCTAGACGAGGTATTATGTAACAAATGTAGACAAAAAAAATAATTCTGTAATTTTTTATGCAAAACATAAAAAACCATAAAAACTGCCTGATTATTTTGGCTAATCCTTCAAAAAAAATTTGGTTGTCAAAGGGTTAAGATTGTTTCGTGTTGATATTGAATATTAATTATAATATTTAATGCACTCAAATAAAAAATCTGCGGTCATGTGTGGTAAAGTCATTAATTAAAGTCTTATTTGAGTAACGGTTATAAATATGGATCGTTTCTAGTTTTTAATGTATAAATTGTGTTTGACGGATCAAAGGGGACTGGCATTAAAGAGATGTTTTTGTACAGACTGACTAGTGTAGTGATGAGATTTATTTATGATATCAGGAAAATTTAAGATTACAGCCACGGTGCCAGATATTTCAAAACATTTAAATCAAATGAGATTAGCTCGATGAGAATTTTTGAAGTCACTCGAGGAGAAAAGAAATAACGACCACCCATGCCTAAGATCTCAAATATTAGATTGAAAAAATCTTAATTTGATGTTGATCTCGCCAAGGCTGGAATCCAGAACCGTCTGATTGCTAGGGTAAAGCTCTTGCTACTAGACCTCAGATGCCGGCTGTCATCATAATGCGAGAGAGAGTGACTGAGTGCATTTTTTGTGAAAATGGACTAAACAACGATTTACTCCAAGCAATGTGTTCGCTTAACTATCTCCAATTTAAGGATTGGTAATTAATAATAATTTTAAAAAGTGATTGATAATAATATCATCAGTTGATAATGCTCATGGTGAGCGAAACCGGTCCTGATCATTATAAACATGTGGAAGTAGAACAAATTGTGTTTTATTTTTTAAAATATAATGCCTTTCCACCAAGAATTGACAGTTAACACCTTACAAGCAATTAATATTAAGTTGGCGAGGGATTTTTTTTTGTAAAAATAAGTCTATTATTTTTAGGGCCAGTAGCCGAGCGGTCGACATCGTGCTCGTCGGTATTTAACACTTTTATAAATAAATTTTTCTATTGATTTGTAAAATTGTATTCAAAGGCATAGATGCCTGCGATGTCTGAAATTCACTCCCACCCATCCAATCCTAAAAAACCAGGCGTAACAAAAGCGGTCAGCTAATTTTCTTTCTTAGTCCTCCGTCTTTCCCTACTCTCTCTGAAACATGTAGATTGAGTGACCGAGTGACAGTTCTCGCAGAACAGCATCTGTTCAGAGACAAGTTCTGTTAAGAATACGTATGCGTCACATTGGGCGCGGACATTACAGCGACGGGAGGGCGGTTTTAGTCCCAAATCCCTGATCGTAATGCTCAATATAATGCTGTGTAACTCACGGGTGCTCGGAAGACTTGACAGCATTCTCCCACCATCTCTGCGGCAGTGTACCATGTATCTAATCGTGTCTTCCATTTCAGATACTGTGGTCAGTAACTTGATTCTCTACAGAACATGCACCGTCACTTACGGGTTCAACGAGACGATATGCTCACTTCTCATCTCGACAAAGGGTTCAAATGACACCAAGGAGCTGGAAGAAATTGTCCAGCCGCACACCGCACAGGTGATGATGGTGAAAATACTCGTCGAAGGAATATTTCCTTCCATCATCAGCTTGTTCCTCGGGCCGTGGTCAGATTCGCACGGCAGGAAACCACTAATTGTTTCAGCATTGGTAGGTAAGCATATTTCAGCATGATATAGCTCATTAAATTCTTTAGTACATTGATTTAGGTTAGTATTAAAGACTTTTTAAAAAAATGAATGTTACACATATCTATATACCGTCTTTTTCCGAAAATAAAACATCCTCTGAAAATAAGCCCTAACGTGATTTTCGGGATTGTTTGGAATAAAAACCCTTCCCTCAAAAATAAACCCTAGTTAAAATAATGTGAAAAATATAATTCGTTAAAAAAGGCTGTTGAGCTTAGTATGTCTAGCTGGCTTAATATTTTCGAAAATTGCACAGTTTGGAACAAAAAATTCTGAGATAAAATACCTTTTTTACATCTACAGTTCCTTGCAAGTAATGCACTCACAGGTGCCGAAATTAATTCCTGGAATCCTATATGTATCTAAAATGTACACATGTTACCCAAATTATAAATGTAAAATTCCTATATACAAATAAATGTTAAATAAAAATATATAAATCTACTTAATGTACTTGAAAAGTAAGCCCTAGCACGTATTTTGGACCAAAAAAGAAAGTAAGACAGTGTCTTATTTTAAGAAAAAGACGGTATATAATAATGAATGTTTGTTTGTCCTCTATGCGTTCCTTTACCATTCATCCTATTTCGATGAAACTTTGGGGAGTTGTACGCATACCCGTGAAGGTTTAATTTTAAATCCAAAAAAATGAATCAAATATGTACAACTGGCGACATCTTGGAAAAAACTTCTGATTTATTCGTGTACGCACCAGACAGAAACAAAAAATATTGTGTATCCAATAGCACTTCAGTAAATACTTTCTTTCTTTGAGTGGCATTGCAACGCTTGCCGGGTACTAATAAAAAAAAAGTTTTTTTTTATTATTTGAACTTTTCCTGCATTCATCGTTTCCCACATTTATCGTTTTAGGGTCCCTTCAAAAATGTAGAATCGGGGTTTCACTGTATACAAATTTTATTGAACGCAATTCTTTAATAATATTTTTGTGTACTTACAAACCAATTGTTTAATAAGGTAAAAAAATAATCGAATTTTTTATTCTATAAGAAGTCTCAGATATACTTGAAAGCTACTTTGGCATCACACCGTCGTCAGAACTATGTTTTGAATGTATGAATTTTGGTTCATTCGTTTTATATATTATTTAATGCGATAACTTTGGTTTAAGTTGTTCTAGGAAAAATAATTTATATTTAAATAAAACTGATGTTAGAGTGAGTGAGATGATACAGTGTCTATTTTTTCCAACTCAGTATGTAAATTGATTGATAAATCAAAATCTGTTTTAACATAGATCTGACAATGGTATGAAGCCAAAATAGCTATCAACCGTGTAATTCTTATAAAGTAAATGACTATTCAATAACCGATGGTTTTACATAAATCTTTGACCATTCGTTATCAGGGAATGAATTTGCACGCACCGAGACGCTCAAAAAGATTGAATTTTGTTTTTTTACATTTAGGGTACCTGATATACTTCCTACTCCTCGTCGGATATTCTCTGTGGAGTAGTTTAGAGCCTTGGTGGATTATCGCGGCCATCGTCCCATTCTCAATGATCGGAGGCTTCAGCTCGCTGATTACGGGAACATTCTGTTACATCAGTGACATAACTGACAAATCAAACCGTTCTTTCAGGTACAAATTTATCATTGTCAATTGATTTCTCGACAACTTTGCGGAAATAAATTTTTAAATTATAATTGATAACTCTGCTAACCCGCTGGTTGTTTTGATAGATATGACGCTTGAAACATATTCTGGATGGGTAGCTACCCGCTGTTAAATTTATTATCTATAGGGTTTTCATAGGATAGTTAATATTGTAATCGGTACTGTTATTGTAAAAACTGTGGGTAAATGTTTCGTGTTATGCAATTCATAATTATTAATCTTTGTGAATCGATGCTATTTTATTAGTCATCTGTCATGTGCCTATTCTTGGCTTTCTATCACTATCTAAATAGGAAATTACTATTTTGTTTATGTACTAACTAGCCTTTATCTGCAAACATGCTTATTATAAATATTATGTTTCACGCTGAATTCCTATTATCTTGTTTACAACAGTAAAATGCAATTGTATTAGATAATTCACTTTTTCAAACCGCAGAATTTATTAATTCATATGTGATATAATATTACCCGACCAAAGTTCATCTTTGGTTTACTTTCGCTTTAATCTCTTGAAACTTGAATATAACTTTCGCTTTTAAAACATTTCTTGAAGTTCTAACGAGTATCATTTAAGATGTCAACTGAAGGTGCTCGGTGGATTTTCAACGTGGATGGAGGTGTCAAAATATTGCATCAATACATGGGGGATCATAAATTATTTTGTCAGGAAATTTTAGTAATAAATAGGGCACAGCTAAATAGTTTACAAATTTTGAACGAACAATTCAATCTCCCTGACTCCCATTATTGTATCTTTTACGTGAGATGAGTTTGTAAAATAATCATAAATTACTCGAGCAATCGAAAGACTTTAATTCTTTCCACCACCATTTTGTATGTTTAAGTTAACTGTTGTTTGATGACTTTAATTGTTTACTCACTTTTTGTACTAATATTCTTTATTGCCACAGTTTATTATAAATCATTGAGTCTAAATGTGTCATCGAGGAAATATGATATTAGGTTTGATACAGACAAGTTCATCAAAAAAAGAAGAAAAAAAAAAGACTTCATTATTTTTGTCTGCTGATAATAGTTGGTGGAAGTTTGACAATTTGTAATATTTAATAACTCTTCCTATTGATAGAATTTTGATATACTTTCACACACAGAGCAAACTGTACGGTCATTCTTTATGGCCTTATTGTAATTATTTGCCTTTTCTGTCCAGGATGGGTCTGCTGGAAGGAGTACTCTTGGTCGGAATTTTGATTGGATCGGTTTGCAGTCCTTACGCATTCCGAACAATGGGCTACACTTCCCTGTTTCTGATGTGTTTCTTGATCATGCTCTACGGCATCATTTACACCGCATTCTACTTCGATGAGTCCATCCAGCAACTGCCGCCCGTGGTATATTATTAATGTTATTTTTCGACTTGTTTTATATTACGGTGGAACCCCCAATACATCATTCTCGCATTCATCGTTTTCCCGCATGAATCTTTCAAGAAAGTTTGGACTCTAGCTGAGACTGGAAAGGCTTTCTTGCAATCATCGTTTTCCTGCATTTATCGTTTATTTTTTCAGGGTCCCTTGAGAACCGAAGAATTAGGGTTCCACTGTGTATTCAAATAACCATATCTGTCAGGTTAACTTTCAAATTGCGTCTAGTATTTGAAAAAAAAATATTGTAACAAAAAGAAATAGGATGAAATTGACAATAACCCTTATGCTGTTATAATTGGCAGACCTATGAAATTTTTATATTAATAATTTGGATGATTTCATTTAGGATAATTCACAAACATATAAAAAACATTTTTTTTTTATGGGTCAATCTGGAATGAATATTACTTATTATTTCAAGTAGTGAATAAATTTTTAGAATTCTAAATATTATAGTTAAAAATGAAAATGAATTAATTCATTATTATTTCCAAATCATTATCTAAATTCTAGAAGCCATTATTTCCAATTCGAACCTAGAGCTATTATTGCGTTCATCTGTGAGCATGTGGTTCTTATTTGACATTGATTTCAGGGTGGGTGTCAAGACGAAATAGAATTTTACGCTCAATATTACATGGCTATAGATTTATTTCCATATATAAACTTTTTTCAAAATTCTTTCGTACATTTGAAACAAATAATAAAAACAATATGACTGTCAAAAATCACTGATGTGCAGTATCCATATCTGAAGAAATCGTAACAATTCAATAACAAATATGAGAATGGCAATAGATAGTTTGACTGTAGCCTGTACGGCAATACTTCTCAAAGGGTTAACATGCTAAAATCGATAACTATGTTATTCCACTGGCTGTGTAACTAGGTGTGGCATGTGGTTCATCTCTTCTGACTCACTTTGCAATAAGATTTTCAACTATCATATAACACGTAGGCATTGATTATAATTGTTTAATTATTGTAGAGTATTATAATAGTTTTAATGGGTATTTCTTTTACCGAGAGCGGGGAGGGGGGGAGTTGAGCCGCCTGTCTTTTTTGAAATGCATTTTACTATAACTATTGATGCTTTTATTGTATTTTATATTTCAGGCTGATCGACAAGGATTTTTAGATCCGACTCTTGTAACCGGAATGCTGAAAACATGCTTAAAGGCGCGTCCCAATTATTGCCGTTCGATCTTGTGGCTGACGATGATAGCTTCCAGCTTGGGCATATTCGTTCTCCAAGGAGACGCCACCGTCAGCTATTTATTCACAAGAGAAAAGCTGACGTGGAAACTGACCGAGTTCTCCATGTACAGCGCACTCAGTATTATAACGACCATCATCGGTATACTGTTAGCGTCCATCGTTTTACAAAAGTGTTTGCATATCCGCGAATCTGTCATATCGATGTTGGCATTCTTCTCATCGGCCGCGCGGTCGCTCATCGTGTCGTTCGCCTTCAAAACGTGGCATATGTATTTGGGTGAGTGATTTAATTCCATTCAATTTAATTAATCTCATACATATATAATCCGCTTTGAACATCTTACACAGCATAAAGCATACAGAAAAGCGTACAGAGCTTATTACTTGTGATTAGAACATTATATAAACAATAAAGGAACAAAAATATATTTAAATTAACCTGTTACTCTTCTACAATTATTCCAGGTGCTGGGGTGTCATGTTTTCGAGCCGTTTCGGGGCCGATGAACCGAGCCATTCTTTCAAAGGTGGTTCCTCACGAAGACGTCGGCAAAGTCTTGTCGCTGACCACTTCTTTGGAGACTATCATTCCGCTGATGTCGTCTCCCCTCTACAGCTTGCTGTATCATTATACCCTTTTCACATTTCCCGGAGCGTTCAATGTTCTGACTGCGAGTGTTTATTTAGTCTGCTTCATCTTGATGGGGTGAGTGTTTTAAAAGTGTTTCGATTTCACTGAAATATCTCGACAATATTTTCGACATCTTTTAACAACAATCAATAAAAAAATTATTAGTATAAAGTAAACAAAAGTTCGTAAGCATCATTTAAAGTAGTGTTCTTCAACCTGTAGTCCTCGTACCGGCATCGGTCTGCGAGAATTTATAGCCCTTCCGCGAAAACTTTCACCCGTTTACACTGCTACAGGATTCGGGGAATTCTTTCTGTTATGACTGACTCCATATAACAAAAACACACTGGACGGTCTCTGGCAGCACTTATTTGGAGACATGTGCAAGGTCACCGAATGCCAGTATTGTATCAGTTTGCCTATCGATGACACTTATTTTATCATATTTTTATTTAATATAATGTTTTTAAAATGAAGATCCACATAGAGGTAACCTTTGGATTAATAATCTCTTTTTGGAAAATATAAAATCATGCACACTTAATTCTCGTGAAAAAAAAAGGCTTATCGAATCTGCTTACAAAAAAAAGTAACAGTATCACACCAAAAAAAAATTATTTTATAACATTAGATTTAATAAATAAAAGAACTGACTGTATGTAAATATGTGTATTGACATCAGTCCTCGAAATATTTTTCCCATTTTTACCGGGCCGCGGATGTGAAAAGGTTGAATAACACTGATTTAATGCAGTAAGACAGATTTTCATCGTTTAGCAAAAAATGTCTTAGAAATTCAAGTTTTGAGTTAATTGATGTCGCAAATTCGTGTCATTCACACACAATTTGACAACTTGTCAAAATATCATAAAAATAATAACTCGTTGGAAAAAAAGTATTGCTTTTGCATTTCTGCATTATCAAGTGGTGTCAATAAAACCTTTTGTGTATTAGAATTAAAGAATAATAACTTAACACAAGGGTCCAACGACAGCAGGGGGATACTCCAGCATGTTAATTCACATGTGACTGCAAGTAACTTTAACTTTTATAATACCATAGAGCCGATAAATTGGCATTCATAGAATCATCAAAAATACCCTGAGCCGATATTTCGGCTTTTCTAAACGCCTTAAGTATAATTTAACAAATTTTAAATGCATTTTGATTATTTCAGTCACTTTTTTCAAAAAAAAAAATTGTTAATGTACAGTTTTTTATATAAATTAAAACGTAAGTGGTTATAGTGGAATAGGTAAAATATGAAAATATGTTATGTCTGAAAAGAAAAAACAAATACTATTTTATGTCTCATTTATATTCATATTTTTAATTTTTGTAAGTAGGATTATTTTATAAACTAAGAATAAATCAATACTAATATTTCTAATTAAAATTAAAAAGAAATTAGCGAAATTTTATATTTTTTTATCCGTTAGCCTGAATTTAAAAAAAGTTGATATTTCCTAGGGTATTTTTGAACAATCTATTCATACATTGAAGGGTACTAAGGGGTTAACATTTTTTTTAGGTTATCCCTTTATCTGATAAACAATATAATATAAGAAAATGTAATACGATCCCGCTTTATACTTTGATTTCCTCAATGATCTCATTCTACTAGAGAGCCGAGGTAGACGAAGCTATCATCGTGTCCAACTTATTTACATTTTCAAATTTGTTAAAGCAATGTTATTTTTGTTGTTGTAGAATCGTCGACTTTTTGATAACGAGACATCCGAGGGCAGACTATTCGCTGATGGCGAACTAGCAAATGTTCCCTGCAGCTTCCTTCGCGTCGTATCTTTATTTACATTTCGAAAGAAATGAATATATTATGTTTGCTTACTGATACTTGCTATCTCGATCTGATCTCGCGAAATATTGTTATTACAGTAAAACCCCCATTTACGCGGAAGTCGGGACTGGGTTATTGGGAATAGCGTAATTGAGGGAATGAATCTCATACAAAATTAAGGGTGACGTTTTTTATCGTGAAAAATGCAAAACTGCCAAAACCAAGAATAAATGAAAAAAATATATCTTGGCGAAATATTTAGTTACTGTGTGTACAGCAACGGCAATGGAATGCGAGGTAGCGTAATTGAGGGTTCCACTGTATAGTGAATTTTAACAATAACCATTAAATCTCAAAGTTTCTTACTTTATAATCAATTAGTTCCTCTTCCAAGATGCAATACATTTTGTGTGAATGTAATGAAATGACCCGCTTCAGCTCTTTCCTGCATATTATGTATGTTGGATTTTATCTGTTTGTAAAGAAAACTTCCTCAATGTGTTGTGTGGACGACCTTTATGTTACTATTGAGATTCTGTTCGTAGATAAATAAGGACGAAATCGAATGCATAGCCTTTTCTACGATTTTCTATTTCTTTCTTGAATTTATTTACACAGCAAGTGGTAAAACAATCTTTCCAGTTGTTTTATCATTTATATAATTAGTATTGTCGTACAATATGTTTACAAAGAATCGCAAGAGCCAAAAAAAAAACTCGAAGGCCGCTCAGGCTTTCGAAACCTCCCGCACATATTTTGGGTGCATACGCCCCCTAGTTGTGCCAATGCCTTTCAATTGAATTATACTTATAATATATTCAATTAATTATTTTCAACATATGGATCGTGTCATCAATCGTGTGACATAGGGACCTTTTCAATACTGTGATATAAAATACAATGCATACTCACGCTATTTTTCTTCTTATCGAAAATTATACGTAATTGACACACATAATATAATTGTTTTGACGGCTTCGTCGAAATAAAATGTTTAATATAAGTAAACTAAATACTGCCCGATGTACTGTGCCTGAATTAATACATAAGTTCATAAAAAATAATATTTGTAAATATAAGCAAAAGACAATTGAATGATTTCCAATACTTTTGACTTGCGATCAAAACTGACTTTGTTTAATTATCATCAGCGAGACTTATCAATTCTGACTGAAAAGGATATGTTTCATGCGTAGCGTGAAAGTCAATACTTTGAAAAATACAAAAAATAAATTTTTGATTTAACTATTGCATATTATGTTGCAACGGTTTGATAACGTTTTTATGATGTAACAATAATTCCTCTATTGAATAAAATATTTTTTTTTATTCATCTTCCAAAACAGAATTTGTCATTGGCATAAATCATGCATTTTTTCTGTTACATCATAATACGAGTCACTATCACTTGTTTTTTTTATTGCGGTTTTAAATGCGATTATTTTGCGGTATTGTCTAAGATTATACATATTCTAATCAACCATTTTTTGTGTTGTTATCTGTAATATAATGTTTCATATTAATATGCCGACAATCGATAGGAATATAAATTGTTTTGTTTTAAAGTTTAAAGATATATTAAACTCATCTTCATGCAAGGCGGGTACTTATTGTAGCAATGAGAATGTCGGAATATTAGTTTTTATCTTATCTACGATAACATAATAAACAATGGCATGTGACATATTCCTATCATAGGGAGATTTTAAGTAATTTATTGACTTTCGAGTGTTGGAAAACTGAATCAACTTTACACTTAAGCAATATATTTTTTTTATTTAATTTACTCTCAATATATTATTATTATTGAAAAATTGTTTTATGTCCTTATTGCAATATTTGTATAAAATATATTTAAGCAAGAAACAGCTTTAAACTGTAGTGTGAATCTTTTTATAAGAAATATATATATTTATACACTATCAACTAAAACGTGTTCTCAAATAAAACTGACAGTGTGAGTCTCTCTCCTCGGAAATCGGAAGATGTCGAAAAGGCAAATACCAGATTATAATTATAACTGAGGAATGTAATGTATGGCAACATGTCGATTTGTGTTGATCCAACATTCTTTATAATTATAATTTAAGACATCGACTGAGGGTGCTTGATGGAATTTCAATATCAAATCTTCAGGTATTCGAGCACACGAATGCCTCAAGATGCCGAAAGGCGAAACCCGGG
This sequence comes from Himalopsyche phryganea, assembly GCA_022494535.1. NCBI lineage: Eukaryota > Metazoa > Arthropoda > Insecta > Trichoptera > Rhyacophilidae > Himalopsyche > Himalopsyche phryganea. The sequence goes on from JAGVSL010000071.1 coordinate 2,921,689, forward strand.
TCGTTAGTGACAAAATATATGGAAGTGTACAAAATCTCAAACTTTATAATTATGTAAAAACCAAATTACTTTCAATATACTCATTACTTCTGATATTGTAGAAATGAAACGCCATTTGAAAATACAACATTTATAGGAAATTAATGAAATAGGAAAATACATAATTATTTTTTTATAATAATAATCATAAAATCAACATTTTAAGATAATTTTATAGTTGAAATATCAATGGTATTTTAATTTTCCACAAATAATTTATATTACATTACAAGAATGAAACAAACTTCATATAACATTGTCAATCTTTAACATACAGCCGTACAAACTCAACAGGACTAAGATATTTTTTACCATGCCTGCTTCCAATGTGGAGCATATGGCATCCTAAATGGTCAATTTTTTTCATGTAAAACAAAAGCGTCCTTGTTTTTTCGATATCAGGAAGCAACAAAATTTAATTACGAATTCTTAAATATGTAATTACTAACCTTTTGTAGACACTACTGATTATTTTATACAGGAATATCAATTAAATGGAAAGCCATTGTCTTCCCCTCAACAACCTTTTGGGTGTTAAACCAAAACCTGTATTTTTTGCAATTATGAATTTCAATATTGAGGACCAATTTTGCAACAATTCTATAAGGCATAGGTTAGTAAAATTCCAAATAAATGAATTGCCAATTTTATTGTGATGGCTATATTTTATCGTTATACTTTGAGAGGTGATTAATCAGAAATCAGGAATATTATTACTAAGGTGATTTCGAAATACAACATTAATTTTTGATTAACACTGAACGAATTGTATTCATACTGTAGACATTTAAGTGTAACTAGCCATTTAGAACCTGTGATAGGAAAATCTGTAATTAGAGTAGATGACGGTTATGAATTTATAAAATAAAGTTATCAAAATGTTTTCAATCAATTACCAGAGCAGCTACATCTACACAAATTAAGCCATAATTTTTCTTTTGCTGTCAGCTAATTTCAATCAAGCAAAATAATGGGTCAATAGACAACATTAACAAAGACCAGAGGCGTCGGCGTCCTCGACACTTTAAGGGCAGTAAACAAAATTATCTTTCTGGAGATATAATCTTTTAAATCATCATTCATCAGGTGTAGCAAAAATCTGATGACTTTTTTCTCTGTCGAGCAGTTAATTTACATAATATATAGAGCATAGGTATATGCAATCAGGTCTAGATTTTTGTAGCAATAAACTCTTACGAAAGGCGTTTATTAGTTTAATCATATCCTGGATTATTAAAAGTAAATAATAAGCCATAGGGTTGTATTGTATTTTATTAAGACAAAATAATATTTGGGTAAAGCTTTTTCACTAGACCTTTGAGAATTCGTACAATAGTTAATATTATCTATGTTATGAAATTAAAACTTCATCCACGCTTGGATGTACAGAAAGATCGTCATCAAAGGAAAGACGAAATGATAAGATATAAATTTCTTTCACAACTTATATAACTGGAGTGACAATAAAGTTTTCGTTAGAATAAAGACAAAGGTAATTTATATCAACATAATTATATTCAGCTCTATTATCAACCAAATGTAAAATTGTTGAAAACATTAGGCAGTCCAACAAAATAATCATTAATGCCTAGACTTAAGTAAAAAAACATTTCTTTTGGGTTTTTGACACCTGATTTAAGCCAAAGTTTACTGAGTGAGGCAGATTGAATATGAAGGTTTTTGTTATTTTTATGAAAAAAACATTTCACAGTCCGACATATGCAAGATTTGATGGTTATAAATAAATTGGAAGATTTGACGATACGTAGATTTTTTAAATATTTGGCACACACGAGCCAATATAAAGTTGTTCCACTCCTTCACTGGTAATTTCTGGCGGAGATAAAATATTTTACAAAGCCATTAAATCGAAAACAAAATAAATATATTTATTTTATTGATTTCATGCATTGGGTAAAAAATTCAGCCAGTCGATATAAACTATAATGTAGAGCAAATCATTTTGTATTGCTGTGGCAAGAGCTAAAACTCAGTTTTGTGTGTCAAATTAATATTGGTTTACATTATTATTTAGGGCCGGTGCATTTTTTGTAGTATGATCTTCATAGAACCAATATATTAAAACGGCACATTGTAAAAATGATAGATCTTGGGGTCTTTATCCAACATTTTGCCATAGAAACAATGCATTTTTACATAACTACTTGAAGCAAAATTATAGTAAAACTAATAAAAAGAAAGCTAGGTTATCTTAACTTAATATGGCAATGCTGCCAATACTAAATGCGGGCATTCACAGAATACATAATGCCATTTGGACTGAAGAAAGTTAAACTTGACAAAAGCTGTACTAAAAAATATATTGACAAGGTCTATGAAGCTGAGCAAATTTATTTAAATATTAATGGATTCTTAAAGATATATCAAGATCGCTTACTGGATATACTGCTTCTTGTCTACTTTGTCCACAAGTCTTAACAGCAATATAAACATTGTATGCTGCTGAAAATAGTTGGTGGAATGAGTGGCGGAGGTAGAAAATTAGGGAACAATCTTAATTCAGGTCACTCATCAGTAAAAGTGACAAAATAAGTCACTCGAGGAGTCGACAATCTTTAGGAATGTGATGGGTTGTATGCAATATTTTCAGGCAAAAAGATTCGAATGGATATTCTACAAAGCACAAATCAAACAAGAATAGAAATGTAGATAATGAAACATAACCCACATTCGATTCAAAGCCAAACAGACGAGGACGTAAAGTGAATAAAAAGACTAGACGCCTCAATTGGGTAAGCAGTCAATATTTAAGAGGTTCCTGACGAAACTCAATATCTGAATAATGAATTAATTAAATTCAACCTGTGGTTAATTTAGTTCACATTAAAACAATTCGATGTCGGTATATAATAACGCAATATGGATGATGAAAACATGTGCAGTTCTGGAATTAAAAACTCAGAATAGTGTTCCAATCGAGATGAAAGAACCTTAAACCTTCTTATTTTCTTATCTCATTCTATAAAAAGTGTTTATATGACTTTATATTACCACTTCAACGACATAGATTACTTTGATAATTAAAATTAGGCTTGAAACGGAGGATCAACATGTCAAGTAAAGTAAGAATTTAAAGAAAATAGTAATGGAATTTGGCTTTGATTTTTTTTACATTTCTTCGGCACGGTTATATTAATTATTTAAAACAATGTGTTTTCCCTTTAAAGCTAATAGGAATGGGGCATTTTTTTTACATTCTTAAAAATAATAAAAGACACTTAACATTAATAAGATCTATGAATAATAATTATCTTAATGTCATGATTTGCCAAGCTGTCGACAAAAAATAAATCTTATTTTATACGACAGTTTTGCAATACTTAAAAAGAGCATCTCAATACTAATGTACTATTTAATTCAAAACGTTCAAAGGCTGGTTATGGGATAAGCAAGTATTATATTTAGCTACGCGGTGATGCATCATTTTCGGCATGAGTCACCTTAGAAATAAAAAAAGAATTATGGGTAGGAAAGATAGATATTGGTAACATATTCCATAAATACATAGAAGTCGTCAAAATATGAGAATCTGGAAGAATTGAAAGTTGACACATTAAGAGTGATTAATGAAGTGTCCATTTATTGAAAGAAAGTAAGATAGACAATGCTCATAGAATAAATTATGTTGCTATAGATTGCTCGATTGCCATTTCAACAGTAAAATAACTGCATCAATGATCCATTTAATTTTACGAATAGTGAACATATATTTATTAAATTGTCATTGACAGAATAAAAATAACTATTGGATGAGGATTGTCTTTACGAAATTAACAGTTTCTTCGCCGATAGAAGTTGCCTTAATAGCAGATTTGCAATTTTGTAAATAACATATTTCCTAACGAGCATTTGAACAATTGAGAATGAATTCACAGTAATTTAAAAGAATCTTAAGTACTTTAAATAAGGAATAACAGAAATTATACAATAGTGTGAAACAAACATAATATAAAAGAATGCGTACAATAGTACCTCACTATATGACATTTCGCTATTATGGCGCTTTCGTTAGAACACTAACACGTCACTTAGTTGCTTTTTGAAGTTGAAAAGGGTAGTAATAAGCTACAATTGAAAGACTAAGAACCATCGCATTTTGTACGAGCAAGGTAGTACTGTACGGCTATCCTTGGATTATATTATCAGAAGTGCACCGGCTATTTAAATGGCAACATCACATTTCTAATGAGAATATTACATTATTAAAAGACCATTTTCAGGTATCCGGTGCACCACGAGGTAATATAAAACTTGCAATCTTACATTTTTTTTTAACATATGCAATATTTATAACGAGAATCCTAGTGACTAAAGTATTTAAATATACAACTAGAAACATCATATTGACTGTGTTTTAATACAAAAGGTGGTCAATTTAATTGGAACCGTAGCGCATTTATGCTGTAGATATAAGCTGCTTTCATTTGCGATTTCAAATTTTGAAGCAATTTACGTTTAAAAAATGTTTCTTATTAGTATAAAATTAAAATCGATAACTTTAATATAAAATTAAACTTCCACAAAGTTACCACCGAATCCATAGAAAAAAATCGATAACTTTGTTATTTCGGTGTTAACATGTACGGTCTACTAGTCTACAAACGAAACCAGTTTAATAATTAAGTTATCAATTTAAATTTTATATTAACAATGAATCATTGTTTTATGCAGCACTGATTGGTTTCCACCAATCGTAACGTTGTATTATTATATCATGAATACTAACTGCGAAGGCCCAAAAAGTGATTGATATAATAGTCAATACGAAATATATTTAACAATTAATTCAGCCGAAGTAAGTAATTTTTACATTAAAAAACAATAAAAAATATATATTGTATCACATATGAATTAAATTAGAATTCAGTGTTAACCAAAATGGACGTGAAGTAAATGGAGTTTGCTTTCATACATCGCGAAATCTCAAGTCTGCCAAAGCCACCGGTTTCTAAATTCCATGAATATTTTGAAAAGATAAAATTTAAAGAAACATTTCATTTTTATCGATAATGAATAAAGGCAAGTATGCGATGAAGGTAGCAAATTAATACTGTATAGTAATTAAGTGTTTTTGTGAGAAAGGTTTCCACATAACAAAAATAATAATTTCACAAATTTTATTACAAGACTGAATGTAGAAAGGTATAGCAATCTAAAATATTGGGAAACCGTGTCACGTGTATTTTTATTCAAAGGCATGGACGTCTGCAACGTTTTCATCTCGCTTTTCGTTTCGCTCTCGCTACGCCCCGTTTTTAGGATAGAATGGGTGTGAGGGAAATTCTCTTCTCTATATGATACTGAAAATGGGGCATAAAGAGAACTACTGGTCCTTTCTAAACCAATTTTTCTATCTTTGCCTTCATGCTGAAACTTAACTACAATACTCCATAATACTAATAATTTATCCAAGATTCTCTGCGGTCTCTTGTCAGTATCTTGCTTCCAACTTAAATTACTGTTGTTAAATATATCCTATGGATAGTTATCAGCCATCAGATCTGTCAGAATACCAGAAATGGATCAGAAAAGACGTTCTTCTTGATACAGAGCTTCTTTTCTCCCTAAATACATATTTTCCCCGAGCATCAATTTTTTATGAATTTTGTGTAACGTTTGTAAAGTTGTCTATAGGTATAGCATTTATGTATAACACAACATCCTAGCATTGAATATAAACTGAAACCGGTCAAACTGAAATTAGAAATGTTATATTAATAATTGACTACAGGAGCAATTCAGGAAATACAGAATTAAGGCCTGAAATATTAAAATCATGACACTAGTTGAATAACAACTTAAACTCATTTCGGCAGTGGCAAAACCACTATTTACGCAAATTATACTTGTTTAAAAAGCTCTATGATGTACAGACATTTTCAGATACAGCATTCGCCTTTGTCGTACCAAAATCAAAAATTTAGGCGGTCAGAAATAATTAAGCTAAACATTGGCATTTAGAGCCAGAGGGTACATCATCTCATCATTCGGTAAAACATCACAATAATTGAGCAAACTCAAGTCGGTATGACAACAAAAATAAAATATATTCTTAAACATAAGTTGTGTGAACCCGATTGACAGGATAACACGCAGATCGTAAAATGATAGTATACAAACAATAACAGAACAGAGTGTATGAAAAACAATGAGTGTAGTCATTAAAGTCATCCACATAATGAAAGGCAAATGATTAAGTTTATGGTGTTCACCACATCTCTTCTTGATCGTTAGCGGTCGAGGTCTGGGGTTCGGCTTCCAAGTTCTGAAATAAATTATAAATATTGGAATCAATTATGGTAACCGTCATCCCTTTTCTATCAGTGGATATGCAAGTAAATATTTTTCAGTCTGGAAAAGTTTTAATTCTTAGATGATAAAATGAAAGTCATTCCTTAGTTCTCTTGAATTGAAACCTTGTAAGTAATAGTGGATAGGTTACATAGCCAATGCATTCTATTGTCATACCTAGATATCTTCTAAATAGAAAGGATGAAATGTTACTAACCCTAACATCCTCTCCGCCGAAGTTGTTCCTCCTGTTGCCACCGCCGCCTCCCGAGAATCCTCCTCCGCCCGTCAGGAAATCGGGAACTGGCTGCTCTGCCTGTTTAAGAATGCGGGCGAGTTCAGAGGAGACTCCTGCATCGAGTTCAGGATCGTAGAAGGAGGTGGCTTTTCCGCGGTTACCCACTCTGCCAGTTCGCCCGATGCGATGTACGTACTCGTCAATTGACTTTGGCAGGTCATAATTGATTACGTGAGCCACGCCTTTTATATCTGAAACATGTAATTAATACATTGGTACATACATTATCAACATAATGGTACATAATCTCCGGTTTAACACAGTTTTAAATATATGAAGGGAAGAAAGGGGAACGTCATCAATTTTGTGAAATTGAGGTTTGGATGTCATCTGGTAGTTAATTTTGCATATTTTATTATGCTATATAAGTGTATATAACATGAATGCATTAGAGCAGAGAGGGAGATAGAATTAAAATAATGTTTAATAATTTCATATAGGTATGAAATATATTTAGAAAGTATTTTTGTATTATTACTCATACAAATAAACGTTATTAATTTTCTTGGTTTGGGAGTTTCATTACAACAGAGCAAGAAAGGGAAATGTCACAAAACATTCCCCTTTGTCACCAGTACCCATCAATTTTCGATTGGCAGATTTGAAAATATATTTAAAAATTTAAGCATTCCTGTAATATCAGTTCTTTGTGTGCATAGACAAAATCATATATATGAAATTGGTTACAAATGGTTATAAGAATATTGAATGACATTAAGCATTACTAACGAAAGCGAAAGAGACAGTGGATTGCGACAGTTCAATTTAAATTTGTGAGCTCGAATGCCTGAAGATGCCGAAAGGCGAAACCCGGGTCGTTAGTGACAAAATACATGGAAGTGTACAAAATCTCAATAATCCAAATTTGATATTGAAATTCCATCAAGCAGCCTCAGTCTTAAATTAGTCCAATTTAAGTTATTTCTGATTTTGGAACCCTTATCTCTTTGATTTGGTTTTAGACGGTTGACTGTTTGTTGTGCAAGAAACTTTCGTAATTATCAGTATTAAAGAAATTCATTTTCCTGTAATTTTTTATAAAAATCAGGCTTTTTTCGGGCTGAGGAAAATAAACCTATACTAGGAGCAGGTAATTTAATCAAATTTTGGCTCGTGCGCACCTTTACTATTGATTACGGACTCATTGAAATTCGATAAATGCCAGGTGCAAATGGCGTTGATAGTATTTAAAATTAATAGATTTACTATTGAATCACAATAATTACTTGTGAAGGTACTTTAATAAAGAATCGTTCTGTAAATATGTGTCCAACAGACCTAATCCTCTGGCGGCAACGGCAGTAGCAACTAGTATGTCACACTTTCCACTTTTGAAATTGGCGAGGGCCTCTTCTCTCTCTCTCTGAAGTCTATCACCGTGGATGGAAGTCGTGGGAAACTTATTTTGTTCCGATAGGAGTGCAGCAATGAAGTCTGCATTGCGCTTTGTCTCCACAAACACCAGAGTGCGCTTTGTACCTAGTGAAAACAAAAATAATATTTATTGATTGAAGAGTGAAGGGTGATAAATCTCTTAACCCCTGCTGTGCCCATATTATCAGTCAACAGGTTAAGTGAGGAGAACTAATTGCAGTTTTGTTAAAAAAGAGTAATATTTTTCATAGCAATATCCATTAACAAGTAAGATTCATTAAGTTTCTAATCTTATTTTGTTTTCAATATCTGTTATGGATATTGTTGACTTGTCTGTATTCACAATAATATGACCACTGTCAAAAAATTTAAACTGAATGTCTGGAAATTTTGTTCAGGTGGTCCATCTTCTTTGGTGTTGGTATGCAGTCATCGTCTTCTATATTTTGTGTTGCAGTGTGATCAAAAAAGAGAATATTTTAACCAAGGATCAACAAAGACATATCCAAATGTCATCAATGTTAAGCGTTACTCTGCAATCGCTGACGTAACATCAATAAAAAAAAATGTAATTTGCATTAAACTATTTTTACTGATATGTTTTAATATATTTTAAAGCACACATACCTTCTTCACCCAATATCTCAACGAGCTTATCTCTCTTCTGAAATTTAGCGACTTCATGCACCATCTGTTCGACATCTGCGCACGCTCCTCCCACAACACCCACGGCGATGAAAATATATTGATGTAAAAATTTGCGAGCCAATTGTTGGATATCTTCGGGGAAAGTTGCCGAGAACATCAATGTTATGCGTTCACCCTAGAAATAATTAAATATTGTTAAAAAAATTACAGTAGCTTAGGTTCTACAATATAACAGAATGAACATTTGAACATAACGAACAAACTTGCCAAACTATGTCAACAATACTGATATACAATCAAAGCGTGGTAGGTAGGTTATTGTGGGCTCCCACTCAGAGTCCCGCATTTCTAGTCAATCAGTAAACATTCCATGCAATTTCGAGCAATCGATGCAGGAAAAAGAATCAAGTCGCAATACATTGAGGTTTAATCCGTTGAAAGAAATTACGTCAAAAACTTCTTTAAGTTCTACAATAAATCCCTGAAGAAATAGGAATTTTAATATTTAAATATACAATATAAATTGTGGTATATGTACAAAAGTAGCACAAAGGCCCCGATCCTATGTGTTTTTAAGTAAGAGACCTATACTTTGTTCCATGTGTTGGTAACTTAGAGATACATAAACACTAACAAATTTGCAGTGTTTGCAAATTTCATCAAAAGGTCAATGACACTTCAAATTAAAGAAGGTTGCTTTAATTATATCCATGAACAATTCTGTGCAATTTTATATCTATTCAAGCCTCCATAAAAGATATTGAAATAGAACACATAAAAAAACAACAAAAAATAATCTTATAATATATTTTTACAGTTTTCTACTGAAGGCATTGAAGCGGTCAATATATTGATTTTTAAGAGGGCATTGTGTCCAGTTTTACACAATACTCTTGCTATGATGTAGTTGTTCTTAAGTAATTAACAGTGCATTTTTCTCACACAATCAAATTCTGTGCACTTACAGTGGGCGTCATGGTTGGGTGAGATATCATTTTGTCAACGTCGTTCATGAAGCCCATGTCCAGCATTCGATCGGCTTCATCCAACACCACAAATCTGACTGACTCAAAACTGATGCGCTTCCTGTCGACAAAGTCGTGAAGTCTTCCAGGTGTAGCGACCAGGATGTGACAGCCACGCTGCAAAAGAAAAAAGGTTGTGTGAACATTTGCCTTAGTCTTCCATTCAAGTTGTCTAACTAAAGTAAATAGCAAACAATGAAACTAGGATAGGATAAAATAACAAAGTATTTAGTTCTACAAAATTTTTTATCAGGTAGTTGATAGCTATTTCGGCTTTACGCCATCGTCAGATCTATACTTAAACTTATTTTTTGATTATATACTGTTTAGATGATTAATGTAATGTAGCTTTAAATGATATAATCACCTCAATCTTGTTATAAAAATACACATATTTTCAGATAAGAAAATCGTTAACAACACCATTAGTTGTAAGTACATGTGACAACAAGTAACATGGACAACTTTTGAGCTTCCAAGAAACATTTTCTTATTTATCAAAATCTAAAATTGCAAAAGAATTGGTCAGCTACGTTTACAGAAACTCAAATCATCATTTTCCAAGAGCCCCTTGAAAAAACAATTTATGTGGGAAAGTCACAAAGATATGGGGGAAGATGGGGGAAAATGATGCAAAATGTGATGAATACTCAGTATCCTGGGAAATCTTTTGCCATGAAATGAAATTTTTGTTTATAGCTAAACTACTGGCTTATTATTTCTCTATTTCAATAATTTTTAGCTCTCCACATCACGTTTAATATTTCAGAGATTATTAAAAATACTTATTAACATTATGATTATTAATTGAACTAAAAAAAGTTCACAGCCTTAACAGCTGAGGGTACGTAATGCTGCATTCATTTATATAGGAAATATGTTACACCTGTTACTACTTTGCAATTACAAATCAATGCTTTACTAGCTTAATTAGGAATGCTCAGTTGATAATGCTTACGATGAGCGAATTTGATCCTGATCATTATAAACATGCGGAAGTAGTACAAACAGATTGTGTTTTATTTTTAAAATATAATTAGGAATGATAAAAATGATCAAACTCACCCCCAGTTGGCTAGCCTGGTGGCCAACAGCTGTTCCACCGTAAGCTACGCATGTTTTAATGATGGATCCGTGAGCAAACTTTCTCGCTTCGTTGTAGATCTGAATGGTGAGCTCTCGAGTGGGCGAGATGATGACTGCATGCGGTTGACAGCATCCGTTTGATTGAACGACGCAATCTTTTGGGTCCGCCAACAATGCATTGATGATTGGTAGTAAGAAAGCAGCCTGTTAAATTAAACAGTCAAATGAATACATATGTAATATCTAAATAAGTGCCTCGACATAGGTTATAAATGAATAAAAGGACAAACTCGTAATGGTATGAATGTAGTTAAGAACTGACATAATTTAACCAAGATATCTCCAAAACATGGAAGCTACTTCTTAACCTTTCCGAGAGTAAATGAATTAGTTTTAGACTTATTGGTCCTAACTATATGAGTCATGATAGCAAAAAGGATTAAAAACTATTAAAAAAAATCATGATTTAACAACTTTATCGTAAAAAAACTGTTCAATTAATCCAGGACTTACAAATCATTGGTTGTCATGAAAACACACAAAATATGTATTTAAAAACTATTTTTTTCACAACACATTTTTCACACGGTGGGTAAGTTCCACTAAAAACCGTGTAAAAAACGGTTCTGGTCCATTTTGAAGGCGTCAATTTTACACTACACAAACGTACGGATTTACCATAGACGATTATGACATTGCAGCTAAAATAAATATTTATTTCGTTATTATTTAAAAATAAAAATACTCATATTATTACAGATGATAAAATGCTTTTTTTAATTAAGCAAGGAAATGTGTTAAATAAACATTTATTTAGCCAAAAAAATTTTGTTTGAAAGTTTTGATTTTTATAAGGTATTGTTTGAAAATTACAGTAGGTACTTTCAGACTCAATAATAAACTGATGGTAGACACAATAATAAATATATTTTATTACATAATATAACAATAATTTAATGTTGCTCGGTGTTTACAAACTTTGTAATGTAAATATGTGGAAATAAGAGGATGAAATAAAATGTTGTATAACTGAAAACTTCGATATTTTATCTAATTATATTGGAGTTCCACCAAGTAAATGCCAATTCAATCGATAATTATATAATCAATATTGAAGTAAAGCGTTAAAAGTTAGTCAGATGTCTGTAACTGTACGTCTTTGATAATTGAATATTTTTTTATGAAATTTGGTTTTTTTTTATAGTAACAAAGCTGGGCCAACGAAATCCATTCAATGCAATTCTTGGAGATATAACCGCATTCTATCCATTTTCATACGCAAGAAAAGTAAGATATTACGGGCGCTCGAAAATCCATATTGTTACGTATATAACAAAACACAAAAAATCAAATATTCCAACAAAAAACACAATATAATAACTATAAAACCTTCGAAATCATAAAAACTTCTATAAACCGCGAGAAAAGTAAAGTATTGCTTGCGCTCGAAAATCCATAGTTTACAATATATGAAACTGTTTGAACTTGTTTGTGTGACGTCATAGCAGTATCAAGTGACTTACGAAAAAGTTAAATATCGACGAATATGAAGTCATAAACTGTTTTTAAATATTTTATAAAGGTTGAAAAGGTACTTACAATTAGCCACAAATGGAATTGCAATACATTTTCGAGCCTATAATTATACACGGACAATCATTGACGTCCATAGACTTTCACGGAAATTCCACGCGGACGATCTATATCGTCCATACTCTCTTAAAGGTTAAGATTAAAAATGTGTCGTGAGCTACTTATACATTCGTCTACATAATCATTTCACCTATAGTCAATGTGTTATACAACATCAAATAAATAAGGCTAGTAAATTTCCGGTAAAGATGAAAAGCATGCTATAATTCAAAGTGTTAATGTCAAAAAACACTATCTACAAAAGTGCAACATTACAGGAGAGTCACAGAACGATTTTTAGTATCTCGTAATGTATCATAGTAGATGTTTATTTAAAGCCAAATGTTCATAATGTGTATTGTACATTTTATTTCTCTTGTGAAAAGAACACCAACAGCTTATACAATCTTTTTTATTTAACATTATGTAATTAACGTTAAGCTTTACTGATGATTTAGGAAGAAACTAGAAAAGGTTGACGCAACTTTGTTTGAATATCATGTAGACGAGAATGTAAAATAACATTATCAAAGAAAAAGGCTCATTTTATTAGATAACGTTGTTTGATTTTAAGCCCTCGAATTAAGTATTTAAAACAAATTCGTAAGTATGCAAAAATCATATTCAAGAAGACATTCACATTATAATTGCAATTCGCTTTACATTTCATTGAAATTTAGTTTTTGAAATATATCATTTCCTAAACCAATATTGCGAATAAAAAACCTTACTATTCATGATAAAATGTTACCGTTTTTCCTGAGCCTGTTTGAGCGCATGCCATGAGATCTCTCCCTTGCATGATGATTGGCAAGGCGTACTTTTGAATTGGCGTCGGAACCTTGTAAGTTGACTTGACTATGTTGTCCAGGACGTGTGGACGCAGCCCCGCCGATGAGAAACTCTGGACGGGTTTGGGAGCATTTTCACCAGATACCTAATACAAGTAAGAACATTTCACTAAAATTTCTACAATCTCGCTGTTAAAATAAGCTCAAAAGCTAAAATTTAGAAAGTCGTTTTCAGTAATTTTTACTATGTAAAGTAGAAAACCATAGAATGTCACAAGTATAATTCATCTTTTCTATTTCATATGCCACTCAGTTACTTTCTCGCAATGATTTGGTTTCTAAAACTTAAGAGTAGCATATTACAATTCTAATTCTGTTCATAAAACAAAGTAACTCTGCCTGTTATATTTATTAATAAAATAGTTAACAAAAAATTATTAAGAACATGAGAGTAAGCGCAACATGGAAGCTTCCAGAGCATATATTGTTGAGAATAAAGGAGTGTAATTGTTAGAATCCAGCTCAGTATAATGTTGGCAATGGCTCAGTTAAAATAGGGTATCACTAATGACTATTCCACTATAGGATGACTTTCCATTTATGACTAAACATGTTCGAAGAGTTTTTCTTAAAGAGGCATTTTTTAAAAATATATTAAACATTGGGGGGGGGGGTACTGTTGAAATCCAAGTGGTTTATTCTTGTGAGAAGTGCGAGTAAATTTCTTTGCGTCAGTGTATCCAAGGTCTTCTGCATTACAATCAGTATCAATGGTATAATTTCGTTTACCTTTGTGGGATGGCACGGCGTTGAATAACTTTATTGTGGAGAAGGGGACAATAAGTTCAATATGGTTAAGAAGCACTACTTTATAAGGAATTTTAATAAAATTACCTGAACTACGATGTTGTCATATTTTGCAAAGTTTATTCCGGACGTAATGCTAGCTCCGAACATTTCTCCCTCATCTTCTGTTGGCTCGGGAGGGATATATATTTCACGGGGCTTTTCAGGGGCATCGCCATTTTCTATGGGGAAATATATATTAAATTACACATTACACAGGGGTGATGGAGGGCATTATTATCAGCGTAAAAGCGGCAATAATTTACAACTACATGTAAAAAACATTCTTTACATTAGTTACTTAATTTTTCAATGAATTGAAAACTGGTTTTTGTATTTAGCCCTTTTTTGTAATTTTGAATATTTTTACTATTACTACACATAAAACATTTTTCAATCAATCTGGGAAGAATATTACTTATTATTTCAAGTAGTAGATATTTTTTTAAATTCCAATGCATTAATTTAACGCATATTTAAAAACGTAATCGAAATAAATTTGGATTATTGAGATTTTGTACACTTCCATGTATTTTGTCACTAACGACCCGGGTTTCGCCTTTCGGCATCTTCAGGCATTCGAGCACACGAATGGACTCGAACTGACAGACGAAAACGAATAGAAGGTAAGATATTATACGTCTGAGAGCCACACTGATACCTAAGTTAAAATTTCTAGAATTGCCTTAATCCTTATTTTGTAAACACCACATTTACAGAGTGGCGAATTGTCGCTTTCCAACTTCTTATGGAATTACCAGTGATTTTACAATTATAATAGCATTGTGGGTTTCGACGGGATGCAATTCGACGAAAGGGTAAATATATACAATCATTCCACGCTTAGTGACATCTGTTAGGTGTTTCAACGTATAGGATATAATAACGGAGAATTAGGAAGGTTCAGCTGCTCATTCAGAATTGGCAAGGAATTTAACTGGGCTCTATTGATTTCCAAAATTTCTTGATAAAATAATTTATGATCCCCCATGTTTTTATGCAACAATTTAACCCCATCATCCGCATTAAACGTATGGTTCTCCATTAGCAAGTGATTTGCGAATGTCGAAGTTTCTTTTTTTAATCTAAAGGCAGCTAAATGTTCTGATACCCTTATATCTAATGTACATGTGATTTTACCCACATAGAAATGTTGGCAATCACTGCATTGTAATTTATAAATACCAGATTTGTTTTTAAAATGGACTCTATCTTTATTGTTAATAAGTAATTTGCCTAGAGAATTTTTGCAATAGAACGCCGGTCTGACACTATCAGCGAGTTGTTTTTTAATTTTAAAGCTTGTGCAACCTAAATAACTAATTCTATGCCAGATTCTAGGGTGGTCTATGTCTTTAGACAAGTTCCCGAAATATAGCATCTTTTCTGCTAATTTATGTTGTTTTTTTATAAATCTAATTTAGTTATAAATGAGGAAACACCTATAAAATTTTTTGATAGTTGTAAATTTGTCCAACGTCAATTTAAAAAAAGACGAGCAGAGCCTTTTATCAAAAGGTCTTAAATATGGTCCGCCTTTGCCAAATAGAAAATCGGATTATGAAAACCTTGCTATAGATTTAGAAATTGCATTATATAAAGATTTAACCAGCAAACATATTTGTTCTCGCATCCTTAAGAAAGATTACTTAAACAGCAACAAAAATTACAATAAGTTTAATGAGGAATTGGCTACTCTTAAAAATATTAAAACTAAAATTAAAGATAATGATATCATTGTCACAAAGGCGGACAATAGAAATTTAATAATAATGAATAATCAAAATGTTAGATGTAAGAAAGTTGGTGTTTTAATTTAACGATTCCTAATTTTCTTTTATGCTTAAAGAATAATTATTACAAATAAACTTACTTTGTGAGGTTTTTTGTTTTTATTTGGGTGCGGACAAAATTTTTTCGCTCACTTTAGCTACAGATTTGTTTCCGAATATTAACCTTTTTACAAAATTCTTTTGTTCGTTTGACACAAATAATAAAAATAATGGGACTACAAAATCACTTATTATATCTGGAGAAAAACAAATTACAATAATGGGACTAGATAATAGATGACACAATGCGCCGCTATACTGCTCAAGGGGTTAATTTAGAAATATAGTGAAATTATGATGTAATCGGGGTGTTTTTATTTTATTTCAAAAGTTAACTATGTCAGTAATGATTCCCTTGAAAATCAAACGGCTTTATAAAAATAGATCTTATGGAAGCTATGCTACTAGTACTTCAAATGCATACCCTTGCCATGGCCTCTTTCTCCTCGATCTCCCCTTTCTCCATTATCGCCGCCGTAGCCTCCTCGTCCTCCTCTATCACCATTGTCACCGCCATAGCCTCCTCTATCTCCCCTGTCACCGTTATCGCCACCGTAGCCTCCTCGACCACCCCTTCCTCCTCTGTCACCGCCACGGCCTCCGCGACCTCCCCGGCCTCCTCCGCGACCATCTCTGCCACCTAGAGGATAAAATAGTAATAATTTAAGATAATTTAAGACATCGACTGAGAGTGCTTGATGGAATTTCAATATCAAGTTTCAATTATTGAGTTTTTGTACACTTCCATGTATTTTGTTACTAAAGGCCCAGGTTTCACCTTTCAGCATCTTCAGGCATTCGAGCACACGAATGGACTCAACCGAAACCCGGGTCGTTAGTGACAAAATACATGGAAGTGTACAAAAACTCAATAATTCAAACGTAAATAGTAATATATAAATTTTAACAAAAATTTACTTCTACAGATTTAAAAGCAAAATTTAACGAGTTAAAATAAAAATGAATATAATGGCTTTATACCTCTCCCACCTCTATATCCCCCAGGCTTCCTTTCGTCATTTGCAGAATCTGAAATAAAAGTTCATAGTAAACATGAATTTCCACAAATTTAGCGCCGAATCCATCAAAAATACATTTACTCATTTAACATGACATCGTTCCACATTCGATTTATCTGATGTGATGTGGCAAAAAGTACTTTTCGAGATAGTCGAAAAAAACAAAACAGGTAGAAATTTTCAAATTATTTATTTTAAATTGATTAAATCAATTATGATTTTACTATTTACACAATTTTTAATAATATTCATTATTTTAGTAGAAAACGATTAGGTAAAATGGTATTTCCCGTATTTTATGCACATATTACATATTCCTATGCATTGAATTTTGCACATGAGACTTGTTCAATATTGATTTATTTCCTTCGGTATTATCAGTAATCTTTCTATATTATATCATTATTTAGAATGTAAATTGCCGCCATTCCGCTAGGGATGGAGTCCAAAGCTTTTATTTCCTCTACATTTGTCACCTTTTTCATGCAGGTACTTTTCTAAGGTTCACGTTGCAAATCCCATTCATTTGCAATCTCGTCAATCAGATCAATCTACTATTATCTAGGACTCCCCCTTTCACATTTCTCCCTAACTCCCACTGTAAACATTCTTAGTCATTCTTTCATCATCCATTCCTTGAAGATGGTTGAACCACTTCATGACACTCTTTTAAACTTCTACATTCTATATTATACCACATTTATTCACCATTCACTCATTTCTATGTTACTTAATTTATTTGAATTCAATTCATTCAATTTATTGTACATAAAAAACTAATTACCTCTTAAATATACTGGTCATGTATAAAGTTAATCAGGAAGATTAACTTGCACGTTCAAAATCAATCAACTATTTGTAACCGTGCCCTAATTATCTCAAGAATAACTTGATGAAATAATTTATGATCCTCTTATGATTTAGATACCGATCTTGGAATAATCGTTGATTTCTCAAGCAATTAAAATAATTTAATTCTTACAATATTATTTATGCCATCTTATACTCATCATCAAAAGCCCTCACAAAATCAGTAGGTATTTCAATGTTATGATCTTTTCCAATTTCCTTTTAATGATAATTGATTCTTTAAGACCGCATGGAATTGCAAAAACTTACCACTGATTTTGTTTATTTATTACCACTGTTTGTAATTGTTTATGCAATTATTCTGAAAATTAATGTTGGACATTGTTAATATTAAGTCAGTATTAAAATTAATTCTGATCTCTATCAATATAGTGCCTAAAAAACGATAAGCACTATTTACCAACTCTCGGTTCGAGTTCATCTGTTCACTTGAATGCCTGAAAATGGTGAAAGGTGAAACCTGGGTTGTTGACTGACAAAACTTATTTGAAGTGATTAAAATTTTAATTATTGAAATTTCGCCATAATTTTGTTTTTATCCATCATTTTTAAATGAGACATTCTAGACCAGTGTTCTCCAACCGGTGGTCCGCCGCTCAATGCTGGGCCGCAAACAGTATGCCGAATTTCAAGCAATTCGCCATGCAAAAATATTAAATATAGGATTTTTTTCACCTGCACGTTTACTTGTTTTTTTAGTTATTGTTAAATAATAATTGTAGGATGATGCGAAACGACGGTCACTGGTTTTCTCAAAATCGACAGTCATAAATCTTCTCAGGTACACTCAGGGAGAACGGAAATATTTGCTCTTGGATAGTGAACCCAGACGCAAAACCCTATCTAAATATATTTCCAAGAATTTCATATGTATATTTGTTATGTCCACCGCCGTATTATTTCTCAGCAACCATTACTGCGACCAATCTCCGGATAAAAAAAAAGGTGCAAATATATGAATTGTAATTATTTACCATTGTCCCCAGCGTTGAACGGCGTATAGCCACGGCCCCCTTGAAAGCTCAGCCCTGAATCAATTCCATTTATGCCATTTGTAGCGACGGCTGACTGAAAATGAGGAACATATTTCGTTAACAAGGATGCATTCAAAATGTTGCAAAATTATTGATGTTCCATCTCTAAATATGATAAAGTATCACATAATAAATAGATTTTCTGCCTTTTCCATTTTATTAAAATTGAGTTCTACGAAGTAACAACCAATTAAATCAATGCATGAAAGATTCCACTCAGTGCTTCAAATCAATAACTGCACAATACCATTATTCAAATTTAGATTTTGGACATGGGTGTTTCAATTCTCCTAGGTTGACCTTGAGTGATTTAAAATTTCAAAATATTTAGGGCATTGGCAATGAGTTGGAATGCTACAATTTTCTAATTAGTGTTAAAAATAAGCATTTCAAATATTAAAAAAAATATGTCATCAATTATGCTCTTTTGCACAGGATAAACGATATTGTCAGATAAACAAATCAAATAACTGTTTAAAAAAATGCTAATGAAAAACTAATGGATATTATAGGCTGAACGCTGCCATTTCTTTCCTAGTGTGAATTTAGTAAGTAAATAAATGTATTAATTTTACAGAATGCAGGATTGTAAAAAGATAAAACACATATGTTTGCGTACAAGCGTTGTACCAGAGGACAACACCTAAATATCACAAAAAGCAGTAATAATAAAATGAACCTTTTTCAATGATGCATGTAACAAAGCTTAAAAAAAATTAAGAGATTATCAGGGTTGCTATGCTAAAGAATATAGCAGATTTATTTAAACTTTCACAAGTTCTCAGAATAAAATTGAAAAAACAGATCAGCCTATAATTTAGGCAAGCGCTTGTCACTCTTTCTCAGACAAAAATTTCTTTCCTGCCCCTTCCATGAATTCTTTCAGATATGACTTATTGAGGAGGTGGAGTTTGCTAGTAATGAAAATAGTATCGATGGAATTGGTATTTACTTTGGTAGAATTCGATTGTAATAAGGTAAAAATATAAAAGAATTTATTTCTATGTGAATTATAGGATTTAGTTGAGAGCTGTTTTGGTTTCACACCATCGTCAGAACCAGGGACGGCTGTTGTAAAGGAGCAAAGGGTGCAATGCACTCCAATAAGTACCATCAAAATATTCTATTAATATACGATATTCAAATATAATAATTATACCAATTCACTAATTTTAAATTTTCCTCGTGTTTCCCATAGAAAAATATTGCAGGAAACGATGATCAATAAACACGACTAGCAAACGTATTCTGCGTCGATTCAGAATACGCATAAAAGTCAGTCGATGACGCGCTAGGAGCATAAATTCTTTTGCACTCCTTAGACGTCTGAAATGTTCTATGTATTTTGACATATTTGTGACGTTTCACCAGTATGAACTACGCGCTGGGTGCATTTTGTATGGACTGTTTTTTGCGGACCCTTGAGCAGCGATCCCCCTGGCGGAAATTCCCGAAGGTACCCGAAAGCGATTTGACGTTTGAGTTTACAAGCCTGTAACAGAGCAGTGGAACAAGCGTAGCAAGCTCATTTAATTTCATAATTACTGTACGCTCTTCAATAAGAATAATATTTACCTACCATTATAACTTTTGGAGTGATGAATACAATTTATAAAATTATAACTATGATCGTGTATAATACCGAGTAGATATAATTGAATATTTAAAATAGGATAGTTTCGAGTTTTTTACCTGGCTGGCCTTACCTATTCCATAATATTCAACTGTGTATCTGGTTCAGTTTCGTAATACACCTTCCTCTAATATTTTTTTTTTCAATGTTGAATTCTACAAATTACTTTCACCAAAAAATACTTATGCGAAAAATTTCCGGTTTAATACAGAATTATTCCAATTGCAGACATTAATATGGTAACCTTAACATACGATTTCATCGAGGAATTTAAACTTAAATTGAACTAACTGTCTTATACAGCAGAGAAGATTTTTACGACGTCGTTGGAGCCCTGTCTATACTTCAACTCTTCACGAATAAAAAATACATGTAGTATTTAGCTAAACCGTTAAGCCATTACAAATAATTTATACAATATCGATGACTTCCATCGAAAGTGAGTGCTACTTCTAAAATTTAAAAAGGATCAATTCATTTTGAGAAATATCATGACTAAAGACAGACAAGGTTTCCCAAACTATCATCCGCGACAACCTGGAATGGTTGTATATGCTGCTAGGGCTGCAACAAATTTAGACATACTCAAATTCATATTGATATTACCTACCCAAAAAAAAAGAAAAATGTGGTCCGTCGAAATTAATCCGCAGGAAAGGTTTGGGAAACCCTGGTGAAGAGAAACAGTTGATATCGCCAATATCAGACTTATATTTTCGTACATGTCTGATAGTACTTTCAAAATCCAATATGTGGAGGATGGATTTCTTACATAAATATGTGAATCTATTTTTGCACTCCCTAATATTCCTGTCACCGGCCGCCACTGGTCAGAACTATATTACTATGTCAAAATACTTCTTCTAAATTATATAATACATCTTGCCAGAATTATGGAAAAAGAACTTCATACCCTGTATTATTCGAATATATTTGAAAACAATAAGGTTTTAATATTTATAATTGGTAGCTAGGTTTATAAAGAAGTAAAAAAAAAAATGACTAGGAATAAAAAGTAACTTACCTCGCCAGAATCATCCCAATCGTCGCACATCTTCTGTAAAAACAAAAAAAAATATATTACAGACTAACAATCTATTGTAGGCACAATTTGTTTGGAACAGTCAACTCAACGGTCTACCTATACTACCTTTGTAAGCACAGTTGTGGTATGCACTTTACATTTTATTGTTTTTTGACTGATAATAAAAGATTATTTGATATGAAGTATTTCAGCAGCTTTGGTATCAACTAATAATCAATGACCGCAACATCTGAAGTGCCTGGCAATTATAATCAAGGAGCAGAGTGAAAGGCAGACGATTAGCGGCAAAAACGTATATAATGATGATCATTTCCAAGAGCAGTGTTTGTTGTTATTAATTCATCATAAAGACCTGTGAAGATGAACTGCTTTCGAGATATCGAGTGATTGCCGACAATCACATCTCCGATTCTATTCTTAAATAATACCTATGCATACAAATAATAACCATGAAGAACTTAAATAGTGCAACGATTTTCATTGAACAAATTTCTATGTTGTCACAAATTTATTACCGATAATTTTTTATTAGTTTGTAATAATAGAAAGTGTTAAGAATATCCACAAATAAATTAGCATTCAATAGTACTAAAAAAAAACTTAAATCTTACAAACATACATTGCATGTTTTATATTTTAGAAACAATGATTGATCCATCAATAATAATTCTTGAAGTTTTTGACCTGAGATATCTATTTCTATTAATAATTTGTTTTCTTCGAAAATACTGCAGAAAATTGAGTGTGGTAAATTTTGAGATAATGGTGCGAATTTTGATTTTGGAATTGCATTGTGGGTACCTACCTAAAATTATGACGAATAAAAATAATGACCTCGAAGGATCGTTTTATCTGAAATATACAAAGACATTCATTCTCATCTGAAATTACGTCATTAGGAATAAACATATTTAATCATAGAACAACACAATAACCATATCAACTCAGACGAGTCCATTATTTATTGCCGGTTATTGGAGAAATAATTTAATTTTAACATATAGGTATTGATTACTCCAACGGCCCAAAAATATGCGTAAAAATAATGCAGCACTCAATTGTGACAATAATATATTCAACAAAGAACAGCAAACACTACCTGTATGAACAAATGCACAACAAAAGCGTTTATAAACGATTTTTGATAATATTTTGGTCACTGACAGTGTTTTGAAATACGACATTGACGGTTTATATTACAGAATGACTATTTCCGGGATATAACACAAGCATACAAAGGCATCCAGATAAATTTTATGCAATGAAATACATCAAAATTGAATTGATCTATTATTACGACGTGACTGTAAATTCCGTCCAAGAAAAATAAAAACACCAACACCTAGCCTCCCTTACTAACCGCACGTGTATGGGGCATTAAACAAATTCGTTCGCGGTCATTGATTTCACGGGATTGGTAAAGATAATTATTGAACAATAAATACCTGAGTTACGTCTTGAATGAATTCGGAATTTATGTAATCGCGGAAAGTGTGTAGACACAGAAAACCGGTGGGTACACAAAGGAATTTTCTTCCCGCTCAATTCTAATTTTTGACGAGCACCACCGCGTGTAAGTAAGTTACTTTCAGTACTGCCAACTTTTGGCAACTTAATATTTTTTTTACAATGTTATATATACATAGTTGTTTTTATTTTTATAGTGCTATGTTTTTATAGGGAAAAAATATTCAACACAAAATAAGTCATGTGGATACCTATGATGAGAGTGCAGAAAAATGTTTTTTTTAAATATAAAACTGTTCATTTGTCACTTGTTAGTTCAACGAAAACAAACTTAAAAAAAGTATAAAAAACAATTATTTCATAAATTATTTTTCTCTACCTAATTAATATGCACAGTAGCTTTTTTTTAAACCATATCCGCTCCCTATTCGGAGCATATGGCCATCACGCGGTTCCTCCAAGCTTCTCTGTCCCTCGCCAGCCTCCTCGCCTCCTCCCAGGTCATCCCAGAGTCCCGTAGCTCCGCCGAATACATCCTATGGATGGTCATCAGCGGCCTTCCAGGACGACGGAATCCACCTGGTTGGTAGAAGAGACATGCAGAATTCAGGCTCCCTTGGGGCATCCGCAGCACGTGTCCAAGCCAGGTCCATCGTCGCTTTTTTATTTTGGACGTAATAAGAGGCTGGTCCGTCTGCTCTCTTACCTCCGAGTTCCTGACAAAATCAAACCACCGTACCCCTAGTATTCGCCGCAAGCATCTGTTTTCAAAGCACAGTATACGGTTACCTTGTGCCTTGGTGAGGTGCCATGACTCGCAACCGTAAAGCAACACCGTCAGGATGCATGCGTTAAATAAGTGGCACTTGGTTCTGACCGAGTACAACCGTAAGTCCCAGACTTTCCGCATTGAGTTAAAAGTTGCTCCAGCTATCCCTAATCAGATTGCGAGCTCTTTACGTGGATTGCCATCTCCCGTGATGTGTACCCCCAAGTACCTAAAGCCGTCGACTCTCTCGATGTCTTGCCCCGCGCTCGTCAGAGGGTAGTCTGGGTCTGGACAGAAACTGTTGCGGAGCACATTGGTTTTACTCACATTGACTTTGAGACCAATGCGATACGAGTTGCTCTGCAGCCTGTCCATTGTTTCCTGAATACCCTCGACAGATGTGTCAAATATGACAGCGTCATCAGCATACTCGAGGTTGCATAGCCTCAGATTGGGGGCAACGGCTAGACCTCGGTCGGGTGGAATTGACTTCCTCAGGATGAAGTCGAAGATTATTATAAAGAGGAACGGAGCCAGAACACAGCCCTGTCTGACCCCGGTTGAGACCCCAAACCATTCTGTCGTTACGTCGCCGATTCTGACACAGCATTCACTGACCTCGTGCATGCATTTGATGATGGCGGTAATCTTGGTTGGGATTCCGTCCCATAGGGAAGGCCGGTGCGGACTATCAAAGGCCTTCTCGTAATCAACGAAGCAACACACCAGCGAGCTGTTGAATTCGTTGCTTTGCTGGAGAAGGCATCTGAGATTATGAATCTGGTCCGCACAGGATCGGCCAGGTAAGAAACCGGCCTGGTTTTCCCTGAGGATAAACATTACTGGAATCCTTATTCTAGCCAAGACTATCTGCGCCAAAACCTTGCCAGGCACGCTGAGCAGCGTTATGCCCCGGTAATTGTCGCAGCAGAGTGGGTCACCTTTTTTGTGAATGGTGATGACCTCACCGTTTACCCAGTCCCTCGGACAGCGCTCCTGCTCCCACACCTTACTGATAAGTAGGTGCAAGGGCTGCAAGAGTGCCTCCAGGCCGTACTTGAGAAACTCTGGGTGTATACCGTCCACGCCAGGCGCTTTCCCATTCTTTAACCGCTGCACAGCTGAGGTGATCTCAGCGTGCGTCGGTGCATGGTCGTGAATGTTTGGCGCTCGGGGGATATCTACAAGTGTGGCTTCGCTGGGTATGTCAAAGGGGTTCGAGGGAGGAGAACGGTTTAGCAACCCGCAGAAATGATCTCTCCAAATCTTTCTAATACGCTCCGCGCTTGACTCTATTGCCCCGCTGGGACTACGGATGGGCCCGGGGGTCGGTGGTCGTCTACCGCAAATTTCGCGTGTGATTCTGAATAGTTTTCTTGTATCATTTCTGCGAGCTGCCGCCTCAGCTGCTTCAATCTGGTTGTCCATGAATCGGCGTTTATCGAGTCGCACAGATTTTTTTACTATCTTATCTTGGTACCGATAGTCTGTCCGGCGGTCCTCGATCCGGTCTGGGTCTGTCTCACTGTCCCTCGATGCTTTAAACCTCGCTCTTTCTTCAATTTTCCCCCACGTGTCATCGGACATCCACTTTGGCTGCCCACTCCTGACTCCTAGCACCTCATGAGCGGCTAACGCAACTGCATCTTTGATGCTGGACCATTCCGATTCGATGGTGTCGCGTCGGGGTTTTTCCCCGTCATGCACACAGTTGGTGACGTTCTTTCTCACAGCGACGTCGAAATTCAGCCGAATTCGAGGAAATTGCAGTCTCTCGACGTCGATCCTCTTTCGAGTCGGGGGCCGTACTGTACGTCTGAGTCTGAGACGGATTTTGCCGACAAGCAGCTCATGATCGCTGTATATGTCGGCACCCCTATAGGTTCGAACATCGAGAAGTTCCCTTCGGTGAGTCGCGCTGTAGAGAAAGTGGTCAATTTGTGCTTTTGTGCAACCATCAGGAGAAGTCCACGTGTATTTGTGGATGTCTCTGTGGCGGAAGATTGTACCGCCAACGGCGAGCTCATTCATAGTTGCAAACTCGATGAGTCTCTCACCGTTGTCGTTGGCTTCACCGAGGCCATGCCTTCCCATCACTGTGGGGCCAAGCAAAGGATCCGTTCCCACTCTCGCATTGAGGTCCCCCATTACGATCACGCGGTCTCTACGGTGGATTGTGGAGATGGCCGCGTGGAGAAAGTGTCCTTTGCCTGTGTGTCGGCTTCCTCGGTAGGCGCATGGCACTGAAGGACAGTTACCGAGCTATCAGTCGTCCTGAAGGTGGCTCGTATTAGTCGTTCTGAGATGGGTTCCCATTTGACAAGGCAGCGGGCTGCCTTCCCCGACATCAATACTGCCACCCCTTGGCGATAGTATTGCTCCTGACCTGAATATAAAATTGTGAATCCGCCCTCCAACAACTTTTTCCCTGTGCCTTTCCAACGCACCTCGCTCAGCCCTAAAACATCAAGCTTATAGGTTTGCATGATGCGAGTGGCGTGTAGGTCCTTTCCTGGGGTACGCATAGTACGCACATTGAATGCGCCTATGTTCATAAAGTAGTTGTTGGAGAGTATCATGTCCTTTTCGTTGCTGGGTCGTCCATTAGCGGGCCTAAGCGTCCGAGGCTTTTGCGTTGATGGTGTCGTAATCTGTTCATTTAAGAAGACCGGGTGATTAGCCATGCGCTTCCGAGGCCTGAGTCACAAGGGCCCTATAGGTTGGCTCAACCCGGTTTTTCTGTCAGGATTTTCTGCCGGAAGGTTCGCCTTTTGCCCACTGCCATTAGCTACAGCCAAAGTTGCATTGCCCGATGGTCGCCACGGAGAGGCCAGCAGATGGACTTGCTGGATTGAACATTTCTCATCATTTACTATGTGCACATCCACTGACATCGATGTGCTCACATGGGATCCACCAACTATTGACCACCATTAGCTTATCAGAATATATCAGTATGTGTTCTGAATGTAATTTATGTAGAAAAAATAATTAATTATATTGTTTCACAACCCTAAATTCAATTTTCAAAATGTATGCAATCGTCATTAAAATAAGAATAATACCGCTTAAAATATTTTGACAATGCAAAAATACACAAAAACGATGAAAGTAAATGGTTTATAGTATTTAATAAGTTAGCAGCAGATGTTGTGAATATTATTCTACCTTATTGCTGTTATAATGTAATAGTGATAAGGAATTACTCGGATATTTTTAAAAATAGGCGGTATAACCTCGAGCCAGCGTTATTTCGCCTGCATGTTTATATCGGTGAAATCAATAAATTAGAATGTAAATCGATAATATTTACCATTTTGAATATCTGCAGTTTAGTGTAACTAACATTATAAACCACACAAAAATAAATGCGTATTACTAAAAGTACAGTGAACACGAATTACGCAATTCACCGTAAGAAAAACAGGCGGAATAACCCCGTCTAACCATACTCTCAAAAGTTGATACCCATTTATATTATAACTATTAATATTCATTTTGTTTGTCAGGAAGTAGGTACCTAAGTGATACAATTTTATAAAGTTGAGCTCTATTGAGACCTCGTAATTAATGGAATTTTAATTTAACACATTATTAGCCTTGGTGCATGTATGGCGTATGATATGCCTTGTCTATGTTTTTATAGTATATTCTTTACGGTTTTTATATGACGTCTCTTTATAGTTGATTACGATAAACAGAAATTAAAATGAAACCTTTACATGCTGTAACTCATATTATTATTATCACAGAGTAGATAAATAAACCTTCTTGTTTAATATATTTGACAGGTTTCACGGAAAATGCCTAAGAGGTATTGCAGAAATCCTGTACATTTCTATCCATTTTGGTGTGTGTAATATCTTTGGCGATAAGCAAATAAAGGTTTGTTATCTATTATTATATCGTGTTTGTTTTTAATTTATAAATGATTCTGTGAAATGTTTATAAACAAGTAAACTTTCAGATGTAAATTAAAGTGCAAAATCTTGCTGAATTATATCCAATGGTTTACTATAAATGTAAATATTTTAATATGATTATGAACCTGAACGGCACACTATTGTTTTGGTAAATATGCTTTATAACACGCTACTCTGTTTCTCCACGAATATTTGCAATGTAAAACAATTTCTTTTCGAAATTTAATTACAAATAGAAACATGTCAAATTATCATATTCATAATAATCAGGGAAACCGATAATTTACGTATACTATGAACACAATATCAGTATGAAAAAGTCACATATAATAATATCACGGTTACACATGGAACATTTTAGACGAAACCATAGTGTGATAT
This sequence comes from Himalopsyche phryganea, assembly GCA_022494535.1. Taxonomy (NCBI): domain Eukaryota; kingdom Metazoa; phylum Arthropoda; class Insecta; order Trichoptera; family Rhyacophilidae; genus Himalopsyche; species Himalopsyche phryganea. Next base: position 2,949,713 of record JAGVSL010000071.1, read on the forward strand.
TTGAAAAATGATGGTGAAATTCTTTGTATTTCGCATAATTTATCAGTTTTATTTATTCAAATGTTTGTTTTTTGCCAAATTCCTATCCGCAATTAAATTCTCTACAGTACGGGATTGTTTTTAGCAGCAATAAATAATTTTTCGGGCAGAAAAAGAGTAGCATGTTGTAAAACATATTTACCATTGTTCTAAGTACCATTGTTTTACAATTTTTAGGGCATCCTTGTGTCGGTATTTTTTATAATTATAAAAACTTATAACAATTCTTATTTTGTTTTTAAGGAATGGATTAGACAAGAATTAAGTGAAAGCTTTTTGAAATCAGGGAAAAATGGCGGATGTGACTTTTCATATTTACATCGCTACGCAGGAAAAGCCTCTCAATGTGAGCGGGACTTCAGATATGGTGGCTGAAGACCTATGCAATATAGTGTGCAGGAAGTTGATGATAGCTCCAATAGCTAAAATACTATTCACTTTGCGTGTGCATAATAAAACAATATTCTTACCACCAAATAAAAAACTGGAAAAGAATACCAGTTTGGATTTTCGAATTCGTTTCCTGGTAAGTTGAAAAATATATATGCATTAATATTGATTAATTTCAGTTTCACATAAGGCAAATTTTAATTCCATATCCAAGCGTCACTCAAACTCGACAAAAAACTACGATTGGATACCATAGAGCAGTTCAAAATAAATAGAGTGACCTAGTCAATGATCGAACCAATAACATGTGTAATCCCTTTAACCCTATTAAGGTGAGTATCGTAACCAAATCCAACGACGTTAACCAATCGATCATGAATATTTTTATTGTTAAAGCACAAAAAAATACGTAAACATTTTTTTTTGTCAGTAAGCCTTTCAAATTTGTGTGTCAATTGTGGGAATTTTAAAATCTAAATTCAGTTACCTATCTATTCATTATTACAATATTATATTCATAGATATAATTTAAGACATATTCAGTGTAAAAATCTATATCTATTTGATTCTCTTTCTGGAATCATCATCAATAGTACCACACACTCACAGATGAATTTAATAAAGATCTAGGCCCATATTGGAATTAAAGCTTGCCTCTAGATAGATCTATGAATATAAAATTTGAATTATTGAGATTTTGTACACTTCCATGTATTTTGTCACTAACGACTCGGGTTTCGCCTTTCGGCATCTTCAGTCATTCGCGCGCACGAGTCAGTTCAAGTCTATTCGTGCGCTCGAATGCCTGAAGATGCCGAAAGGTGAAATCCGGGTCGTTAGTGACAAAATACATGGAAGTGTACAAAATCTTAATATTCCAAATTTTAAAAAAAAAGTTCAATTTTTTGTTTTCAGTAGGGAATTTCAACACCTACAATTCAATATATATTTCAATATTGAATTCCATAAAACTAAATATATAAAAATCAATTTTAAATTACAGCTTTAGTATCAAAAGCGGCCAAGTCAGTGAGATCCGATTAGATTGCAGCATTTGAATCAGCTGATTGAACATCATTTAGTATTTTTTATGGAGTTATTCTTGCCTAACTGATTGTAAATTAAAAATTATCTCCTTCGGTTTTCATACTTAATAAGGCTAATTGCTACTAAAATGAAATGAAATAAAAAATTGTAGAATTTGTACTAAAAATAGTGTTTCATTGTTATCTAAAATTGTATTGTAAGGTTAACTTAATGGAAAGCAATAACACTAGATAACAAGTTAATATCTTATTCGATATTTTTTCAATTCATTATTAATCAATTTACTATACCATCATGGTTGATAACTGATAATTGCATTAATACTATATTTCATACAAACATTATATTTTAAATTCATTTTAGTTTCAAAAGCGGCCAAGTCAGCACTTCAGTGTCAAACACATCCATGTCATTATTTAAAATTATTTTCCGAAGAAACTGAGCTTTGTGTGAATTTAAGTTTTTTAATATTATTTATTATATAGAGAAACTTTAAAGATGGAATAAAAACGTAATATGTCGTGAAAAAGTGATCAAATAAACTTTCGGCTCTCCTGAACAAAAAAGTGAAACTGACTTGGCCGTGTTTGATATTAAACGCCTGATATATATTATGTGAGAAAATCTCACGCTGTTTTTTTAATATTATTATTATTGCATGCCATACTGTTTGAATCAACGGCAACATAACTATTCAGTTTTCTTTGACCCTATCACCTAAATGAAGACGTGGCTTTATCCAGCTGGCTTGCTCCATGGTGAAACAATTCATCATGACCTAGTTTTATGACATGGGTGCTTTTAAAACTGCCATTTAAGCTTGTCAATTGTCACCGAAAGCAATCAAACTTTATTTCAGATCCCCAGTCTTGTGCGTCTCAAGTCACTCGATATCCTAACCCACAATTACTATTTTCACCAAGTGAGGAACGATGTGTTGAATAACAAAATACCTGAAATTGTTTATACAAAACATAAGGATCAACTTCTTGGACTAGGTGTTACAGATATGTAAGTAAATATTTTTTTGCAGCTTGTAGATGATTAAAAATTCAGTCCCAGAAATCATCCACGTCTCGGTTAAATTCTAATAATGTTAAAACCTTCAGGCACATATACCTGAAACAGATTTTCAGTCCTAGGGACGGGTCATTTTTCTTTATTGAAATAACTGTAAAATTGATAATAGTTAATTTAATTTACATTTTGAGAGTCACTGGAATATTTTTTCAGTCTTAGGGAAGGATCATTTTTCTTTATAGAAATAACTGTAAAATTGATAACAGTTTTTATAGCATAATTTAATTTACACTTTGAGGTCACTAGAATAAATTTTCTCAGTTGGAATGAATAAGAGTGATCACATAAATTAAGAGGTAAATTATTTTTTTTTGTTTTGAAAAACAATTCTCAACCATTTCATATACAATTAAAATTGATAACTTAGTTATTCTGCTGGCTAATTCTCAATTAATTTCTGAAACTGGTAGTCAAGTTGAGGGGAGTGGACAGTGCAGTTTTTTTTCCCTGTATGCTCTGGTAAAACTACTGATATTTATTTTTGATAGATTTTATTAGATTAGGTTTGTTCTCACAAATACACAATGTCAAAAATTTTCATTCGTATCCTGGTTTTGTTCTATTGAACAACTGCGTTGCAACCGCTCAAAAACATTGGATGTGAAGTTATTGATTGAAATTCTTATCAGTAAACATGTTTTTCAGTTCACTATTTCAATGTCGGCGATTCTAACTTAATCAGTTTGAATCCGTCGGGGAAATGCATGAATTCGGATTTGACTTTTCATTGTTTATATTTGTAAAGATGGCAATAAGTTATCTTGCTCTAACCTTATGTATGGTGTTCTGTAAAATGTAATGTTTTAATTATCTCTTTTGATCAAAACAGGTACAGAGTGATGCAAGAACAGAACAAATCGTGTGATGACCTCGAGAAGGATTACAAACGCTATATTCCCCGAGAAGTTATGAAGAAGCATTCAATATTTACGAGGAAACCCATCCATAATACATTAGAAATAATGGCTAAAGCAAAATATACTGCAGAGTGAGTGACCAATAAGTTTTCTTGCTTGCTTGTCCGGACAATTAAGGTATTCAATATAGAGTAAGCTTGAATGTACGGGCATCTTTTAACTATTATCTTAGAGTTTTAATACAAGAGGCTACAAAAATGTTATATCTGTCTCAAAAAATATAAAGTGATATCATGTAAGCTTCTCTTTGACTGAAAAACAAATTCAGAATGATCACTGGATTCAATACAAAATTCACCTCAAACTGAAAACACAAACACCCATCAACATTCCACGTGCTCCACATTGAGAATGGATATAATTGAAAGAAAATGAGTTAAATACGGGTCTTGGGTTGGACATATCTGCGTTACACGCCTTCTATGCTAAATTTTATTTTGGAATTTTTTAGGTTCGTGATAGACAAATATTTACAACAGTTCAATCTCATGGCACCGAATTACTTAGCTGAAGAATATAAAGTGCAAATACAGAATAGCGATCATACTAATGATGCAGTTATTCATATTATGCCATTCCACGCCGAGCAGCCTGGACTTAGAAGTTACGAAATCATCAATGGGGTACCTACTTAAACTTCTTTATATCATTTATATTCATTTAAGGATAAAGTTTATATGATTGTCAGTCATCTATAAACTCTCAAACTTTAACTCTAAGGCAGTGCTCCTTAAGGGGGGGCATAAACGTCCTCTTGTGATTGTTTCTGTCAATCATTGTGAGATATGTGCGTTGATTTCTTTTCGTCAATTTATCTGGGATCTTCTGTATCAAATATTATAATCATAAAACATTTGAATGTTAACATTGCTGGCAATAAATACATGATGTCAAAGTAAATCCATTTATAAAATATAATGTGTTTTATCTGTATTTCTTATAAGACTAAATAATATGTAACAAAATAACCCTTTCCCCGTCAATTCTGTATATACGGGGTCGAGTGTTGGCCTGTTCAATCAGATGGATTGAACAGTTATTAATTTGAGAAAAATAATTGAAAATATTTATAAAACACTTGATATTGCTTTATTTAAGTGCTTTTTTTAATTTTGGGCATCGGGGGGATTTTCTGGTTATATGGGTGGGCGTATAAATTATGAGCAATTGGTTGTTCAATGTTGTTATATTATGAACACCATGTGTATTAATTTTTTGGTTTTTTTTTTACAGTGGAAACACTTGTGTACCATAGACGAGCTTTGTTTTATATCCATAAGAGAAGATGCCACTGTGGAAATTAGTAGAAAAAATGGTATTCCTGTCTATATACATTTTAGCGAATTATCTGAGATGCTTTCATTTGTCAGTATATGCGATGGTTACTATAGGTATGCAATATATTTTTTCAATCTTTTTGATTAATTCATTAATATTTTTTATTCTGAATGAGCAAAATGTAATATTTTACTGGCTGTTAAATGAAAACTTTTGAGCCTATTTTGAGATATTTTTTACAAAGCTGCAGCAGTTATCAGTGTAATAATTTGAAAATGAAAATTTAGCAGACACTATAAAATTATATTTTTTTTTCATTTGATTCTGTTTATGAATATTTTTTTATTTTTAGGTTAATGATAAAGTGGACTTTTAATTTATGTAGAGATATAACGTCACCTTCTTTGCAACAACTTCATAGCATGAAATGTCACGGACCTGTTGGGTAAATAGATGATACAAATTATTTTGCTATGTGTTTTATCAATGGCTGTATTTAATTGCTTATGGTTTTTTTTATACAAAATACTGAAAAATTTTCCAGGGGTGAATTTTCATATTTCAAGTTAGAAGAGAAGCGTGGAAATAAACCTGGCTGTTTTGTTTTAAGACAATGTGGAGTGGAGTATGACACATTTTATATCGACGCCTGCTCCAAAAGCAGGTAAAATTTATTTTATTTTATCCAATAGAATAAAATCTGTGTGTGAAAGGAAAAGGGCGTCAAGTCCAAAATTGTTACTTTTTAAGAGAGCCAAAACAAGATTTGCGTTTGTATGAAATTTGATGAAAAATGTGATGTTTCAACGTGAAATTTACTAATTCAACAGCATTGATTTGACTAATCCTTTCTCTTCTATGTGTACGCATTGTAGTTATTTTAGCATATTCAACTCATTTTTAAATTAATTTTTAAAACATGACACCCTTTTCCCTTCGCACACAGAAATAGTAATCCCGTGTTATCTGAGGGTGTTTTATTCCAACAACACACTGCACATAAGAAAATTTAAGAAAAAGGACATCAAAAATTGAGGTTTGGTCTTTAAACCCTTTGGTTATTACCCGACGGCCGGAAAAGGCTCAGCAGGGTAGAGACTCTCCGGAGGCATCCGCAGCAAGCGATCCATTCAATTCAATTATAAGCAAAAGCATCTATTCGTCAGATACCATGATTCAAAGTGAAAATCCAAACTTAACACCAATTGCTTCATGAAAACATATTTTATTTTGCAGTAATAAACCAGAAACTTATAAAATAGAAAAGAAGTTGCACAGTTCCTACAGAATAATTCTTGAAAAGTCAAAGCCGACGTACGAAAGCATGGCGCAGTTGATTGCCTCCTATAACAATCCTGATGACAAGATATTCTTGCAAGAATGTCTACCCCCATCTGAATATGGTAAATAGTACTTAAATAATGTTGTTAGTTATTCATTATCGATGTGCTCCAGTGTATCTTTTCTTATTTTGTTAATTCATTCAATTCTTAGTGTGAGGTGAGTTGTAATTGTTATATTAAAATTTTTCTCTCTAATACATATTCATTGTTTTGATAACTATAGTGCAATATAGGTCTGCGTTCGACCAAAAATACCTTCAAGATTGACTGGTCGATCGCATAATGATGACAAAAAAATAATAAATTGAACACTTCACGTTTAAATAAATCTAATCATCATTCCTCCTACGGTATGACCATGACCCTGTAACTGTACTCTCATTTTGAAGTATTCTCTGACATACTTCTTAACAACATTTTTGATGTTGAACCAGATCTATAAATAATGGTCGTTGTGTTCTTTCATTTCCATAAAACTTCCAATAGTAACATAAAATAAATACATGGTTTATATGGTAGACATAATGAAAAGTTTGACTTAATATTTTTGACTAACCACCACCACAGTTACCCCACTACCCTAATGTGGTTCTGATATTTTCTTTTAATTTTTTTGGATAGTTTTAATTTTAATTCTTATACAACAGATAAATCTCATTTGCTGCTTTGCGAACCATCCTTGCATGGAGTGGCGAGTCGTGTCGATCAAGATGACGTAGAGACAGCTCTGGCAGCGTGCCGCGGCCCACGCTGTATACATACCAAAGATTTGCTTGTCTACAAAGGTAATATTTTCATCATTCTTTTTAAAATATATAATATATAACCCAGCATCCGTGGATGATAGCAAACTGTCTTGATTCTTATCGTTTTTGAAACCCCCTACACCAAAACCTATTTGAGGTGAGTTTATTTTGACAATGAATAGAATAATATTTTTACATATTCCCACTTTTCTATTAGAGGTTTAACGCAAAGAGTATCATAATACAATATAAGAAATGATTATTTGAGAATAAAATGATTGGATTACACCTTATCGCTTTCAGATAATAAAGCGGACGGTTCACAAAAAGTGTCACTGATGTACCGAGCTTTGTGGCAAGTCGCTCCTGACAAAACATTAACAGTCGCTATGAAGATGTTGAAGCAAGAAAAATGTGACGAATATATGAAGGTTGGCTTTTTACTTATTTATCACCATTTCCACTGAGTACGAGAAGGGTCACCGTTCCGTCCATTACATGGAAAATTTATTCCAGATACTTGATTGAGTTTTGTTAATGTGATAATGAAGTTTGTTTGGCTTAAAGTTCCACATCGTCGTTTGAGTGCTTGATTGTTCAAACAGCAATTTCATAACTTTTCACTAGAGCATTTTTAGGTTGTTTTGGTTCTGTACTTTTATGGCGTATCATTGCCGTAACCTCTAATTTTGTACATAGTAACTTATTTAGCCATAATATACTTGAATAGCATATACGGATAGAAAAATTTAACACTGAACTCGTCAAAAATCGAATAACATGAAAATACCTAAAGAATGCTGTCAGAACAAATCAAGTACTCGGCCGATGACATGTTGCTTTGAATATTGTTTTGATATTTTAAGAAATACGGATATCCCGCGTAGATGATAATTCCACCATACGTGGTTGATATTGATAATGCTTCTCATTTGTCTGCAGGATTTCATTGGACATGCTGGTCAGTGGGCTTTCTTGCAGTCCACAGCTATAGTCAGATTGTTCGGAGTGACTTTGAGGTCCCCCGTTTCCATGATAATGGAATACATGCCTTACGGTCCTTTGGATGAATACTTAAGGTACTTTCGTTATAAAAAGTCATACTTTTATGTGGTATTTTTTGATTATTGAATTTTGCAGGGCTTTTTAACAGGAATTTGTCAAAAATGAGTAAAATTTCCTTATAATGCATATTTTTAGATGGCATTCATTGGTGAGCATATTTTTTCATTCATAGATATTTGACAAAATATTAATTTCCGGAATATAAGGATATGAAAAAACATCACTTGTCAATTATCCGGGATTGTGTTGAAAAATTAAAATATTGTTCTCATTCAAAATGGTGTCTCCTCAGTTGTTTGAGCGTCAAGATCCGGTAAACTATGCCTGCGAGAATGTTTTTTGTATTCTGAAAAATCGATAAACATAACAAATGGGGCTCTGTCAAAGCATTTCATATATATCTGTTATTGATCAATCAATTTTATTTTCAGTGAGAATAGAAAGTCCATACAGAAAGTGGAGCTTGTGGAAGCCGCTTCTTCGCTGGCGACGGCCCTGTGGCACCTTGCGGAGAATGAAATCGTCCACGGCTACATCAGGTGCCGGAAGATTATGGTAGCGTCTCATGACCAGTCGCACTTTTCCGTCAAACTCTCAGATCCAGGAATTCATTCAAAGTTTGATGAACAAGAGTTAGTATTCCAAATTTATTTATGATACTGTATTAATCTTTGGTGTTTTTTGGAAAAAACTTTACCCATCGACCCTAGAATTCTTTTTTAAAAATTATTTACATATTCAACTGATATTTTTGTAATGGTTTTTATTCTAAAATATAAGAATATTTACCAATTTTACTAAGGGTTTGGCACACCCGTCAATTGAGCACTTATTCGATGGATTCATGGATTAACACCGTACACTGAAATCACGAGTGACACTTGTGGTCATATTTACTGGACATATCTGGCAAACACAAGCTATATCTTATAAACACTAAATTAAATAGTTTAAAAATGGTTTGTTTCTGAAGAATTTATTCCCACTGCGAGTGGTCAAACAATACCATCAAAATTTCATCTTCTATAAAATCACTTGGTCGGGTCTTCACCCCAGTGGTCAACGCTCTTGGGCATTGGTCCCATTCAAAAAAGAAGCTTAGTGACTAAATAACAATTCTCGTAAAGACAGCTTCAGAAAATTAAGAGTAAATAGAAACATGTTATAAAAAAAATTATTGTTGCACATAACGTTAACTTCATTATTGCTATTTTCAGAATTCACTGGATACCTGTTGAATATTTTAATAATTTGGAACTGGCTCACATGTCGTCGCAGGCTGACGTTTGGGGGGCAGCTACGACGCTGTGGGAGATATTCTCATATGGTATTTCGCCCGCACGTATCAATCCTACCCTCACTAAGAAGGTCAGTTTGGATAAATTTACTACTGAATTAACAGAACTCTACTTAAACTTATTTTTGCTTAGCTATATCTACTGTTTAGAAGAGATAGACAATATCATGTCATCTCATGTATTCAAATACCGTAATGCTTATTTTAAAATTAAATCATTCATTGTATACAATCATGACAATAATCTCCTTAATGACAAAACAAATATTAACCCGTCACCCTTCTAAACAGTATATATAGCTAAGCAAAAATAAGTTTAAGTATAGTTCTGATGATGGCGTAAAGCCGAAATAGCTATCAACTACCTGATAAAAAATTTGTAGAACTAAATACTTTGTTATTTTATTCTATTATAATGAAGTTCTACCAAGTAAATGCCAATTCAATCAATAAGTTAATTAATTGTGTAGGAGAATTGTTTCCATTTGTTTTGATATCTCTTACCCGAATTTGGCCATTCTGTTACGAACATGTTTTTCAGTTTCTTAACTACCCGACATACAGCTTCGTGAATGGCTATGGCTTCCATGCCAGAATCCACCCGTCATATATGGCTGGAATTCCTAATACTTTTTTATGAATACGTATATACCAATACTGAAAACGACGCATACGGAGAGAACAATTTGTTAGTACTTTCCCCAGTCTTTTGTCTTTACCCACTTTAAAGAGTGATGTTGAGAAGCTTTCTCACTTACTTTAGTTCTCTTTTAATAGTCCCTTTTGAAATAGGATTGTATATGAATGTTTATAAAAAGATATATTTTTAATATCTCCCATATTACTCTCGATCCAGAGTTATTCCAGCGGTCATCGCCTGTATCTGCCAGAAAAATGCCCGCCTGAAATCTTTACGGTGATGCAGAGATGTTGGCTCGGAGATCCCCATCAAAGGATGAGACCTCAGGTCATGATGCGAGACATAAATCATTTACTCTATCAAGGTTCGTTAATCGGATGAATTTTCCTCAGGTTGCAATAACTGCAACCTCATTTGCTAGATGCGGAATTAAAACATTTCAAATTTTTAACATGCTTGTCATCAATAATGTTAATATGTTTTTAGTGTTTAATTCCCGGCGGACCCACACATATTCTTCAGTGATGCCGAAGGCCACCAAGTCTTTGAACGGATCGAGACTTGTCACCGGATCGGCTTGCAGCCTTCTTTCGACTCAGACAGGTAATCGTGAAAAAATATCAGTCTTATTAAACAAAGATATGATTTGAATAAATTCAACATAAGGAAAACTATTTTTATATTTTACATATAGTTCTGAATGTAGAAACATAGAACTTAAAGACCATAATAAGACCATACATCACTGAATTGAACATACATGATCGAGTCCACTGTTTGCCTATGTAACGATCTCTCGTTCTTCGGTGGCATGGTTCCGGATGTCACCGAACACCGTAGCTGAATTTATCACGAAAGCAAGCCAGAGGAATAATCAAGCGGGTCGGAATTCTCATTCATGAGATTTGGTCTTTTGGAAATACAGTTTCAATTTTTTCAAAGATGACAAAGATTTCTTTATATATATTTCAATAGATTGCCAATTGTGAAATCTTATAAGTCCTTCTCTCCGGTTAAATTGGATCTGTATTAATTTTGGGAATGTTATTTTTTCCAGGCGAGAGCAATTTGCTCTCTGCGAGTGATATAGAGAGGCACAGCATACGATCGACATCTTCCAGCTTTAGCGGCGGCCACACAACGGTCGCAGACTTCTCTGTAAGATTTATTTCTTTAATCGGTATTTGCATCTCTCAGCGGGGTGTTCCAAATTCATTTCAGATGCATCAAAGGTTTCACGACATCCGTTGTAGATAATTTCACTAATATGACGTAATTTTTGACAGTTGTTTGAAGATGAAAGAACACAATGAAGTCAATTTAATATTCAAGTGTCATGCAAAAAATCGACCCGGTGTGGAGCAAATCAATATATAGTTTAGAATGAATCAAAATAATTTCTATCTCATTCTCTTCATGAAATAAGACATTTTTTTCCTTTTGAGTAGTATAAGCCACTTTCAAATTATTGTCAAAATGATGTCACTTAGCCATGTGCAAGTCATGCTGACTCCTCAAGTTCACCCTCTTCAACCACTTCCCCTGCCCGTCATCTGCTCATTATACATGGGTTATAAATAATTGCAGGGTTGATTTGGTTTGATTGTTTAATGTATTCTAATGCGTGGAGCAAAGACAATATAGGCGGCCTAATATAGGGTAGAAGAATAAGTGATATTTCATTACAGCTTCGTGTAACTATCGATTTCATATTTCTTCAATCTTAAAATATATTTTATTATGTGGGATCACTTTATTTTTAGTAAAAGAATTTGTTTTTTGTGGAATAGATTTGTTATAAGTGAAAACTAATTTCATGAAAGTGAATACGATCTAAACAAAAGTGCATTTTATTGTAAGCCATTATAAATCACGCATCCTTTATACCTGAGATATTATTTCAAGTATTAATTTTTTTTTTAAATAAAACACAATTTGTTTTGTACTACTTCCACATGTTTATGATGATCAAGATTGGTTTCGATCATCGCAAGCATTATCAAATGAAATTTGGATTATTGAGATTTTGTACACTTCCATGTATTTTGTCACTAACGACCCGGGTTTCGCCTTTCGGCATCTTCAGGCATTCGAGCACACAAATGGACTCGAACTGAGAGACAGTAAACAGTGTCTAACGTTTATATAGAAGATACAAATGCGACAAATATTATTTACGAGGTAAGATATTATACGTCTGAGAGCTACACTGATACCTGAGTTAAAATTTCGGGAATCTCCCTAATCCTTATTTTGTAAACACCATATTAACAGAGTGGCGAACTGCCGCTTTTCAACTTCTTTTAGAAATACCAGTGATTTTACAATTATAATAGTATTGTGGGTTTTGACGGGATGTAATTTGACGAATGGGTAAATATATACAATCATTCCACATTTAGTGACATATTTACCCATTCGTCAAATTACATCCCGTCAAAACCCACAATACTATTATAATTGTAAAATCACTGGTATTTCTAAAAGAAGTTGAAAAGCGGCAATTCGCCACTCTGTTAATATGGTGTTTACAAAATAAGGATTAGGGAGATTCCCGAAATTTTAACTCAGGTATCAGTGTAGCTCTCAGACGTATAATATCTTACCTCGTAAATAATATTTGTCGCATTTGTATCTTCTATATAAACGTTAGACACTGTTTACTGTCTCTCAGTTCGAGTCCATTCGTGTGCTCGAATGCCTGAAGATGCCGAAAGGCGAAACCCGGGTCGTTAGTGACAAAATACATGGAAGTGTACAAAATCTCAATAATCCAAATTTGATATTGAAATTCCATCAAGCACCCTCAGTCGATGTCTTAAATTATCAAATGATGTTGATTGTTATTGATTGATTATTTCGTTCTTTTATTTCAGAGTCACGACACGGATACCATATCCTGCGATCTGTCATTCTTCCAGCTGCCAAACATAGATTTTCCTACACCCTCGATGTCAATGGACAATGTTGACCCGATGCAATATATCTTCGAATTGGGAGCAGATTGCAATGTGGTACTCCAGGGCCGTATCGGACAGGTGAAAATTCAAAAATATCTATTAACATTAGGTGATACCTCGCGTAAATGAGATCCCATTGCTTTGTGTTTCATAATAATATCTGAACGGTATGCCTAAATGTAAAGGATATTTTCTAAATAAAATTGGCGAAACGTTTTATACACGATATTGTCGATCACTGAATGGAATTATGTGCATTTTTAACATTTTGAAGTTGTGTTTAGAATTATTGCTTTCCTTTTGTATGTTCAATAATGATATTTGCTGTAGGGATTCTACGGGGAAGTCTATAGAGGATCTCTGGAATACAATGACAACTCTGAGCCACGACTAGTTGCTGTGAAGAAGCTCAAAACGACCGCTCAAATCTCCCAACTCCATGACTTTGAACGGGAAATTGAAATCATGAAGGTATCAATTTAAAAATTTTAAAAACTTTTGAACTTTAAAACCTTTTGTATTTGAAATGTAATCTTTCATATAATTTCTAAGGCTTTATTATAATGGAGTTCTACAAAGCAAATGTCAATACAGTCAATAATTAAAAGATATTCTAGACGTGCTCAGTTGATATAAAAATGCAGATTGCCTAATTTACACTCACGGTTCAGTGAGGTTTTTTTTAAACAGAATTGTTTGTTCGCTTTTATCCTAGATTTATAAAAAATTTAGAACCGACTGTATCCATTCTCGTGACTATTCTATTACATGAATTTCCTCAAAGTTACCGCTGAATCCATCGAGGTATAGTTGCATACATAAATCACTCTAATACAGAATTAACTATTTTCAGTCTTTGAAGCACCGTAACATTGTGGAAATCCTCGGAGTACTGGACGATCCTGAAGTGCAGCTGATAATGGAATACGTCAAACACGGCTCACTACGCAGTTACCTCAAGATATACAAGCACAAAATAACGACGCGGCAGCTGCTCGTTTACGCTCGGGATATCGCCATCGTGAGTGTCATTTTTAGTTAAGTTTGTAGGTTTTTCATTAGCGAAGGTTGTATTTCATTTACTTTCTTTCTGGAATTTCAGGGCATGGAGTATTTAAACTCGATGCACATCATTCACAGAGATCTTGCAGCCAGAAACATTCTTGTCGTGAGTGAAAACCATGTGAAGATATCGGATTTTGGACTCGCCCAGTCTATGGACAAGGGCGGTTACTATATTCTGAAAACCAACCGAGACTTGCCTCTTAAGTGGTATGTTATATTATCATTGCACAATTACAAACTCAGTATTACAACGGCTGTATTTGATCTATTTGAGCTTTATATATTCGATGTATCATAATATATACAATAGCACCGTTCTCACCGTCATATTCTCTGTCTGTTAGAGTACACGCCGTATAACTTTGCACTCTGGCTCTATGGTACGGGTCTAGGATTTGGTATTACGAGATCCATACTGATACATACATACTAATACACTGACATGCTCTGTGGAGTATACAGAAAGCGTATCAGTGTAGTAAAAAGTGCAAAGTTATATACGGCGTATACTCTACTTCTCTTTACTGTTGTCAAATTTCTTTATTTTGTTGACACGGTGTGTATTTTTCGATACTCTTCATTGTTATACTATCTATACTGAGAAAACATTATTTATCCTAGGTTTTACTTTGAGATTTTGATATCTCTTGAAATAAAAGTTTTAAGAGTACTGTAAATATTCTAATATAATTGTTGTTTTCAAGGTACGCCCCGGAAAGTGTAGCAGATGGAAAATTCTCATCATTGAGTGATGTCTGGTCGTACGGAGTCACTCTTTGGGAAACTTTTTCACTCGGAGAAGAACCTCCCGCTTGGGGACCACACTTCTCGAACGATACCAAAAGGTAATAAACATAGCACATGATATGACATATAATGGTCAATTACTTCATCGTACTATCCCATGTCGAATGTTTTCTAAATAAATGTTATTTATCATTGGAAAAAACGCTCTCCTACCATTTCGATCTAGTAAGATTCATGGCCGACAGTCCGTGTCACTTTCACTGTACATGAGATATTGTTGTTAGCAGTGTAATATCTCGCAGTGAAAAGATGAATGCCTTTCATCAAAACATTTTAAAGTTTGGTTACATTATAAAGATGTTTACATTACATTAGTTGTTAAAATGCAAGAGGATTTGCAGATTGCTCTGATTGAGCGGAATGAAGAAATATTTATTGTCGAGAATTATGCAGATAGTATTATTTATTCAGAAGGTCTTTGTGCTACATACGCTTTTTAAATGTTTACAGCCTTCCGTGTCCTCCGGATTGTCCACCAGAGGTGTACGCCCGTCTCCTTCTAGTATGTTGGAAATTCAATCCGATGGACAGGCCGTCCTTCGAACAGCTCATAGCCACGTGTCAAGACCTACTCACTCAGTATTGAAGAGACCGACGTCGGCCCTTTGATAACCTCACCGTTGCACAATAACGAATCAAAAAATCGGCAGGTATCTCTGTTTCGCGAATCGGAAATACAAATCTGCCCTGTATATTAATCTAGCCATTTCTTGAGGTGAATTTAACACTTCCGTTGGCCAAAATAATATTGTGGATGTTTTTATATTGAGTAATTTTTGTAACACCTTCCACTGCAAGGTAATTTAATGAATGTAACATTAGCATACATCATAGTAAATTTGTGTGCCGGTATAAGCGTTTGATCTTTCACCCTCTGGTTTTAGAGCAGCAAAGAATACATTCGGAAATGTTCTAGAGTCACACTCGCACGTGAAACAATTAACTTTTGAACACGTCGGCTGCTGACTGAAACATTTTCTATGTAAATACGACGCGAGTGCGCGTGGCCTGCAGTCATTAATTCTCTAATATTAATATTCTCTAAATTAAAATCTATACACTAAAAGTCGAATCAGCCCAGACTTATAGAATTTTGTCCGCAAAATAAAATGCTTAATAACAATTAAAAATAAAAGATTTGTTTTTACGTAAGTGCGAAACTTGTGTAACTATCATTTATACTAATACCATGTCAATATTAAATCTGTAGATTGTATATTTAATACTAATTGTAAAAGAGTATCTGAAATCCAATGAAAAACAGTGAGAAGATAAAAACAGTATAATTCATGTTCACCGGGAGCAAACCTACTCCTATATGATTAGAGCATGTTTATCAATCTTTCATTATTGCAATAATAGGAATTGCACTCATTTATTGGTATCGTGCATTTAGAAGTCTGAATATGATTTTCCAATATTTGTGGAGCTGGAGTATTGAAGCGGGAAGGACCTTTGATATCAGATATTCCCCGCAGTTATAAATAATAATATGGTGAAATGCAACATGAATGCATGAGTACGTTTGAGCCCCATTTTAAGCAGGTAAAAATGTAATATAAGCTTTTGTACTTATGTTTGCCTGTGGAAGCCAGATACTCAATTTAAGATTGAACTGAAAGCTGAGAGCAGAAAATTGTCCATATTTAGCGAAGAGATAGAAATTTAAATGAAAGAATGAGAAAGTAAATCGAAACAGTCAATATATATTTTGTATTGACTTTCAGCAATTAAATAAAATGGACTTGTGCTCTATTTTTGGTCAGTTAAAAAGCGCAAAATTGAAATAGAGCTTGTAAAGTATCAATGGTATTGATATTTTACCTAGTAAGGCAATCAGGGCCAAAATAGTTGAAATTAAACCTGAGATGCTTTCATTTAGGAGTGGATAAAAATTGACAGGTTTGATTAATATATCTCCAACCTTTTCTCGGTTATTTTTAATTATTCTCGGCCTTATCCTAAGGTTATTCTTGAGTTTTTTGGGATTAATTCACGTAGCAGTGTGGTTCCTAGACTTATAATATTTTGTTGTATTTTTATCTTATATATAAACGTTACACACTATTTACTGTCTGTCGGTTTGAGTCCATTAGTGTACTTGAATGCCTGAAGATACCGAAAGGCGAAACCCGTGTCGTTAGTGACATAATACATGGAAATGTACAAAATCTCAACAATTCAAATTTCCAACCTTTCATTCTTCCCTTACTTTTCTCAGGCCAGAGAGTAAAGATCAAATAACTTCTACGCGAAAACTATGCGAGAGATGATTATAAAAATTAATGTGTTTGGAAAAATTTCTTTGTAAATAGTTTTTACTAAGTGACCTTTCTTTCGTCCCTAATCAATTAAAAGAATTTAATGAAATAAATATATTAAAAAATGAGAGTTTATAAGGTTTAAAAAATAATTTATATATTCCTGCCCATTTTCATGTGATTTATCAAAATTCAATGAGCAAATTGAATAACACAATCACCATTATGCTTTGAATATCTTTGTTGCATTTTTATTTTTATTTTCGTAACAATTGAACTCGATTTGTACTTCTTTAGTTGGTGTTTTTAACAATTTGAAGTGGAAAATATTTAAATGAAATTATTTTTCTGCAATACAATATTTAACAACAGATGAATTCAATGTCATTTACACAAAAAAAAATGGAACAGGCATATGAATAAACAATAAAGCTTTCATAGACAATTATTTACCCAGAGTACTTAACTGTCAATTGAATATTTAAAGAATATTCTTTAAATGCAGCACTGTGGAGAATTAGACATACATAACTGTATAATATACTGATCATATTTTTGAGATATTTATATATATACTGATGTTATTGAAAATACTGACCGGATGAATGAGAGCTCTCAAATTTTACTTTAAACAATTTGAACAACCTATTTCAAATATCTAGTCATTCATACCATCAACGTAATGAATAATAATTTCAATCCTGTTTTATATTAAGAGAATCAAAGGTGAACATAACCTGTAAATGTAACGTAGAACTATGATTTGGTGAAATATTATATAAAGATGCTTAGTTTTAAAATAGTTTAGTTTAATTATATGACTTAATTTTATTTATGCATAATTTCGAACGCAATTCAACGAGTAGATTTATAATTAACAATTGATATGTTTTCAAAATTTTATGTTGATTTATTCATAAATAGTTATATGAAGAATTACAGGTAACTGTCTGTTATGTAGCCACCACACAAGAGTCACAATACACTTGAAAAGTTTTTGACTTATACCATTATACAAACGCTCGGTTGCAGTATTTTACAACAATAACTGAGAAAGGTTTTCTCACTTTGAAGACAGTCCCGTTACGGTCAATAACAGATTGAGATTTTTTCAGTTTAACATTTGATATCTTGTCTTTTCTCCGCGAGTTTATCTGATATAATTCAAACCCTTCAAAATATTTGGCTTATTGGCAATTATTAACTACGATAAATAAAAATTAAATTAAAATTGCATGCTTGTCGGCGATATTTTCATCCCTTCTCTGTTAAACCTTCTCTTATGACTGACTTACAACTAGTCCTTGTTGAGCACTTCATACAGTTTGTATCTTCCAAAGACAGCAGACATGGTCATTAAAATTTAGTTATGAAAAAAAAAAAATCTGTTGGCCCTTTTTTGAATACTTCTGAAAACCTCACAATCTATTATAGATCAAAAACGATTTACCTTTATGTTTTTGTTACTAAAACTAAGTAGCGGCTTCATACGAGACTAGAACCAAATTATTCAGTCCTAAAATGGTGGCATAATCTAATTTTTATTAAAATATTTGTAATTTAATGTTTTATATATTCAATTAATTAGGTTTATTAATATGATGAAGTCAGGCTTAACTATTTTTATATTTACGGCCTATACTAATTCAGCTGGTAATACTTCGACGCGTAAAATTATAAGTGAACAAAAAAAGGCTGTACCTAAACAAATCGTCGATGAAGGCATAATATTTTTTTCTATTCAGTTGTTTAGTTACCTTATATTCTATAATGTCGACTGAAAGTGCTCGATGGAAATTCAATATCAAATTTGAATCATTCAAATTTTGTATACTTCCATTAGTTTTGTCACAAATGACCCAGGTTTCGTATTTTGGTATTCGAGTGCACAGATGAGCTCGAACTGACCTAATAGGTCAGGTGACTTGAATACCTGAACATGCCGAAAGATGAATCCTAGGTCCTTAGTGACTAAACTCGTGGAAGTGTACAAAATTTGAACTGTTCAAATTTACCTTATATTCTGTTAAGCAAAATGCTAAATTTAACCATTATTAATTTAAAAGACTGTTGGTTTATTTATATGGATTTTGAATTACTTTTGCATACTTCAATTATGATTGAAAACAGAAATTCTATTATCTGTAATCGAACTTAAGACCTTCTTCGTAAGTGTATTTCTTTCCTTCCGGTGTTGACCACTAGAATAAAACTATCTGCCCTTCACATTGGGCTGTCAGTCCTGATGATGTATTATTGCATGTTTCTCACCATTATGCTGCAGTCCTGGTTCCATAATTAACAATTTTACTAAATATTATTAAAATACACAAATTATACTGAGGAGAATTAGCAAGCTTATTCTTAGTGTGATTATCTTATTTGTTGCCGAAGCAAATTGGAGGCACATAAAGAGTACCTTAGGCTGATGGAAAATATTTGCTGTTGTTTGTTTGCCATCTAACTATGAATTTGCTTTTATATTTAAAAATTAAAATATCTAACTAAGCAGTAAAAGTAATCTTTGCAAGTTACCATATCAAAATTAGAATATTGGAATTTATAATAGACACAGATAATAATTATTGTGTATTTTGGATTTCTCATGTTTTTTGTACATTCTATTTTTAAACCCAACGAATGGTTACTTTTACTTCATATTGATTGATTCCATTGGTTATATTTTCTTCAATTCTCTGTCAACTGGATTTCTAGCAAAATGTAATAAGAAGTAGTATTTCTATGTAGCCATTGTACATTAATTTGGATAGTATTATTGCAAAACGACAGCTCAATTATGTAATTAAGATTAATATCTTTATAGTGCTCTATCAAAATGACTGGAAATCATTGATAACTCAATCATTATAACACTTCTACTATCTATCAAAGGAGATCGTTCAATTAACAAACGATACTTTTAATATGCTTCCTTTTTGTGAAAGACAAATCATTTATAATATTATCAATCTATCAACCATCCTGAAAATTTAATTTCAATGCAAATTAGTGCTGGTTATTGTTATTCCTGTCTGAGTATGCCATGTGTTTCACTTTCAAAAGTGCTCTCAGACTATATCTTCATGATATATAATTAATACCTACACGGTCCTGTAGTGAAACGGTAAATACTCATGGGGGTTCATCTCACTCTGTTTCACATCGAAGGGATCGAATCCCTAAATGAACACTTTCAAACATTGATTTTTCAATTGCTTTGTATTGAGTATTGTCTGTAATATCTTCATTCCTTCCCACCCGATCTTAAAAATGGAGCTTGGCAAGAGCGATTAGCTTACTTCTAATCCTTTCCTTACCTAATCCTATTTTTACCCCCAAGAAGAAATGTTGAATACAGTTCTAGCCGGTTTGTGTTAAAAACCTTTTTGTAATGGCCTTGGGGAGGATATGTCTTAAAAAATCGTAAAAATAGTCAATCTGAAGATGCGAAACACGTGACACATTTAGTATCACAATCTGGTTTGGTTTAAATGTTTTAAATGATCTGAGGATTTTTTTTGACTTATAATTTGGGTGATATATCTCTAGTTATTAACTCTGAACGATATTAAACGCCAACTACTCAACTTCTTTATCTCAATTGCCATAAAAACTATTTTCCTCCTGATTTAATTTAACATATATGTCGAACAATATGCTGTTGCCACGGTGATGACCTACCTTATTATCCTTTCATATGCAATGTTTTGTACTTAATTGAATAATTTACAATCAAATTTAACTGCTACAAAAAAGCAAATTATATACATGATAATGAGATGGGATTCCTTATACTTCTGCCTCATAGATATTTTATGAATTATATTGGTAATATATTAATATATTCGTTGTATGATAAATTGCACTATAAGCTTACAGATTACAGCTTGTCATTTAACTATACAATTAATTTACCCAAATTAAAGTAAAATTTCAGTATACCTTGTTATTTATTAAGTGAAAATAAAATTGTTAAAATGTTGCCAGAAATAAGAATAACATGAGCATTCTAATTATGGAATTGAAATAAATTCAATAAATTGAATACATGGAAAAATGTTCTACATTGTTTCTAAACATGGAAATCAATTTTAAGAAAAGGTTCCCATTAATTTATCTTGAATGAAAAATATGACATAATTTCATGTGTGTGATAAGAAATTATATTTCATTATTAGAAAATGGTTAGGAAATGCTGCAATTCAACTAATTCTGCATGGCCGTTAATAAACATAATTTGACGATTTTTAAATAATTTAAAACTTTAATAATTCGAAGACATACTGACATTTAATGCTGACATGATTTTGAATGAATTAGAAAATGAAATGTGTAAGTAATTATGTTATTAGACTTTAATCAGCTTTTGTTTATGTTCCATTTTAAAATTATTTGTCAATGTTGTTTTTAGTGAATCAATTTTAAAATGATTTTATATTGATGTATGAAAACAATCAGTTATAATGTGATGTTTTAATAATGTTAACATGTGTCCCTGTCATTTAGAAAAAAAAACCCTATATTACTCGTACACAGTGTTTCTTAACCTAATTGTAGCCATCGGCTCTTTTTTTTTTTTTTTTTAAATCCATGTCCGCTTCCAACGTGGAGCATATAGCCTCCTAAATGGAGGTATCTCAACAGAATTTTTCTATGAGAACTGCTCCAGCTGCTCAACCTCTCTTTTTTGCTAATCGCTCTCGCAACGCCCGGGGGGGATCGGATGGGTGGAAGGTAATTTTTTAGACATCACAAACACTCAGACTTCGATCAGAAATCCATAAATCGATCGAAAGATCAATTTATGAAAAACGTCCGCACCGGGATTTGAACCTGAGACATCCGTAGTCGTAGCCATAGCCAACGACGCTACCAACTGCGCCACGGACGCCGACAATTGTAGTCATCGGCTCTTTACTACAGTAAAATTATTGAACTATATGGATTTTTTAATATTACTATATTTTTTGACCTGAGGGCCAATTTATATCTAATTGATTTTTATGTAGAAAAACTCATCAAACAAGGATTAATAGAGATTACTGATTGCATCATCGCAATATGCAATGATGCAATCACTCACTGCGATTTTAGTTGCTCCTCCCAGATTTGTAAAACTCCCACAAGATGGTGTTTACACCTCTGTTAAGAAACGCTGCTCCAATGCTATCGCATAATTTTATTTATATAAAGTTGTAAATGTATCTTATCTATGTAAAAAGAATAAGACTTTGCTTGTTTGAAATTATTGATAAGTTTTATAATATGTATTGAAAATGTTAACTATTTTTTTTATTCAAAGTTTAAATATTAATTAATTATTGAGTGAAGTGTGCCTTTATTACCATAGTTATTTAGGATTGCTATATTTCTTTCAATAGTGGATCTTCAGACAGAGTGAAGTGAAACTTTCTCGGTGAGATCTGCAAAGAAAAAAAATGTGTGAATGACACATTGTTACATTCATAATCTTTTGTCAATGTAATTGTTTTAATTGAAATAAGTAATAATCTATTATCCGTGCCCATAACAATGCTCAATCATCATAATAATGAAGATATTACGGTATTAACATGGAGATAAGGCTATGCGTAAGTATTGTTTTATAAGTTATCTTATGTGCCATTGATGTTGAACTCCTGTTTGACAGCTAAACTGAAGCCACATTCTTTTTTTTAAATTCAAATAGAACATTGCCGTGTGTTCAGACTTAAAGTGGATGCACATATCTGTAACGTGAAATACATGTTGGCAGAAAACGAGACAGAGTAATGTAGAAGATGTAAATTGTTGACTTAACATCCGTGTAGAAATGAATCATTCTTTCTGCAATTTACTGAGCTATGAAACTAAGCTTTTCCTACTTGGGTAAACAATTTTAAATGATTTTTAAAGAAGCATATTTTCCAATACTATTTCCTTAATATTTGTCTAGAAGAATTGTATCACATTTTTTGTAGTATTCAATGTGTCCGTTGTTTGTTGTTTCTTTTCTTCAATTTAGCTTCTAGAACAGTTTTTCCGAACCTATCGGTCTACCACCGCCTTTGAGAGTAGAAATCTCATCAGCATAACTATCATAAATTCAATATCAAAAAATAGCATTTATTTTATATAAGTTTAGGACGCAGATTAATTATCATTAATTTAGAAACATAGTGCGTGGTAAAAATTCTCAGTCATTGTTTTTAAAAACACTTCGGCTTTTGACTGACAACTTGAACTGAGGGTGAAAATTTGTGTTATCTATGGATATCTCAAATTCAAAAATATGTTCCATCCATCCCTCGATATAATTGTCTTTTGTTACAAAATCCATTCCACATCATGTTAATCTTGTGTATTGAATTAAAGATCCGGCTTTTACATATTATTCAAGGTAAAAATATAAATTTTTTAAATTTGCGTCAATCAAAAACTGTGAAATGTGTTGTATGAAATTTCAAAACAAATGTTGTATTATTACGCTTCTTAATGTTCTGTTCATATTTTTGAAAAATCAGTTATGTCGCATAAAATTAATTTGGTTACATTTAAAAATAAATTTCCGATAAGAATTAATCATAAAAACATATATTGACTGATAATTATTCAAACACAGCGGTAAAAACATATTTTTTGTAGATATACCAATAGTCGATATTTTATTGCACAAAATAATCGTACCTACTATTTTTCCAATCGCTGTCGATGATAATTTATCTGTCATCTAGTGGGGTGGTTCTGGTCTGAAGCCCGAAATGGAGATTGCTTTATTATTTTTCATGTCAGTCCACATGTTTGTGTTGACATATTGCGGCATCATTTAAGCTTTGTTTATTGGAATTGCCATTGCCAACAAAAAAAAGATTAAATTTGAATTGTTGAGATTTTGTACATTTCCATGTATTTTGTCACGTCAATTCGAGTCCATTCGTGTGCTCGAATGCCTAAGGATGTCAAAAGACGAAACCCGGGTGGTAAGTGACAAAATACATGGAAATGTACAAAATCTCAACAATTCAAATTTGATATTGAAATTCTATCAAGCACCTTCAGTCGATGTCTTAAATTATGAAAAAAAAGATTACCTTTGAAACGAAAAGTTATTGAAAAAATAAAGATGCTGGAATATTTATTTTACCAATGAATTCATTACTTTTAACCGTTAATTTTAGTGAAATGAGAGCATTAAAAATGTAATGATAACCATCACCGGACAAATGAATAATATATATTACTATTTAACATTTCTTGAATGGGGCCGAATTCTTGTAATTGAATGCTTGTAAAAGTTTCGCTATTTCGGTGACTGGGTATTCTCAATTTTTTTGTTTACAAGGTATGAACTTGACTTTAAGATTAAATTCATTTCATGTAAGCTGATATAGATACGTAGATTTGAAGAAAAATAAACCAGAAACTGAGTTGTTTCAGGCGAATAATTTGTCATTTGATATAATTTAAGACATCGACTGAGGGTGCTTGATGGAATTTCAATATCAAATTTGGATTATTACATGAAAGTGTACAAAATCTCAATAATCCAAATTTGTCATTTGAAATGGTAAAAATCCAGCTAGCAACTTAAATGTTCTATTTCAATAATTGGGTCCGAAATGTTTAAATAAAATATACAATATGTATTATACATATTTGTTGCGATAATGAAATAACTTTGAGATTTGATGTTGAATGTTGATAATGATAAAATATATCGATGCAGTCATACTTTAGTTGATATACAGTAATATATAATAAACTTCTCAGTACTCATGAATTTTTGATAAACTGAGAGAAATAATCTACAATTCAAGATATTTAAATCCTCTCCCTGACGCTGAAATTTCTATACGAGGCTGAATATTGTTATGAAGGCGGATGCATTATTATTTTTTAACAATGAATTAATTTGTTGGATATATCTCTTTTCGCTTCGGCAGCTTATATTTATTTAATATATTTGTGTATTTTGGTAGAAATCGGTTTATTCGATTGAAGTTGTCCACTGAGAATGTAGATAATATGACGGAGTTAGTTAAGGAGTATCGTAGTGTAAAGAAACAACAGTACCTGTGAATCCAATTGAGT
The DNA here is from genome assembly GCA_022494535.1 of Himalopsyche phryganea. Lineage (NCBI taxonomy): Eukaryota > Metazoa > Arthropoda > Insecta > Trichoptera > Rhyacophilidae > Himalopsyche > Himalopsyche phryganea. Next base: position 2,974,718 of record JAGVSL010000071.1, read on the forward strand.
CAATATACATTACACTATGGCGGACTGTTACTACTTTGTATACCACCCACTCTGTAACATTTGCATGTCTGTTTAAGGCTAGTCCTGCACATTTTTACTTGATTCTTGATAATAAATTTTATTGTCGTCATTTACTTTGTTTTCATTCTTCTTGCTTTTTCCCACTGCCAAAATTGAAAATTTCTTAGAATATTACCATAAAATTAGTTTTACCGTACCATCAACTGTACATTGAGGTAAGATTTATTAACTTATGAAGTTGTATCTACAAGCATTGGTGTCTTGATGTTATCCATTAGTTTTTCTATCCTCTTAAAAGTAAGATTAAGCGACTGACTTGCAATCCACTTTTAAACACTGGTTCCCAGGAATTTTTTCAAAGGCAGAATTGTTACGAATTGTATTAGCGCAGTTTATTTTGTTTGTTATTGCATTGCTAGTTTAAGAAGACAATAATAATTCTTTTAAGATCACATTGGTAAAAATTATTTGCCGACATTTTTTCCATTATGTTCACTCTGAAAAATTCATGATACAAGTGATTTGTTGAGTAGAACTTGTCATGTAAGTACATGCCAGTCTGGTGAATGGTTTAACCCTGTGCAATAGTCATAGATACAAGCATTTTTGGTTACCGAAAAGGCAATAACGTTTACGCCACAAATTCAAAAATTATGTTATTCAACATTATAAATTACGATTTTGTGGGATATGGAGAATTTTTAATAATTAATAGTTTTCACATATTTGCTGGACTTTTAGCAATGGTTAATATCATCAGCCTCGAAGCTCAGTATAGACGGTTCCACAAGTTGATTTTTCATCAGATCTATCTTCTAAGGAATTTTCATATGTGATGTCTAAAATTGTCAATCACCCATTCGATCCTAAAAAGAGGTGTAGCAGGAGCGATTAGCAAACTAATGGTTCAGCCTTAGGCCTACCTTACCATTCTTTGAAAGAAGTGTTATGCTACCGAGTAATAAGCAGTTACAGTAGAAAACTTCTGATTAGATAAGCTCTATCAGGAGTCCAAATGCTTCACATTAGATGCGGATGTGTATTGGTATGTCCCTGGCGCTATTTAATAAGATGAATTATATTAGTGGCAATAAGATTTCTGATGCCTGCTGATCAAGATCCTTTGCTGAAAAAACTTAATACAATTGATAGGCTGCTTCTATAAAAGTAATTGATTTAATCTATACTATTTTGTCGGATCTGCGGTCAATGTCGTTGGAATTGGTTAAGGATCCCAGTAGTGAGAGTTTCATAAATCGACTATTCAATTGATTTCTGTTTGAAGGCATGGATTTTGCGATCTAAAATTCTCTTCGACCCACACGATCCTATAAACACAGCATAACGAGAGCAAATAGCTAACCACTAGTTCTGTCATAGCTCCATCCTTCTATTACTACTTCGAAAAAAAGAGGTTGAGCAACTCAGTAACAAGCAGTTGTAACAACAAAAAAATGTTAACCGAATACTGAGCGAGTCAAAGAGTGCTGATCAATTCATGAATCTGACAATAGTTTGTCGTGTGGTTACTTAACTTTTCCAATCTTCTCATAGGTATAAAATAAAGGTTTCTTGAAGAGGTCACTGTGAAAAAGTCATGTAAGTAATTTAAATGAAACCATTATGTTAATGTTGCAATTGTGTTTATTTGGTGCTATTGTTTACATTACCTTATAGTTTGCGATCCTCTACCAGCAGCCGGATTCAATACACTCTGAAAGTTTTTTTTTGTTTTCATAAGGAGAACTTAACTGAATTTCCAACACTAATATGATTCATCATTCATTTTACACTGTTTCACAAGATTCTCCACTGAACACAGCATATGGCAAAACGTGATATACCTAAACCATTTATTTTTATGATGCACACTTCAATAGTTATTTTCGATAAATGGCATTTTTCATGTATTTCGTTTCTAACATTTTATAACTAGACGAAAGAATTTTTAATAGATGCATCAAGCTATATAATATAATACCGAAGAATTAATAGTGTTCACTTTGTTTTTCTTTAGAATTTTCACTTATATTTTTTTTACAATTATTTACTTGATCTTCTACCACTCGATTCTAGTTTTAAGTATAGAAGTCATGTTTCTTCTTCAATTTATATATTCAAAACACACAAGTTAAAAATTTTACGAAAACGTCGTCGAATTAAAGGAAATATGGTAAATCACATTATTCCGATTCACTGGAAATTTTCACAGCACATTTCTGTTACACTGGGTAAGAGTTGTGGATTTGAAAGTTAAACATCAGAGGAAACAAAACATATATACTTTATATGAATGGTATAAACCAAAGTAAGACATTTGTAATTTTATTGACAAATTGGAGTTTATAAAAATACTTTAAAGCCTGGATTCGAACCGGGTGCTACTAACTTTGTATGTTTTTGGGCGCGTGTAATAATATATGTTGTATGGATGTTCATAAACAGGAAGTTCCAACGTTCACCTTTTTCCTCCAGTTGCAGCTCGAAGTTCAGTGATTATCCAATGGCGATGTTCCTTAGATAAATTTTAGTGGCTTACTGAGAATAGGCAAAATATCATCCAAGAGCAGATCTATTCTAAAGAGTAATAGAAAAGTTTGCCGTGGAACAACTATAAGTTTCACTTTTAAGGTGTTAACTGTCAATTCTTGGTGGAAAGACATAATATTTTAAAAAATAAAACACCATTCTATTATAAAAATTAAATTAAAAATTGATAACTTAGTTATTCCACTTGGTTTATCACTAACGCAACGCGTTTCGCCTCTTTAAGAAGTTAGTCTTTATGAGGTTAGTCTGAATATGCTTCTTGAGGCGAAACGCGTCACGTTAGTGATATAACCAAGTGGAATAACTAAGTTATCAATTTTTAATTTAATTTTTATAATAAAAATGAACTTCCACAAAGTTACCGCCGAATCCATAGAAAATATAAAATACCATTCATTCGAACTACTTCCACATGTTTAAAATGATCAGGACCGGTTTCGCTATCACGTTGAAAATCCTCGTGATGAGCGAAACCGGTCCTGATCATTATAATCATGTGGAAGTAGTACAAATGAATTGATTTAAAAAAAAAAAACTAAGTTTTGATGAATTTTTACATAAGATGTATTGAGGTTTTTCTAAATTAAGGAGGTTCAACAGTTAAATCCGAGATGGGAAATTTCCTAATAAGTTAGAATAGTCTTTCTATGCCTGATTGTAAATCAAAAGTGGCAATAATTATGGATTTCAATACAAGTCCATATTGCTATAATTTCTTAGTAACGAAATGTTGAAATATATATTTAATGTGTTAGAATATATTTAAAAAAAAAAGTGTGAGTTCATTTAGTCCACACTGTAACTCTACTGCAAAAAATTATAAAGAATGTTAGTAAAAAAAAGACTACTTCACTCATCCAGCTAAAAATGTATAAGTTATTTTATATTCCTAGTTAAATATCCAATTCTATTGAATTGTGATACAAATCAGCACCTGTTAATGATTTAAATGAAAATTCAAAATGTCATTGAGCGAAAGCCAATAAATATTTGTTGCATGTTATTGTGAAACACTGCACTGCATTCAGCATTGTTTTCTATAAGATACAAAGCACAAAATGGTGCTAACTCATATAAACTAAATGGCTGACAATTTATATTGAAGAGATGAACATTCAAAAAATCATATTAGAAAAATGAAAATGTTCAATCGGTTACTCCAAAAACATACAAGCATCCACTTAATGAATTTACTAGTGGATATTTTTCTGACAGAGTAGGCTGGGAACTGGGTTAATTCTGACTTCTAGATCATACAATTTGAAAAATGACCAACTGATGTTATTTCAAATTTGAATTGTTGAGATTTTGTACATTTCCATGTATTTTGTCACTAACGACCCGGGTTTCACCTTTATATTCCACATTGAAATTCCATCAAGCACCCTCGGTCAATGTCTTGTATGATGTTATTTCATTTTTAAATGAAAAGATAAAGCATGAGGGCACAGAAATAAACTAGATGTACCACTGTTGCCAAATTTTAACAGTGTTCATACATTAAACATGCCGGATCTTTCTACCTTTAATATTTTAAGCATAAAAAACATTTCCTTTTTGTATCAACGTGAAAATATATTACTGTCTGCATGGTATCAACACACTTTTCTGATCAGAATAGCGTATTCAAAATTTTGTAATAATGGAATAGTCGACTTCTTTGGGGTTGACAAATATTTTTTTTTCTATTACGTGCTAAACTGCAAACAATCCTGAATTAATAGGATTATGTTTGTTCCTTTATAATTTATTTTTATTTTAACATTTAGCAGGAATTGATGATGCATGAGGTTGTGTTATAGTGAACAAATACAAAGAGAAAATTAAGTAGATTTTGGGTGATATTTAAATAGCCTGTCAGGGAATGACCAAAAAAGCATTTAGTGAATACCTGTGTAAAATTGCTCAGTTGTGTTTAGACTGGACATCGATATTGCATAATAGTTGAATTGATGAAGTTATATGGATGCCACCACTTTGCCCTTGATGCCCCCGAGATTATTCATTTTAATCCACACAAAACAAATTCGGTTGTCGTTAAAACTGACATATAGTTAGTTTTTTTTTCATTTTGTTAAACATACCACCCATTATACTTACATCACTTCTGGAAACACTGCAACTTTTAATGTTTACTCACACACCATAGACTTACACTTACCACATAACACAATTCAAATACATTTGATGCATCCATTAACTATAAACTTGACGAAAGACTAAACTTAAGAAAGTTTGAAAATAGAAATACTTTAACTTTTGAATGAACACAACTTCATCACAAAATTCACTAAATTTTGTTTTCATCTCGTCAAATATTTACTAATAAAAAAAGAACTTGACCGTTTTAAAATCTCATTGCACATCACACCGTGTACAAAAACACTAACTATATTTTTATTAGCAATCATTGCAACCACGTATTCGATTGGAATAAACTGATTCTTTAGTAAAAAAAAAAAAAAAAACTTTAATAGAAAAAACTTTTAACACGGCGGTTAGTTCATAACTAACAGTCTTACAGGAATCGGCACTTTATTGGTGCCAATCCTAGTTTAAAAAAAATATCACAGCACATAGAGCTCACTAAGATTCTGTATATGAAAATATTAAGACAATAGTAACATCACATATAGGCCACCGGATAGTCGTTCGGTCACAACGGCTCGGTTGCGAGAATTCCATTCCTGAAGTTCTAGTTCTACGAGCGCCTGGAATACTGGGGATAAGGTCACTCGCAGGATATTTAAAATAACAACACATGATAAAGGTGAATACAATTACTCTATTTAGCGACACTCGTACACTAACACTACACGTCCCACCTGACAACCGTGACACGGAGCCTCTACATTTCATCTCTTTCACAATACATAATTATTGAAACGTGCCAAGTCACTTAACCAGTTTAGATCGACGAAGAAAATCATATATGAGAAAATATTCGACACATCGTTGACGATCAAAGCGGGGGGGTTCCGATGAGTTCAGTTTATTTCACCTCGATTTCTGTACACAATAAAATCATGTCAATAATGCACAGACTAAAAAAAATATACAAAAACAATAATCACATGTCGAACTTTTTTTTTAAACGTACAATGCTGCTATATAATTGATTTTATTATTAATCCTAATTAAATTTCAAGTCGTACGCATGCTGACCGTCACGCTGTCGAAGGGTCGATCGCGTCACTTTGCAGATCATCCGCACAGCGATCGCATCTTTGTCTGTTAACGTTTCTCACTTAACAATAGATTATGTAGATAAATCTATACGCGTCCTGAAATATGTACGCGATGATAAATACTAAAATACGGCAACAGCCCTTTTCCACCGTAATTCTAAATATTGTACCCACGGTCTGGGCTCCTTCCACCTGAGAGTATGGTCAGCGGCGACCGCATCGCTTTTGTGGCACCCGAAATTTATTTATATCTGACGGAAGGGTAAATCTCGATACATCACAAGTCTATCATCGCAATATTGCCGAAGTGATCGGCATCGCTCGGCAGCGAAACCCGATAGAAAATTGAAGTTAGACTTATTCTATGCTATTTCATAAAATAGCTACAGGGAGTATAATTAAGAAGCACCGCCGCGCACCACCACGATAACCAAATGGTCCTCTTTGAGACTCTCCTCAGCTAGATTGTGACAAGTCCTTTTGAGGAGGTCGGCGGAAAATTCGCAAGGCGGGAAGGAGTAAAGAACTCCGGTGGCCTCGGTCTCTTTGTTTAGGAGCGATATGACGCCTGCGGCCTCTTTTTGTTTCAAATATGAAACGAGATTGCGCAGCGGGCGGGTTTGCACGGCCGCATCGTCGGTGGCGGCGGATGCGGACGAAGCCGAACCAGCGAGAGCGAGGAATATAGTGTGCGAGCTGCAGGTAGATATGCGCTTCTGGACATCGTCCAGTTTGGGCTGATCGAGTCGCAGTCGCTGCGTGATGCGCAGCCTGCGCTCTCCATCTTCATCTTTCATGAGCCCGTCGACCATTTCGGTGTCGCCATCGGTAAGGTGAAACCTGGCGGGGAAAAGGGAGTTTTTGAGTATGAGAGCCCCATTCCACGCGGCAGCCGCCTTGCGCGCCACCTCAGGCAACGTGCGGGCGGAGGCAAGGGCGCCGACCCTGCGGGGAGAGCCGTCGGAGTCACTGTCGGCGGAGCGGCGTCGCGGAGAACGGGGAGAGCGAGGGGAGCGCGAAGCGCTCCCACGCCCGTATTCGTCACGACGCCATTCCTCCTCAGGACGGAGGCGATCGCCGGCGGCGTGCGCTCCACGGGCTGCGCCTCTTCCTCTGCCCCGGTGGCCGCCGCGACCGCGATATCCCGGGGCGGCACCGGCATAGCCGGCTTCGTCCCACGCTCCTTCGTAACCTTCTCGGTACTCAGCTGGTTCCCCCGTCGTCGGGTAGCCAGGTTTCGGGCGATAAGCGCCACCGCCCGGACCGGCGTCAGCGAAATCTATCCTCAATCTCCTCTCGGCACCTCCGAGAGGGAAGCCTCGCATCTCTTTGACGGCAGCTTGGGCGGCATCAATAGAATCGTATAGGATGTAGCCGTCACCGTCGCCCTTGGCGTACTCAATCTTTTTGATGGCACCGAAACGGTCAAATTCCCTTTCCAGCTGGGGTACGGACGTCCAAGGGCCTAGACCGCCAACCCAGACTCGAGTGGTGGGTGTCGCTTTACCATAGCCAATCTTGCATTGGAATTTTCCAATGTATTGACCAGACAATTCCACTTTAGCACGGTGCGCCATGTCCAGCGTCTGGTAGCGAACAAAAGCAAATGCATTGCCTGTGCCGGGCGGTGGCCTTTTAATGTCTATGTCTTCTACAATGCCGTATCTCCCAAATATACGACGGAGCTCTTCATCGGAAATATTGATTTCAAGATTGCCAGCAAACAACGTCCTCGTAGCGAGGGGGTCATCCTCGGGCTGAACGTGGTGAAGGTAGTTAGGGAATTTATCTTTCTTGTTTTCGACCTTCTCAAATTGTGGATGATGAGGGCGAGGCATGTACGGTCGGGGCGCATAATGCGGATGAGGATGTGGATGAACAGGGTGGTGGAGGGGAGGCCTATGGTGGACGGGGATTCCGTGGGGGCCTGCAACGGGGTACTCGTGGTGCATCGGCGGACGGAACTCACGATGGTGCGGAACAGACGGCGGGACGCCGTACGCGCGGTCGGCGTGCTCCGGAGGCGGTCGCCTTCTCTCGGGAACCGGGGACCATGCATACGCATACGGCCGGTCGTACTCCGGAGGGGTCACACTGCGGGGTCTGCTCCTGTAGGGCTCGACCCTCGCACTCTCGTAGACAGGGTCCACCATGGCAACCTTGTCGTAAAGAATAACGCGAGGCTTTCCGTGCTTGGCATCGCGCGCGTCCTCGGAGCTTCGGAAGCAGACGTAAGCGACACGTTCGTCCAGGTCGTGAGAGACCTTGACACTGAGGTCCCCGTACTTTTTGTACTCCCTATAAAGGGTGTCCTTGATGACCTCTTCAGAGGCTTTAGGGTGAAGTGCGCTCACGCAGAGGACCTTGTAAGAGTACCTCTCTGGCGCTTCCCGGATCTCTCGAGGTCTCAGGTACTCCTCCCTGTGCGGAGAGACGTAACGACCTCGAGGGCTCGGGGAGCGGACCCTGCGCCTGATGCGCTCCGGAGTAATTCTTTCGTCCGAACTGTCATCGTAACGCCCCGCACTGCTCCTTGTGCGTTTCGCGCGGGGGAGACTATCCCTGGACGAGCTCCTCTTCATGTTGCGTATCTTGACTGTGATTCGGTCCCTGTCGCCTCGCGGTAATCCGATCATTAAGTTGTTTCACTCCGAACGGCAGTCTGAAAAAACACAATGGCGTCACTACGATTATCGAAAACTGCCACGCCTAACGGCGAATGAGTCCGTTGCGCGCTACATAATCTCAACAAAACATGTTCAATAGTCACTCACAAATTAAAAAAAGCCGAAAACCTTGTTGGTAGGTTCAGCAAACTTAAAGTAACTAACGCCCGAAGGTAATTTTTAGTCTCAAACTTTCTTCTGGCACGCAGAACGCAATTCTTAAGCGCAGCGTAACCAAAAACAATAACGAAATTGTTCTACGTAAGCAGCCTAAACCTGCTGGCATAGACCATAGACAAATATATGATAATATATAATTATTATTATAACAAACCTACCTACCTACTGGATTTGGCATATTACGTTATAATATGCTGTGTATGGTATGGTATGATTATATTAATAATTTTTTCATTCAATGAAACGTTTGAAAAGATGAAGACCTCTTATTCTTAAGCATAATAGATTATGAGGATGCTTAACAATTGCAAATCCAATAGGTTTTGTCTCTACCAATAATAAAAATAAAACATAGAAAATATGGAGGCACAACTAAGAACGTCTTTAGCTAGTTCGAGTCATCTAATTATAGTTATAAATAATGTTAACACAGACCAAATAAAATGAGATTCAGATGTTGAAAGTTTTACTATTTCTTATTAAGGTCAACTCGGCATAATTTTGCCAAACTTTCTTATTACAAAAATAATTTTCTATGGTATTGTTTATAATACGTTGAATGTCAACACGGATGGTATCCGATATAAATATAAGTTGACAGAATAATGAAAATGATGGCGCATTTTGAAATTCATTTCTGAAGCTTGGTCGATAATACAAATCATTAGTTTTTTTTATAATTATTATTGCCTACTATTAAATAATCTACTAAACACACAGTGTATAATTATTTATATAATATAGGTACTTCCATGGAAACTGGATAACAACATAACAGGAATTATATTATGATAAATGAGCAAAGACATATCAACCACTGTAGCAGCAGTATAGGGGGCTTTGGCAGAGATCATTTGTTTTTAATCGTATATTATACAGCATATTTATGAAATGTAGGTTGCCTACTTACTTACTGTTGTTATTTTGCTTTTACTTAATGTTTTCTACTCTTAAACATATACGAAGTATCCCTAGTTTACTAATAATAAAAACATACGTGGCTAGTTTTCTCTTCACTGAGAGATCTATAGCCGTATAAAATTGTTTCAAAAATCACTTGTCATACACACTAGTAGTTCACATTCAGTTCGTTTCTTTTCAATTAATTAGACTATAAAATTCTTCAAAATGTTGAGCGCCACCGATTCTCTGGTTGATTACCGCGTCCAAGGTGCCAAAACCGTCTCCTTCAGCCCTTACGCAGACAACGGAGGTAGTGTCGTCGCCATCGCCGGTGACGACTATGTCATAGTCGGGGCCGATACTCGATTGAGCACAGGATTTTCCATCTACACTCGCGAACAGAAGAAACTTTTCAAACTCTCTGAGCTGACCGTGCTGGCTGCGACAGGATGCTGGTGCGACACTCTCACATTGACGAGGTTATTAACTGCTCGCATGCAGATGTATCTCCTAGAACACCACAAACCGATGGCCACTCCAGCCGTCGCCCAGATGCTTTCGACGATGCTGTATTACAAGAGATTCTTCCCCTATTACGTGTCGAATGTCCTCGCCGGATTAGACAACGAAGGAAAAGGCTGCGTGTACAGTTACGATCCCATCGGTCACTGTGAGATGTCAAAGTACAGGGCTGGAGGATCGGCCGGTGCCCTCTTACAGCCACTCCTGGATAACCAAATCGGCTTAAAAAATATGCAAGGCGTGACCCCTGCGCCCATCGCTAAGGACAAGGCTCTAAGTATTCTTAAGGATGTGTTCATTTCGGCTGCGGAGAGAGACATTTACACAGGAGATAGTATTTTCATCAACATCATTACAAAGGATGGAGTAGTTGAAGAAGAATTTGCTCTGAGAAAGGATTAGAATACTTCAAACTCTAACTTGTTTTCGTAAATTGTAATTAAGTATGCTGTATTTCTATCATTGGTTTCAATAAAAGCGATTTTTTATCCAAGTATTTATTTTGTGGATGTCAAATTATCTGAAAATTATAAATCGATAATTAAGAAAATGTTCTTAGCGAAATTAATGCATTTTTTACACACCAAAGATTCATTATAATTTTCATATTTTGATAAAGTAAACAGAAAGAAAAGTAATAAACAGGTCGCGGTATTCTTTTATCTATATATTTACTGTAAACCCTATGTGAAGTGCTGAACCCCGCACAAAGAAGCATCACAAAGAGGGGTGCCATAGATCTTTTTTTTTAAATAAAATTCTCCAATTAATACAGTAAAGCTTTATTTTGATATGCAAATGAATCGATACAGCTGGACTGAAAATTTTAATGTGATTGTGTTGATATATCCGTTTTATGAGGGAGTTAAAATATAACTATCCAAAGAGGCACCTTTCGTCAACGGAGAGGCTCTGTTGCTTATTCATGGTGGGATGACGTAATAATACATATTATTATGATAATGGGCATAAATGCTAAGTATGTATTCCATGTTTATTTAATAATCTAGATCAGTTTCATTTAGAATGGTAAGAATTTTCAACTGATGTCAAAAACTGATAAGCTATATAAAAAAATTAGTTTGAGAGAGTAATAGGTCATAAAACAAAGTATAATATATCGTAATGGTAAAAAGTTGATATAATTTAACTTTTTTACTGCCCATTTCTTTTTGCTAAAATTTGTGTGGTGCTCATTTCAAAAATTGATCGTTGCTGTCACATTTAAGGAAATCGAGCCTTACTAGGTATATTAAATCATCGCAGCAGTTGAATTGTACACTGAGTGGAAATATAAAGTGTAAGTTGCTAACTACTAAAAAATGGCTCAAATATTCTGATGAGCATGAAATTACATAATAAAAATTGATTTCGCCTTATTTGATGACTAATAAAAATGAAACCTAAGAAATTGCTATATTTCAAGGGTAAGCTTTCTTTCATGTCAAATTATTCACCCTTGGCACCAGGCCAGTATTTGGAAGAAAATTAATTTAATGTACTTAGCATTTATCAATTATTCTGACTAGCAAGTTTATCTATAGTAAATCCTTACTGCCAGTACTGTAGCTGAGAATTCAAACTTCATGAGCATTTAAACTACTCACTTTCATTCTTTGATTTATTACTTTGTATCTAATGTCGTGGTGTCATGATGTTTTCAACCCAACACATCCTGAAAAAGGAGTGTTGAGTGTTTATTTTATTTACTGCTTTTTTTCTAACACCATCTCTCTATCTTCAAACTCTCTGAAAAGAAAGGTGACAAATTAACTCACAACCAGCTCTCATTAAACTTCTGTTGAAATCTTTCATTATGAATCCCTTTGATCCATATTAGAAGCAGAACTCTCTCAGCATTCCTGGGAAGGTTATGGCACACATTCTCTTGGTGAGAATAAGAGGTACCGTAATGCGGGTCCTTAGAAAAAATCAAGCTGGGTTCCTCTCTGGGAGGTTGTGTGGGGACGAAATACACAATCTTCCATGCCTCCTCCAGCAAAGCAACGAATTTAGCAGCGCTCTTACTAGTTCCGTCGACTATGAGAAGGCATTTGATAGTCCGCATCGACCTTCATTATGAAGGATACTGGATACATACAGGATTCCGCCAAAGATTGTGGCTAGCATCAAGTCGTTGCCTGAGAATAGTGCATGCTGTGTTAGAATCGGTGACTCAACTACCGAACGGTTCGGGGTCACAACCGGAGTGAGGCAGGGTTGCGTTCTTGTTCCGTTCCTGTTTATTATTATCTTTGATTTCATACTTCGGATGTCAATCCTACCCGATCGAGGTATAGCTGTTGCTCCTGGTCTGAGGCTGTGTGACCTTGAATGCACCGATGATGCTGTTATATTCGACAAATCTGTGAAAGGTATCCTGGAGGCTATTGACAGATTAGGAGTTAACTCAGGTCGCATTGGTCTGAAAATAAACACAAGTAAGACCAATGTGATGTGTAACCATGTCTGTCATGACTCTGATAGGACCCTGACTAGCACGGGACAGACTATCGGCAGGGTTGCCAGCTTCAGATATCTCGGTGTACACATCCCGGAAGACGATAATACAAAGAAGGAACTCGCTATCCGATTAGGAATAGCTGGAGCTGCATTTAACTCAATGCAGGCCGTCTGGGACACGCAGCTGTACACGATCGAAACAAAATGCCATTTTTTCAACGCTTGCATTCTACCTGTGCTGCTTTACGGTAGCGAATTATGGCACCTGACAAAGTCTCAAAAAAACCGTATACTGAGCTTCGAGAATAGATGCTTGCGTCGGATATTGGGGGTGAAGTGGTTTGACTTCCTGAGGAATTCGGAGATTAGGGAACGGGTCGGGCAACGACCTGTCACATCGGCGGTTATGGAGAGACGTTGGAACTGGCTGGGTCATGTGTTGTGGATGCCTCCGGAAAGCTTCAATCCTGCTTACCTCGTCCGAACTGTGGGATTCCAGCGTGCTGGAAGACCATCGGGTATTATCCATAGGACGGAGCTGAGGGACTCTGGCATGTCATGGGAGGAAGCAAAGCGATTAGGGGTGACAGGGATTCATGGAGGCCGCGTGGTAGCCTTATGCTCCACATAGGGAGCGAATATGGAAGAAGAAAGAAGAAGAAGCAGAAAAATTAGGTGATGAAAAAAAATACTATATTCAAGTGATTTATCACTGAAAACTGTTATATAATAATGAAAGTATGCTTTGGCTTGAAAAAAAGTTTCACTCGCATTATTCACATGCTCGCCCCATGGTGTAAGAAGTATGATAGGTGAGCTGGATAATAAATGTCCCTCGCCATTTTTGCATTTGTTAACGTCATTATGTGCTTATTGAATTACAATCTATTACATATTTAAATATGTGGAAGTAGTACAAACAAATTGTGTTTTATTTTTTAAAATATAATATCTTTCCACCAAGAATTGATAGTTAACACCTTAAAAGCAAACAATCTATTACATAAAATTAAAATTGATAACTTTGTTATTCCACTTGTTTTAATAACGTGACGCGTTTAGCCTCTTTAAGAAGCATCTTCAGACTAACGCCATAGAAAATATTAACAATCTATTATGTTTACACAACAATCTATTCTATTGAATTGTCAATTCGAGTCCATTCATGTGGTCTAGTGACAAAATACATGGAGATGTACAAAATCTCAACAATTCAAATTTGATATTGAAATTCTATCAAGCACCCTCAGTCGATATTTTAAATTATTCTTCATATTCATAGTTTATTGGGTAATACATACATTAGCAGATAAATACACAGCCCCCCTCTGAAGATAATTAATGAAATATAATACTGAAGGAGTGGTCCAGTAAGGCTAGAGCATTGTGTAAGAAGTATAGGTGAGCTGCATCGCTGTTTTTGATAAATATGAGACGTCATTTTGACGAACCAAATTTTTATTGTCATCAAAACATTGTCGAAAATCTGAGGAATTCAAATTTAAAGAATAATTGTAATCTTTGGTTAATTACTTACCGAAATATCAATTTGAAAAAATCATGGAAATATATGGGTGTGAATATATTCGAAATTTGGGGGCCCGACAAGAAAATGTTATTTTCTTATTGTCCAGTAATTTGCCAATCATTGATTGAATATCATAGACAACATTCAACCTACTTGTCTTTGTTTACGCCGGTAAACTGTCAAATTGTCTGATAAAATAATTTATAATACATACATAGTTATTGTGATTACTTTTTGTGTACGACATGGACGATTTAAGTGCTCAGGATCCTAATTCATATGCAAGACCTGGTGAATATCCCTCTTCTTGATATTAGTTTCATTGATTTTTTTCTATTAGGATTATTGTTTGATTTCTCAATTTTTATAACCTATTTATCTGTATTGATTAAATTGACATCTACGTGGTAGAACTCCATTCTATTAAAGAGGATATGGTTCCACATGAATTTTAGTAATTATATTTCGTATTCCGCATAATGTATCGGTGATAGTTTTTTTACGCAGCTACATTGATCGCCCAGTCATTGGTCAACTACTCCAAAAAATGAAATTTTAGTTAAATATGTAGTTATTTGTAAAGTTTTGCCCTCTATCTGATTCAGTACTTAGATAACTTAAAAATGCCACCAAAAAGGTACTATGGCAGATAACCTTCTAACAATTTAACAAAATTTTGATATTTCTGTAGCAATAGAAGAATATTTTTAAATATCCTTCTACTGACTATAGTCAGAAAGTACCTAATTATTAAACACCTTTATAAAATGTATAAAACTTGGAAACAAATCAATAATATTTGATCTATGGTGACCATTTCAATATTGCTTTTCCGAATATCTCAATATGGGTTATTTGGAGATGTCTGAGTGATCTGGACTGAACTGGATGATCGACATGAAGAAATCTCTTTTTTGCAGATCATCACATAATAAAGAATTTACATCTCACATTAGATGTCAATTTTGATAGCCATATTTTGGCTGGAAAAGCTCTTCTCAATGTCGAGAAAGTCGATCCATCTGTACAAGACTTGGTAAGAATTAGTATTTATTTAAAATACAGAATAAATTATCAATATGAAATCAAAATCGGTAACTTGGGTATTTTACTTATTGCGTCTTAGATTAGGTTGGCTTAGATCAAGAATGAGGAATGCGTCGTCTTAAGGGCGTATACAGCGTTGTAGAGCATGAAGTGCAGTCTATTGAATGGAATTGCAGAATAAATCTTTTTTATTAATATAATGTGTCTATTTTCCGTCATTGATTATTGTTATTATAAAATTAACACAAAGCTAAGAGTAATCGCTGTCTAATTTTTTAAGTTATTTTAGATTTATTTGTTGGATTATTACAAAATAATTTACTTGAATGCTCCAATAATTTTGAAAATCGCTAGACTGAAATTCCGCTGCAAATATTATCAATCTCATGATCATAAATAAATAAAGTTACTCACTTGTTTTGTTTTACAGGTCTTGGATATCAGTTATTTAGATATATCAAATATATCATTACTTTCCGGAACTCCGCTGGATTTTAAAATCGGCGAACATGTTGAGGAAATTGGATCCATGCTGACTATAACTCTTCCTGAAATAGATGATTCATGGTACATTACTTTTTTGACTCTTTAAGCCCAGTGCTCTGATTTATTGGCATTTTTAGACTGTGTTTCATCTTTTTAGACATTGGCCCAATTTGTATTGACTATGTATGTGGTGTTTTTGAAAGGAAGAGCTAATAGCAGAAATTATGTAGATAAATAAAAAACAATTATAATTCCTTGTCAAATATACAACCAAAAAAATGCAATTGAATACTGTGACACTTGTTTCGCCTCTTTGAAAGTTAGAAACAGTAATACAACCAGTGGATCAACAAAGCTATCAACTTTACTTTTATATTAAAAATGAATTTCCACAAAGTTTTCAGTTAACTTTTTTATTCAAAATTTCAAAAAAGCGCTCCATGAGAGTCAACAGTGTCAGTAATATAAGGCATATGAATATATTTTTTTTAAATCGATATTTCAGCTTAGAGATCATAATTACATATCAAACATCCCCAGAGGCGAGCGCTCTGCAGTGGTTAGACCCTGCACAAACAGCGGGAAGAAAGCTACCGTATATGTTCTCACAGTGTCAGGTGACTAAAAATCTTATTTTTGAACAGCACTGATTAGTCAGAATTTCAGGGCCAAATATCAAATGTTGAATTTTTCTATAATTTTCTATTTTCATTTTTAATTATTGTTACAATCACTATCAAAATTCTCAGTATATTCTCAAAAGTAGCTTAGGCAATTTATTGTAAATATTTCCAGTCTGCCAATTTTGTTAATGAGTTATTTTTAAAACCCATTTTTCATACTCTTAATAGTTTATTTTTTGATTATAGACATAGTATTTTTTTATTTTTAAGAGATCTTCAACATTTAAATTGTAGAATTTAAGACATCGACTGAGGGTGCTTGATGGAACTTCAATATCAAATTTGAGTTATTGAGATTTTGTACACTTCCATCTATTTTGTCACTAACGACCCAGGTTTGCGCTCCATTCGTGCGCTCGAATGCCTGAAGATGCCGAAAGGCGAAACCTGGGTCGTTAGTGACAAAATAGATGGAAGTGTACAAAATCTCAATAACTCAAATTTAAATTGTAGATAATTGAATTTCATTTCCTTATAATTCATATTATGATAGTTTGTGAATTCTTTTTGTTAACCTTCTCATTAGTCATAAATAATGTTACACAATTAGCTCCGTTCGATTTTATTTTTCATCAGTTGAAAATGCTCACAACTTATGAAATCAATCCCAATCATTCTGTTTTATTTTTAATATAATACCTCTCCACCAAGAATTGACAATTAACAACGTAAAATATTCTGTTCCAACCGCGTCCATTAGACCCATGCTTAATTTAATCCCAACCGGTATATCTATGTATTTGCTAGATCATGAAATTGACATATAAAACTACACAGTATAATACGGCTTCCCTTTAATTAGATTTCTCCATTGACAGCAAAACCCAATGCAATGTTGACCGTGTTTGACTCAATAAGTCTCTGTTGACATTGTTTTCAGGCGATTCATGCAAGATCTGTTATGCCATGCCAAGACACTCCCGCTGTAAAATTCACTTACAGCGCGGAGGTGACCGCTCCGGAAGAATTCACCGTTTTGATGAGCGCCATGCGAGGAGACGTAATCAACGGTCCGGGCGGTAAGCGACACTCTTTCAATCAGCCAGTTCCCATTCCGGCGTATCTTCTCGCTATTGCAGTCGGAGCGTTGGAGGCTAGAACTCTCGGACCAAGGTATAAATACTATTCAGCGAAACTTTTTTGTGAAATATGTATTGCAAAGATTGAATTTCAAATGATGAAATTTCCACTCTCAAACAGAACTTAGTCTGAAATAGCTGGGGAAGCATAGTGCTAAATAAAGTGAAACTCATTTATGTCATTGTGTTACCAATGCCAGGTCAACTGTTTGGGGCGAGAAGGAACTGATTGAGGAGAGCGCTTGGGAGTTTTCGGAGACTGATAAAATGCTGACCACCGCTGAGGAAGTGTGCGGCCCTTACGTCTGGGGAATATACGACTTGCTGGTGTTACCGCCGTCTTTCGCCTACGGTGGAATGGAAAATCCATGCCTCACATTTATTACCCCCACATTGTTAGTGAGTACTCCAATATAGTCTGGGGCTATAGTGTACTTACAGAGTGTACATATATCTTGGTTCAAAACACACCCGGGCCAGTCAATTCAAACGCAATGTCAATTCAAAATATGATTTGTATCCATACAACTGCATATGGATTTCCTCGGTTGTCAAAAATACTATAGATTAGAAAAAAAAAGAATGGGCCAAACACGCTTGTGATAAGATTCATGACAACTGATTTGTTGACTTCCAGGCCGGCGATCGTTCATTGGCAGACGTCATCGTTCACGAAATAACACACAGTTGGACTGGAAACTTGGTGACCAACCGGAACTTTGAGCACTTTTGGCTTAATGAAGGATTCACTGTATTCCTTCAACGGAAGATATCTGCAAGACTCTTCGGTGAGGCAGTCGACGATACAAAATTCAGAGATTTCATCACCATTTTGAGGTTATCGGAATTGACTGATGCGGTACAGCAATCTTATTTTACATAACTAAAATGTATAAAATGTATAAAATGTATAAAATGTATAAAATGTAAAACTGTTTCAATTGTTTAAAACATCTATCCTGTTATTGATGTAATGATATATCGACTGCTTAATAAATAAACTAGCTTACGCCACTTGAGAAAAATTTTGGGCATAAAAAAACTTAATAAACCAAGCAGAATTGAACTCCAAAATACACTTTGTTATTTTTATTGGTAAGTAATAAGTACGTCAGCAGGTTTGCAGATTAAGAAATCAATATGTACAATATATCTTTTAAATTAATCAGTGTTCAAATTGGTTTATCATAATTAATCATTTTGAAGTCATATAATTATCTACTAGTAGAAACAAACATCAATTTATATATTAATTGCATATTTCAGGTGGAACATCTTGGCAAAGACAATCCTTTAACTAATCTGGTTGTAGACTTAAAAGGCTTGAGTCCTGATGATGCATTTTCAATTGTACCCTATGAGAAGGGATCAACATTCTTACGATATCTAGAAAACCTTTTAGGTGGACCAAGTACGTAAATAAGTTGTATAGTTAACTCAATACTGCATTTTTTCCTGATATGTACTACAGTTTGGTTCCAGGACAGTGATACAATTCATTTTACCTGATGTTTATTTCTCCTTATTTCAAGCTGTTTTTGAGCCTTATCTTCGTCATTACATAAACACATTCCAAAAGAAATCAATCGACACGGAAGATTTTAAGCAAAATCTCTTGGCATACTTCAAAGACGATGAGGCCGTAAATCAAATTGATTGGAATGGATGGCTGCACACTCCGGGAATGCCGCTTCATATTCCAAAGTAAGTAATTCTATTATCAGCAGATGAAATAAAATCATTCAAAACTAATCAGTGCAGAAGTGGAGTAGATTTTAATTAAGTTTTTAGGCTCATCCCTCTTAGTAAAAACGGTTATTTGGTTATAAAACACAATTTATATTTGAAGTGTGAAGATTGAATAGTAACTTTACAATTATTTTAATTTTATGACTTCATTGTTTTAATAATTTTCATGTATGGTTGTTTTCATAAAAGCAATTAGTAGTTTTTCATCTATTTTATTAACGACATATGCATAATCTATTGAATGTAATCAAACTTCATTCAAACAAGCTCGCGTTTGTCAGATACGCCCGGTAAATACAACGCCGTCACTCAGGATTTTAATGCAAGGGGTTCATCAACGATAACAATTTACACCTGGATTTTTGTTTTAGATATGATACAACAATGTCGGAAGCCTGCACTGCCCTGACCAAACGTTGGGCAAATTCTTCCGGTGATTACACGCAGTTTGCCAGAAGCGATATTAAAACACTAACCTCCCTGCAGATACGCAAGTTTTTGTCAGAACTTTACAAGGAAGACGTCTCTTTGGATTTGGTTGAAGCCTTGGGGACAACTTACGACTTGGACTCTGTCAAGAACTTGGAAATCAAATTTAGATGGCTGAGGTTGTGCATCAAAGCACGCTGGATTGAAAAAGTGGATACTGCGCTTCAGTTCGTCAACGATCAGGGCCGTATGAAATTCGTTCGCCCCATTTATAGGGATCTCTACGCTTGGGAGGACGTTCGAAATAAAGCAATTCAAAACTTCCATGATAACAAGAAGTACATGATGCACATTTCTGTTTACACCGTTAAGAAAGACTTGCACCTCGATTGATTCCTCTTTAGAACATATCTTTAGATATACCGAGACACCATAAATCAAAGTTCTTTTGGTATCGGTGACACAAGTTTACACACTCACATTATTTGAGTACTTAGAAAAAGCAAAATATCTTCGATATACACATTTAGAAAAGCGCAAGACTCATAGTTTGTCAGTAATTTTATTCAAACATTGTTTATCACTAAAATATGAATTCATTATAGCTGGTTAAAAAATAAATATTTTTTATTTACGTTTAATGTTGTCTTTTTTAATAATTTAAATGATCTTCCCTGTGCAGGTGGCAAATATAATTTAATTTATTGCTTTTGCAATGTGGCTCTTGATAAAAACAAAAATTCCAACAAAATCTATTAAAAACATAAGAAATAGTAACAAGTAAAATACAAGAGCATACCCCAGCATTCTCTTGTATCTCGCTCGTATCCTTCCTTTTACATGTGATTGAGCAAGAAGGAGAGATCCACGGCTCACACCTGGTAGGTAGGTGCATTTCTCTCAGGACACCTATATAATAACTAATACCAAATCCTTAAAATGAAACTGGGCAGACTACTTTGCTAGGAGAGTAGATAGTTGTGACATAAATATCATCGTTTAGCCTAGAGGTATTGATAAACCTGAAGGTTTACAAATACAAGGTTTTTCCAACCTATAGAGGAACTACAATGTTAAGGAAAAAAACAACTAATTATTCAATTAAATACAGTTTTATGTAAATAACTAGGGACTAGCAGGAAACGAATAACAATTAATTTTTATTTCCTAACATAATTTAACGGGAAATCCATAACTTTAGGGAATTTATCGATTTCTTCTTGAGGTATTTGATCTAATCTGGTTGGTACAGTCCTGCACTGTTTTATCTCATTTGTTATATTCTGTAGGATTTCATCAGGGACTGTCTTGTCTGGAAATATGAAGAGGCGCTGCATTGTGTAACGTCTTTGTAAATTCCCTGTCATACTCCTGTACACAGCTTTCTTAACAATCTGTAAAAATAAAAATGAATCAGCACCAAAACTTACTGTTGGTCAGGTTTCTGGAGTTAGAAAATTAATGTTTAAAAAAGAAGTGTGCATATCTTTTTGTTTTTTTAAAAATTTTCATTACAGCTAATAATGACAGCGCACAAATATTTTGAAATTTTTGTATAACATGATATTAACTCGATGAGAAAAAATATCACAAATACCCATGCCCGAGATCTCATATATTCAAATTTAAAAAATCTAAATTTGATATCGACTTTGCCGAGACACATCTGATGGCTAGGGTACAGCACTAAACCTAAGGCCAACATATCATAGATTGCATAGCGGCTGAATAGAATACACTATGATATAAGATAATGTTTATGGCACAAAACAGAGAACAGTCAACAAATGAAAAGCCATTCTCAATGTTATAATTCTATTGTTTTGATTTCCAAGACAGTGCCTGGACCAAAATGGTCATCAGTTTGAAAACCAAATATTTTTTGAAAATGTTCTGTAGTTATGTTGATAAACCCTGACTTTGTAGTCGTTCAAAGTTTACATAAATTTTTATTGGATCCATGGCATCTCACTGACTTGAAACAGTCAGTTGTGAGAAAGAGTACCACAATAAGGGAAAGGGGGAATTTTTAATTACCAGGGTTGGGTCCTTGTCATGTAGTTCCCAAGCGAGGGTCCAAGTAGCACCACCGGGGCGTCCAGTTGCATGGAAATAGGCCCTCTTCTTCCAGTCATCTCCTCTCAAGGCGATGTCTCGTGAATTAATAGCTACTACCACGTCTCCGCAATCATTCATTGGGTGATAGATAGGTTTGTGTATACCCATGAGATATTTTTTTATTCTATTGGCTGATATGTAAGGATCTTGCCAAGTGCAGTCGTATAAGTGCCATGTTCGAGCAAAGGTTGCCCATTGCTGAGAATCAAAATAAATACACATGATGGAAAAATATAAGACTATATTAATAAATAAAACATAATATATGTATCTTCCTAGGATATTTAACATTGAAACCGCCACCAATACTGTGGATTTCTAGCCCTTATATACAAAGGGTATCTAAAAACACAGAAGCGATTTTAAATGATTGCCATGAGTGTCTCAGGAGCATTGGTTGTAATGCACTAAAGTGAGCTTAAAAATATAGTTAATAAAAAGCTACTATGAGTTAGCTTGGCTTGTAACCACCTGACCATGAGTTCTATTCTCAGTATGAACACTTTCATACATTGTTTTATCAATAAATTTGTCCTTTCAACCTTCTGCTAAAAAAACTGTAGTAAGAGTTGTTAGCTAATTACTCGTCCTACTCTTGCCCCATTCTTCTATCCTTACTCTCGTAGAAATAGATTCACATATACACCCCGAGTCTTAATTTATTCAGAATAATTTTATACTCAATCTCACAATATTTACAATCTTGGAAGCAAACATAGATGCCGCTACCTTCATCTTCCATTGAACGGACTTCGTGTCTTTCCAAGAATTAACAATTACCTATTTATTGACCATGTCAGGATTATGTCACGAAATATTTTATCCTGAAATAAATCTTTTCAACCTGAACTTATAATCAATATTTCATACTTGCATCAAAACTATGAACATCCCGCAAAAAATCTCTGTCATAGGTAAAAAAAGCATCAAGTATAGCGGCTTACTACAATAATCTCATTGAAATTGGCTTTGAGTGATAATGCATCATACACTTACGAATAACAATTACTTGCCTAATAAAATTACTAAAGAGGAAACGTTTCAACCATCCCAAACCGATATTATTGCAGAAACACGAAAACATAAAATGGTCGGCGAAAATTCATTGAAATGAGATTATTCAATTAATGATTACCTGAACTCGAGCATATGCAGACATTTTTAGATTTCTGTAATTATTCTTCAATCTTAATTATTTGACAGTACAAAATATAACCTAACAATTCTTGACCGAATTTGAAGCCGTTCAAACACTCATGCAACACTCGGTATCTTGCCAGACTTAAATATTTTTTAAGACTAAAAGTATGCTGGTAAAATAAATGTTGGTATGATAGAGACTTGAAAAAAGTACGTTCTCTATAAATTCAGAATATTCTAACGTTGAAATAGTTGCAGTACTTAATATCATTGAAAATAATGTGACAAAACGTAAATTTTATTATTGTGCAAATGTGGTAGGTATTAAGTTCCGCCAGCATGGAATCCTTGATAATACCATATATAAAGCATTGTTAAATACATTGAAATAAGTACTTTGTGAGCGGCTTTATATAAATAAAATGGTCTAGGCAAAGTTACCCACCGGAAGGCAGAGTAACCCCATTTGACGGTACATAAACATACAAAATAAAAGCATACAATAATAAACGAATATATAATATTTTTTCTGTAGGTAACTCTAAATTTAAATGCCAAACTGGACCTTTGGATAGGTGTCAGCGTTTTAGAAATATTATTGTTTTTCCTAAAATAAATGTTCGAAAAGAATTTTTAAAATATAATTAAAATTATGGAAGTTCTCATAAAACTCAATAGTCAAGCAGCTGGGAGAGATAAATTGGCAAGGTAAAATACGCAGTCCATAAGAAAATTTTGATTTATTTGAATACTTGAAAATATCAAATATCATTCATTGAATTTCTACTTCTTCAGTTACTATAATATGAATAAAAAATGATTTATTCGTTTAGGATTAGGAATTTTTAATGCTCTGCGCATTTTGATTCTTAGGAGCACTCTAGGCTGAATAGAATGTTTATATAAAAAATCCCTTTTAGATTGTGTTTTTTTAATTACAAAACAGCGATTTCATATTTATATAAAACACTGACACATCATCATAACGAAGGACAGTAACGTAAATAACGCATGTCTTTTTGTAAAAATGGTTGAATCAAACAAATCATATTTTTTTTTGCTTTCGGTAGCCGATGATGTGAAAATATTCCGCATATTAACTAATGATAAGAAATGTTTATGTAAATCTTATGTACAAGAATTAGTTTACAAGTATAAAATTGTTAACTAATGACAGATTTCTTTTGTCAAATACGTGTGCCATTAGCAGGCGATGATTGAGATTTCAAATTGTTGCTTTATAGCTGAGAAATTTCAATTTATTGTTTTTAATTGCTTACAGAATTGTTCAATATTCAAGTCGCTTCATTTGGTGTGAGTTGCAGAATACGAACTGCGATAGATACTCAATTGATCAACTAAAACGTTTGGAATCGACTTGTAGTTCTTTTCGAAAATGTGAGTTGACTAAAATTTTACCATCATTCAATTTTGTCTATTTCTGGAATATATAATTAATGATGTATTTTCTTATTTCAGTGCTTCGGTTTGGAAAATGTATAGACGCCTTGTATTCCATCTTATCGATAGTGAATTATCCCAACATAGCTGTACGGGTTACTTTAACACTTAGTAAATTAGCAAACTCTGTATTTCTTTTCGCTGATCACGTTGTATGGCTTGCGAGATCCGGATTCCTCAAAAATGTTGATTCAAACAAATGGCTGAGCATCTCTAACAGATACTGGTTGCTGACGATAATAATTAATCTGGTCAGAGACTTTTACGAAGTGCAAAAAATCCTTGTCAACGAGCTTAGTTTTATTTTTCAAAATGACAAACTTCACAGCGGGAGATTTATATTGCGAAAGTATTTAGAAATTTTGAGACGGGCACTTTTAGTTGTTCATCTTCGCAAAGATGTTATGACAGATGTTGTCAAAAATTTTTGTGACGTGTGGATTCCTCTGAGTGCCTTGGGAAGAGTAAATCTCAAGCCGAGTACCATTGGATTACTTGGTGCTATCTCTTCGGTTGCTGCTCTCATTGCTATTCTTCAGCCGGCTGCTAAACTGACTCCAGCGTGAATATTTCCTACGATGTAATATTTTGAAATTAAACAGTTGACAATGAGATTGGCTAAGCCGAATGATATTACTATAAGGAAAGTATTTCAAATTTAAAAGGTTTTTATTAAATAAAAATACAAAATTTGAACATTAAAAATGTTATTCACCATCATTGATGTTCAGCAAAATTGAAACAATTCAAACATTTTTCACCGAGGTAAAATTTGGATATTTTAAAACAACGTTTTTTCGTTTGCATTGTCAGGTACTCAAAAAATGAAAATTTCATCATTTTTATTATTACATGGAAGAAAGAAATATTTTTAATGGTGATTGCCACATTTCCCAGACTAAATTTTTAGCTGTTGGGTCTCAAGGGGCTAAGATGCTTATATCTTTATACTCTTTCATTGCGATAGGCATGTTAACATAAATCTGTAAAAGTCAAAATATACCGATAAGAAAGGGTTAAAGACTTTATTAAGAAAACAAGTATTTAAATATAATTAAAGTTAGGTTTCA